>JBBDHG010000452.1:0-218645 GCA_037951165.1 Lophius americanus
ACTTTCATTATTTTAGCTGAAATCATAAACTTTGTAGTTTTGGCCTTGTCTCTCTGAGGTAAGTCTGTTTTTGCAAACATGTGTCAATTTGCTCCAAAAGCACTTAGAAGCAGGTTTCAACACTAGATATAATAAGATTTTCTTTAATATGAAGTAATACAAGGTTATTACTAACTTTCATTTTTTTAGTTGATATCATAAACTTTGTAATTTTGGCCTTGTCTCTCTGAGGTAAGTCTGTTTTTGAAAAAATTTGTCAATTTGCTCCAAAAGCACTTAGAAAGAGGTTTCAAGCTAGATATAATAAGATTTGCTTTAACATGAAGTAATACAAGGTTATTACTAACTTTAATTTTTTTAGCTGAAATCATAAACTTTGTAATTTTGGCCTTGTCTCTCCGAGGTAAGTCTGTTTTTGCAAATCTGTCAATTTGCTCCAAAAGCACTTAGAAGCAGGTTTCAACACTAGATATAATACGATTTGCTTTAATATGAAGGAATACAAGGTTATTACTAACTTTCATTATTTTAGTTGAAATCATAAACTTTGTAATTTTGGCCTTGTCTCTCTGAGGTAAGTCTGTTTTTGCAAACATGTGTAAATTTGCTCCAAAAGCACTTAGAAGCAGGTTTCAAGCTAGATATAATAAGATTTTCTTTAATATGAAGGAATATAAGGTTATTACTAACTTTCATTTTTTTTAGCTGAAGTCATGAACTTTTTAATTTTGGCCTTGTCTCTCTCAGGTAAGTCTGTTTTGGCAAACATGTGTCAATTTGCTCCAAAAGCACTTAGAAGCAGGTTTCAACACTAGATATAATAAGATTTGCTTTAATATGAAGTAATACAAGGTTATTACTAACTTTCATTTTTTTAGTTGAAATCATAAACTTTGTAATTTTGGCCTTGTCTCTCTGAGGTAAGTCTGTTTTTTAAAAAATGTGTCAATTTGCTCCAAAAGCACTTAGAAGCAGGTTTCAAGCTAGATATAATAAGATTTGCTTTAATATGAAGTAATACAAGGTTATTACTAACTTTAATTTTTTTAGCTGAAGTCATAAACTTTGTAATTTTGGCCTTTTGGGTCTCTGAGGTAAGTCTGTTTTTGCAAATCTGTCAATTTGCTCCAAAAGCACTTAGAAGCAGGTTTCAACACTAGATATAATAAGATTTGCTTTAATATGAAGTAATACAAGGTTATTAGTAACTTTCATTTTTTTAGTTGAAATCATAAACTTTGTAATTTTGGCCTTGTCTCTCTGAGGTAAGTCTGTTTTTGCAAACATGTGTCAATTTGCTCCAAAAGCACTTAGAAGCAGGTTTCAACACTAGATATAATAAGATTTGCTTTAATATGAAGGAATACAAGGTTATTACTAACTTTCATTTTTTTAGTTGAAATCATAAACTTTGTAATTTTTGTCTTGTCTCTCTGAGGTAAGTCTGTTTTTGAAAAAATGTGTCAATTTGCTCCAAAAGCACTTAGAAGCAGGTTTCAAGCTAGATATAATAAGATTTGCTTTAACATGAAGTAATACAAAGTTATTACTAACTTTAATTTTTTTAGTTGAAATCATACACTTTGTAATTTTGGCCTTTTGGGTCTCTGAGGTAAGTCTGTTATTGCAAACATGTCAATTTGCTCCAAAAGCACTTAGAAGCAGGTTTCAACACTAGATATAATAAGATTTTCTTTAATATGAAGGAATACAAGGTTATTACTAACTTTCATTATTTTAGCTGAAATCATAAACTTTGTAGTTTTGGCCTTGTCTCTCTGAGGTAAGTCTGTTTTTGCAAACATGTGTCAATTTGCTCCAAAAGCACTTAAAAGCAGGTTTCAACACTAGATATAATAAGATTTGCTTTAATATGAAGTAATACAAGGTTATTACTAACTTTCATTTTTTTAGTTGGAATCATAAACTTTGTAATTTTGGCCTTGTCTCTCTGAGGTAAGTCTGTTTTTTAAAAAATGTGTCAATTTGCTCCAAAAGCACTTAGAAGCAGGTTTCAAGCTAGATATAATAAGATTTGCTTTAATATGAAGTAATACAAGGTTATTACTAACTTTAATTTTTTTAGCTGAAATCATAAACTTTGTAATTTTGGCCTTTTGGGTCTCTGAGGTAAGTCTGTTTTTGCAAATCTGTCAATTTGCTCCAAAAGCACTTAGAAGCAGGTTTCAACACTAGATATAATAAGATTTGCTTTAATATGAAGTAATACAAGGTTATTAGTAACTTTCATTTTTTTAGTTGAAATCATAAACTTTGTAATTTTGGCCTTGTCTCTCTGAGGTAAGTCTGTTTTTGCAAACATGTGTCAATTTGCTCCAAAAGCACTTAGAAGCAGGTTTCAACACTAGATATAATAAGATTTGCTTTAATATGAAGGAATACAAGGTTATTACTAACTTTCATTTTTTTAGTTGAAATCATAAACTTTGTAATTTTTGTCTTGTCTCTCTGAGGTAAGTCTGTTTTTGAAAAAATGTGTCAATTTGCTCCAAAAGCACTTAGAAGCAGGTTTCAAGCTAGATATAATAAGATTTGCTTTAACATGAAGTAATACAAAGTTATTACTAACTTTAATTTTTTTAGTTGAAATCATACACTTTGTAATTTTGGCCTTTTGGGTCTCTGAGGTAAGTCTGTTATTGCAAACATGTCAATTTGCTCCAAAAGCACTTAGAAGCAGGTTTCAACACTAGATATAATAAGATTTTCTTTAATATGAAGGAATACAAGGTTATTACTAACTTTCATTATTTTAGCTGAAATCATAAACTTTGTAGTTTTGGCCTTGTCTCTCTGAGGTAAGTCTGTTTTTGCAAACATGTGTCAATTTGCTCCAAAAGCACTTAGAAGCAGGTTTCAAGCTAGATATAATAAGATTTTCTTTAATATGAAGTAATACAAGGTTATTACTAACTTTCATTTTTTTAGTTGAAATCATAAACTTTGTAATTTTGGCCTTGTCTCTCTGAGGTAAGTCTGTTTTTGAAAAAAATTGTCAATTTGCTCCAAAAGCACTTAGAAAGAGGTTTCAAGCTAGATATAATAAGATTTGCTTTAACATGAAGTAATACAAGGTTATTACTAACTTTAATTTTTTTAGCTGAAATCATAAACTTTGTAATTTTGGCCTTGTCTCTCTGAGGTAAGTCTGTTTTTGCAAATCTGTCAATTTGCTCCAAAAGCACTTAGAAGCAGGTTTCAACACTAGATATAATACGATTTGCTTTAATATGAAGGAATACAAGGTTATTACTAACTTTCATTTTTTTAGTTGAAATCATAAACTTTGTAATTTTTGTCTTGTCTCTCTGAGGTAAGTCTGTTTTTGAAAAAATGTGTCAATTTGCTCCAAAAGCACTTAGAAGCAGGTTTCAAGCTAGATATAATAAGATTTGCTTTAACCTGAAGTAATACAAGGTTATTACTAACTTTCATTTTTTTAGTTGAAATCATAAACTTTGTAATTTTTGTCTTGTCTCTCTGAGGTAAGTCTGTTTTTGAAAAAATGTGTCAATTTGCTCCATAAGCACTTAGAAGCAGGTTTCAAGCTAGATATAATAAGATTTGCTTTAACATGAAGTAATACAAGGTTATTACTAACTTTAATTTTTTTAGTTGAAATCATACACTTTGTAATTTTGGCCTTTTGGGTCTCTGAGGTAACTCTGTTATTGCAAACCTGTCAATTTGCTCCAAAAGCACTTAGAAGCAGGTTTCAACACTAGATATAATAAGATTTTCTTTAATATGAAGGAATACAAGGTTATTACTAACTTTCATTATTTTAGCTGAAATCATAAACTTTGTAGATTTGGCCTTGTCTCTCTGAGGTAAGTCTGTTTTTGCAAACATGTGTCAATTTGCTGCAAAAGGACTTAGAAGCAGGTTTCAAGCTATATATAATAAGATCTGCTTTAACATGAAGTAATACAAGGTTATTACTATCTTTAATTTTTTTAGCTGAAATCATAAACTTTGTAGTTTTGGCCTTGTCTCTCTGAGGTAAGTCTGTTTTTGCAAACATGTGTCAATTTGCTCCAAAAGCACTTAGAAGCAGGTTTCAACACTAGATATAATAAGATTTTCTTTAATATGAAGTAATACAAGGTTATTACTAACTTTCATTTTTTTAGTTGAAATCATAAACTTTGTAATTTTGGCCTTGTCTCTCTGAGGTAAGTCTGTTTTTGAAAAAATTTGTCAATTTGCTCCAAAAGCACTTAGAAAGAGGTTTCAAGCTAGATATAATAAGATTTGCTTTAACATGAAGTAATACAAGGTTATTACTAACTTTAATTTTTTTAGCTGAAATCATAAACTTTGTAATTTTGGCCTTGTCTCTCTGAGGTAAGTCTGTTTTGCAAATCTGTCAATTTGCTCCAAAAGCACTTAGAAGCAGGTTTCAACACTAGATATAATACGATTTGCTTTAATATGAAGGAATACAAGGTTATTACTAACTTTCATTTTTTTAGTTGAAATCATAAACTTTGTAATTTTTGTCTTGTCTCTCTGAGGTAAGTCTGTTTTGAAAAAATGTGTCAATTTGCTCCAAAAGCACTTAGAAGCAGGTTTCAAGCTAGATATAATAAGATTTGCTTTAACCTGAAGTAATACAAGGTTATTACTAACTTTCATTTTTTTAGTTGAAATCATAAACTTTGTAATTTTTGTCTTGTCTCTCTGAGGTAAGTCTGTTTTTGCAAACATGTGTCAATTTGCTGCAAAAGGACTTAGAAGCAGGTTTCAAGCTATATATAATAAGATCTGCTTTAACATGAAGTAATACAAGGTTATTACTATCTTTAATTTTTTTTAGCTGAAATCATAAACTTTGTAATTTTGGCCTTGTCTCTCTGACGTAAGTCTGTTTTTGCAAACATGTGTCAATTTGCTCCAAAAGCACTTAGAAGCAGGTTTCAACACTAGATATAATAAGATTTGCTTTAATATGAAGTAATACAAGGTTATTACTAACTTTCATTTTTTTAGTTGAAATCATAAACTTTGTAATTTTGGCCTTGTCTCTCTGAGGTAAGTCTGTTTTTGAAAAAATGTGTCAATTTGCTCCAAAAGCACTTAGAAGCAGTTTTCAAGCTAGATATAATAAGCTTTGCTTTAACATGAAGTAATACAAGGTTATTACTAACTTTAATTTTTTTAGCTGAAATCATAAACTTTGTAATTTTGGCCTTGTCTCTCTGAGGTAAGTCTGTTTTTGCAAACATGTGTAAATTTGCTCCAAAAGCACTTAGAAGCAGGTTTCAAGCTAGATATAATAAGATTTTCTTTAATATGAAGGAATATAAGGTTATTACTAACTTTCATTTTTTTTAGCTGAAGTCATGCACTTTTTAATTTTGGCCTTGTCTCTCTCAGGTATGTCTGTTTTGGCAAACATGTGTCAATTTGCTCCAAAAGCACTTGGAAGCAGGTTTCAACACTAGATATAATAAGATTTTCTTTAATATGAAGTAATACAAGGTTATTACTAACTTTCATTTTTTTAGTTGAAGTCATAAACTTTGTAATTTTGGCCTTGTCTCTCTGAGGTAAGTCTGTTTTTTAAAAAATGTGTCAATTTGCTCCAAAAGCACTTAGAAGCAGGTTTCAAGCTAGATATAATAAGATTTGCTTTAATATGAAGTAATACAAGGTTATTACTAACTTTAATTTTTTTAGCTGAAATCATAAACTTTGTAATTTTGGCCTTTTGGGTCTCTGAGGTAAGTCTGTTTTTGCAAATCTGTCAATTTGCTCCAAAAGCACTTAGAAGCAGGTTTCAACACTAGATATAATAAGATTTGCTTTAATATGAAGTAAAAACAAGGTTATTAGTAACTTTCATTTTTTTAGTTGAAATCATAAACTTTGTAATTTTGGCCTTGTGTCTATGAGGTAAGTCTGTTTTTGCAAACATGTGTCAATTTGCTCCAAAAGCAATTAGAAGCAGGTTTCAACACTAGATATAATAAGATTTGCTTTAATATGAAGGAATACAAGGTTATTACTAACTTTCATTTTTTTAGTTGAAATCATAAACTTTGTAATTTTTGTCTTGTCTCTCTGAGGTAAGTCTGTTTTTGAAAAAATGTGTCAATTTGCTCCAAAAGCACTTAGAAGCAGGTTTCAAGCTAGATATAATAAGATTTGCTTTAACATGAAGTAATACAAAGTTATTACTAACTTTCATTTTTTTAGTTGAAATCATACACTTTGTAATTTTGGCCTTTTGGGTCTCTGAGGTAAGTCTGTTATTGCAAACCTGTCAATTTGCTCCAAAAGCACTTAGAAGCAGGTTTCAACACTAGATATAATAAGATTTTCTTTAATATGAAGGAATACAAGGTTATTACTAACTTTCATTATTAATTTTTTTAGCTGAAATCATAAACTTTGTAGTTTTGGCCTTGTCTCTCTGAGGTAAGTCTGTTTTTGCAAACATGTGTCAATTTGCTGCAAAAGGACTTAGAAGCAGGTTTCAAGCTATATATAATAAGATCTGCTTTAACATGAAGTAATACAAGGTTATTACTATCTTTAATTTTTTTAGCTGAAATCATAAACTTTGTAGTTTTGGCCTTGTCTCTCTGAGGTAAGTCTGTTTTTGAAAAAATGTGTCAATTTGCTCCAAAAGCACTTAGAAGCAGGTTTCAAGCTAGATATAATAAGATTTGCTTTAACCTGAAGTAATACAAGGTTATTACTAACTTTCATTTTTTTAGTTGAAATCATAAACTTTGTAATTTTTGTCTTGTCTCTCTGAGGTAAGTCTGTTTTTGAAAAAATGTGTCAATTTGCTCCATAAGCACTTAGAAGCAGGTTTCAAGCTAGATATAATAAGATTTGCTTTAACATGAAGTAATACAAGGTTATTACTAACTTTCATTTTTTTAGTTGAAATCATAAACTTTGTAATTTTGGCCTTGTCTCTCTGAGGTAAGTCTGTTTTTCAAAAAATTTGTCAATTTGCTCCAAAAGCACTTAGAAAGAGGTTTCAAGCTAGATATAATAAGATTTGCTTTAACATGAAGTAATACAAGGTTATTACTAACTTTAATTTTTTTAGCTGAAATCATAAACTTTGTAATTTTGGCCTTTTGGGTCTCTGAGGTAAGTCTGTTATTGCAAACCTGTCAATTTGCTCCAAAAGCACTTAGAAGCAGGTTTCAACACTAGATATAATAAGATTTTCTTTAATATGAAGGAATATAAGGTTATTACTAACTTTCATTTTTTTTTAGCTGAAGTCATGCACTTTTCAATTTTGGCCTTGTCTCTCTCAGGTATGTCTGTTTTGGCAAACATGTGTCAATTTGCTCCAAAAGCACTTAGAAGCAGGTTTCAACACTAGATATAATAAGATTTGCTTTAATATGAAGTAATACAAGGTTATTACTAACTTTCATTTTTTTAGTTGAAATCATAAACTTTGTAATTTTGGCCTTGTCTCTCTGAGGTAAGTCTGTTTTTTAAAAAATGTGTCAATTTGCTCCAAAAGCACTTAGAAGCAGGTTTCAAGCTAGATATAATAAGATTTGCTTTAATATGAAGTAATACAAGGTTATTACTAACTTTAATTTTTTTAGCTGAAATCATAAACTTTGTAATTTTGGCCTTTTGGGTCTCTGAGGTAAGTCTGTTTTTGCAAATCTGTCAATTTGCTCCAAAAGCACTTAGAAGCAGGTTTCAACACTAGATATAATAAGATTTGCTTTAATATGAAGTAAAACAAGGTTATTAGTAACTTTCATTTTTTTAGTTGAAATCATAAACTTTGTAATTTTGGCCTTGTCTCTCTGAGGTAAGTCTGTTTTTGAAAAAATGTGTCAATTTGCTCCAAAAGCACTTAGAAGCAGGTTTCAAGCTAGATATAATAAGATTTGCTTTAATATGAAGGAATATAAGGTTATTACTAACTTTCATTTTTTTTAGCTGAAGTCATGCACTTTTTAATTTTGGCCTTGTCTCTCTCAGGTATGTCTGTTTTGGCAAACATGTGTCAATTTGCTCCAAAAGCACTTAGAAGCAGGTTTCAACACTAGATATAATAAGATTTTCTTTAATATGAAGTAATACAAGGTTATTACTAACTTTCATTTTTTTAGTTGAAATCATAAACTTTGTAATTTTGGCCTTGTCTCTCTGAGGTAAGTCTGTTTTTTAAAAAATGTGTCAATTTGCTCCAAAAGCACTTAGAAGCAGGTTTCAAGCTAGATATAATAAGATTTGCTTTAATATGAAGTAATACAAGGTTATTACTAACTTTAATTTTTTTAGCTGAAATCATAAACTTTGTAATTTTGGCCTTTTGGGTCTCTGAGGTAAGTCTGTTTTTGCAAATCTGTCAATTTGCTCCAAAAGCACTTAGAAGCAGGTTTCAACACTAGATATAATAAGATTTGCTTTAATATGAAGTAAAACAAGGTTATTAGTAACTTTCATTTTTTTAGTTGAAATCATAAACTTTGTAATTTTGGCCTTGTGTCTATGAGGTAAGTCTGTTTTTGCAAACATGTGTCAATTTGCTCCAAAAGCACTTAGAAGCAGGTTTCAACACTAGATATAATAAGATTTGCTTTAATATGAAGGAATACAAGGTTATTACTAACTTTCATTTTTTTAGTTGAAATCATAAACTTTGTAATTTTTGTCTTGTCTCTCTGAGGTAAGTCTGTTTTTGAAAAATGTGTCAATTTGCTCCAAAAGCACTTAGAAGCAGGTTTCAAGCTAGATATAATAAGATTTGCTTTAACATGAAGTAATACAAAGTTATTACTAACTTTCATTTTTTTAGTTGAAATCATACACTTTGTAATTTTGGCCTTTTGGGTCTCTGAGGTAAGTCTGTTATTGCAAACCTGTCAATTTGCTCCAAAAGCACTTAGAAGCAGGTTTCAACACTAGATATAATAAGATTTTCTTTAATATGAAGGAATACAAGGTTATTACTAACTTTCATTATTAATTTTTTTAGCTGAAATCATAAACTTTGTAGTTTTGGCCTTGTCTCTCTGAGGTAAGTCTGTTTTTGTAAACATGTGTCAATTTGCTGCAAAAGGACTTAGAAGCAGGTTTCAAGCTATATATAATAAGATCTGCTTTAACATGAAGTAATACAAGGTTATTACTATCTTTAATTTTTTTAGCTGAAATCATAAACTTTGTAGTTTTGGCCTTGTCTCTCTGAGGTAAGTCTGTTTTTGAAAAAATGTGTCAATTTGCTCCAAAAGCACTTAGAAGCAGGTTTAAAGCTAGATATAATAAGATTTGCTTTAACCTGAAGTAATACAAGGTTATTACTAACTTTCATTTTTTTAGTTGAAATCATAAACTTTGTAATTTTTGTCTTGTCTCTCTGAGGTAAGTCTGTTTTTGAAAAAATGTGTCAATTTGCTCCATAAGCACTTAGAAGCAGGTTTCAAGCTAGATATAATAAGATTTGCTTTAACATGAAGTAATACAAGGTTATTACTAACTTTCATTTTTTTAGTTGAAATCATAAACTTTGTAATTTTGGCCTTGTCTCTCTGAGGTAAGTCTGTTTTTCAAAAAATTTGTCAATTTGCTCCAAAAGCACTTAGAAAGAGGTTTCAAGCTAGATATAATAAGATTTGCTTTAACATGAAGTAATACAAGGTTATTACTAACTTTAATTTTTTTAGCTGAAATCATAAACTTTGTAATTTTGGCCTTTTGGGTCTCTGAGGTAAGTCTGTTATTGCAAACCTGTCAATTTGCTCCAAAAGCACTTAGAAGCAGGTTTCAACACTAGATATAATAAGATTTTCTTTAATATGAAGGAATATAAGGTTATTACTAACTTTCATTTTTTTTTAGCTGAAGTCATGCACTTTTTATTTTTGGCCTTGTCTCTCTCAGGTATGTCTGTTTTGGCAAACATGTGTCAATTTGCTCCAAAAGCACTTAGAAGCAGGTTTCAACACTAGATATAATAAGATTTGCTTTAATATGAAGTAATACAAGGTTATTACTAACTTTCATTTTTTTAGTTGAAATCATAAACTTTGTAATTTTGGCCTTGTCTCTCTGAGGTAAGTCTGTTTTTTAAAAAATGTGTCAATTTGCTCCAAAAGCACTTAGAAGCAGGTTTCAACACTAGATATAATAAGATTTTCTTTAATATGAAGGAATATAAGGTTATTACTAACTTTCATTTTTTTTTAGCTGAAGTCATGCACTTTTTAATTTTGGCCTTGTCTCTCTCAGGTATGTCTGTTTTGGCAAACATGTGTCAATTTGCTCCAAAAGCACTTAGAAGCAGGTTTCAACACTAGATATAATAAGATTTGCTTTAATATGAAGTAATACAAGGTTATTACTAACTTTCATTTTTTTAGTTGAAATCATAAACTTTGTAATTTTGGCCTTGTCTCTCTGAGGTAAGTCTGTTTTTTAAAAAATGTGTCAATTTGCTCCAAAAGCACTTAGAAGCAGGTTTCAAGCTAGATATAATAAGATTTGCTTTAATATGAAGTAATACAAGGTTATTACTAACTTTAATTTTTTTAGCTGAAATCATAAACTTTGTAATTTTGGCCTTTTGGGTCTCTTAGGTAAGTCTGTTTTTGCAAATCTGTCAATTTGCTCCAAAAGCACTTAGAAGCAGGTTTCAACACTAGATATAATAAGATTTGCTTTAATATGAAGTAAAACAAGGTTATTAGTAACTTTCATTTTTTTAGTTGAAATCATAAACTTTGTAATTTTGGCCTTGTCTCTCTGAGGTAAGTCTGTTTTTGAAAAAATGTGTCAATTTGCTCCAAAAGCACTTAGAAGCAGGTTTCAAGCTAGATATAATAAGATTTGCTTTAACATGAAGTAATACAAAGTTATTACTAACTTTAATTTTTTTAGTTGAAATCATACACTTTGTAATTTTGGCCTTTTGGGTCTCTGAGGTAAGTCTGTTTTTGAAAAAATGTGTCAATTTGCTCCAAAAGCACTTAGAAGCAGGTTTCAAGCTAGATATAATAAGATTTGCTTTAACCTGAAGTAATACAAGGTTATTACTAACTTTCATTTTTTTAGTTGAAATCATATACTTTGTAATTTTTGACTTGTCTCTCTGAGGTAAGTCTGTTTTTGAAAAAATGTGTCAATTTGCTCCATAAGCACTTAGAAGCAGGTTTCAAGCTAGATATAATAAGATTTGCTTTAACATGAAGTAATACAAGGTTATTACTAACTTTCATTTTTTTAGTTGAAATCATAAACTTTGTAATTTTGGCCTTGTCTCTCTGAGGTAAGTCTGTTTTTCAAAAAATTTGTCAATTTGCTCCAAAAGCACTTAGAAAGAGGTTTCAAGCTAGATATAATAAGATTTGCTTTAACATGAAGTAATACAAGGTTATTACTAACTTTAATTTTTTTAGCTGAAATCATAAACTTTGTAATTTTGGCCTTGTCTCTCTGAGGTAAGTCTGTTTTTGCAAATCTGTCAATTTGCTCCAAAAGCACTTAGAAGCAGGTTTCAACACTAGATATAATACGATTTGCTTTAATATGAAGGAATACAAGGTTATTACTAACTTTCATTTTTTTAGTTGAAATCAAAAACTTTGTAATTTTTGTCTTGTCTCTCTGAGGTAAGTCTGTTTTTGAAAAAATGTGTCAATTTGCTCCAAAAGCACTTAGAAGCAGGTTTCAAGCTAGATATAATAAGATTTGCTTTAACCTGAAGTAATACAAGGTTATTACTAACTTTCATTTTTTTAGTTGAAATCATAAACTTTGTAATTTTTGTCTTGTCTCTCTGAGGTAAGTCTGTTTTTGAAAAAATGTGTCAATTTGCTCCATAAGCACTTAGAAGCAGGTTTCAAGCTAGATATAATAAGATTTGCTTTAACATGAAGTAATACAAGGTTATTACTAACTTTAATTTTTTTAGTTGAAATCATACACTTTGTAATTTTGGCCTTTTGGGTCTCTGAGGTAAGTCTGTTATTGCAAACCTGTCAATTTGCTCCAAAAGCACTTAGAAGCAGGTTTCAACACTAGATATAATAAGATTTTCTTTAATATGAAGGAATACAAGGTTATTACTAACTTTCATTATTTTAGCTGAAATCATAAACTTTGTAGTTTTGGCCTTGTCTCTCTGAGGTAAGTCTGTTTTTGCAAACATGTGTCAATTTGCTGCAGAAGGACTTAGAAGCAGGTTTCAAGCTATATATAATAAGATCTGCTTTAACATGAAGTAATACAAGGTTATTACTATCTTTAATTTTTTTAGCTGAAATCATAAACTTTGTAGTTTTGGCCTTGTCTCTTTGAGGTAAGTCTGTTTTTGCAAACATGTGTCAATTTGCTCCAAAAGCACTTAGAAGCAGGTTTCAACACTAGATATAATAAGATTTTCTTTAATATGAAGTAATACAAGGTTATTACTAACTTTCATTTTTTTAGTTGAAATCATAAACTTTGTAATTTTGGCCTTGTCTCTCTGAGGTAAGTCTGTTTTTGAAAAAATTTGTCAATTTGCTCCAAAAGCACTTAGAAAGAGGTTTCAAGCTAGATATAATAAGATTTGCTTTAACATGAAGTAATACAAGGTTATTACTAACTTTAATTTTTTTAGCTGAAATCATACACTTTGTAATTTTGGCCTTTTGGGTCTCTGAGGTAAGTCTGTTATTGCAAACCTGTCAATTTGCTCCAAAAGCACTTAGAAGCAGGTTTCAACACTAGATATAATAAGATTTTCTTTAATATGAAGGAATACAAGGTTATTACTAACTTTCATTATTTTAGCTGAAATCATAAACTTTGTAGTTTTGGCCTTGTCTCTCTGAGGTAAGTCTGTTTTTGCAAACATGTGTCAATTTGCTCCAAAAGCACTTAGAAGCAGGTTTCAACACTAGATATAATAAGATTTGCTTTAATATGAAGTAAAACAAGGTTATTAGTAACTTTCATTTTTTTAGTTGAAATCATAAACTTTGTAATTTTGGCCTTGTCTCTCTGAGGTAAGTCTGTTTTTGCAAATCTGTCAATTTGCTCCAAAAGCACTTAGAAGCAGGTTTCAACACTAGATATAATACGATTTGCTTTAATATGAAGGAATACAAGGTTATTACTAACTTTCATTTTTTTAGTTGGAATCATAAACTTTGTAATTTTTGTCTTGTCTCTCTGAGGTAAGTCTGTTTTTGAAAAAATGTGTCAATTTGCTCCTAAAGCACTTAGAAGCAGGTTTCAACACTAGATATAATAAGATTTTCTTTAATATGAAGGAATACAAGGTTATTACTAACTTTCATTATTTTAGCTGAAATCATAAACTTTGTAGTTTTGGCCTTGTCTCTCTGAGGTAAGTCTGTTTTTGCAAACATGTGTCAATTTGCTGCAGAAGGACTTAGAAGCAGGTTTCAAGCTATATATAATAAGATCTGCTTTAACATGAAGTAATACAAGGTTATTACTATCTTTAATTTTTTTAGCTGAAATCATAAACTTTGTAGTTTTGGCCTTGTCTCTCTGAGGTAAGTCTGTTTTTGCAAACATGTGTCAATTTGCTCCAAAAGCACTTAGAAGCAGGTTTCAACACTAGATATAATAAGATTTTCTTTAATATGAAGTAATACAAGGTTATTACTAACTTTCATTTTTTTAGTTGAAATCATAAACTTTGTAATTTTGGCCTTGTCTCTCTGAGGTAAGTCTGTTTTTGAAAAAATTTGTCAATTTGCTCCAAAAGCACTTAGAAAGAGGTTTCAAGCTAGATATAATAAGATTTGCTTTAACATGAAGTAATACAAGGTTATTACTAACTTTAATTTTTTTAGCTGAAATCATACACTTTGTAATTTTGGCCTTTTGGGTCTCTGAGGTAAGTCTGTTATTGCAAACCTGTCAATTTGCTCCAAAAGCACTTAGAAGCAGGTTTCAACACTAGATATAATAAGATTTTCTTTAATATGAAGGAATACAAGGTTATTACTAACTTTCATTATTTTAGCTGAAATCATAAACTTTGTAGTTTTGGCCTTGTCTCTCTGAGGTAAGTCTGTTTTTGCAAACATGTGTCAATTTGCTCCAAAAGCACTTAGAAGCAGGTTTCAACACTAGATATAATAAGATTTGCTTTAATATGAAGTAAAACAAGGTTATTAGTAACTTTCATTTTTTTAGTTGAAATCATAAACTTTGTAATTTTGGCCTTGTCTCTCTGAGGTAAGTCTGTTTTTGCAAATCTGTCAATTTGCTCCAAAAGCACTTAGAAGCAGGTTTCAACACTAGATATAATACGATTTGCTTTAATATGAAGGAATACAAGGTTATTACTAACTTTCATTTTTTTAGTTGGAATCATAAACTTTGTAATTTTTGTCTTGTCTCTCTGAGGTAAGTCTGTTTTTGAAAAAATGTGTCAATTTGCTCCAAAAGCACTTAGAAGCAGGTTTCAAGCTAGATATAATAAGATTTGCTTTAACCTGAAGTAATACAAGGATATTACTTACTTTCATTTTTTTAGTTGAAATCATAAACTTTGTAATTTTTGTCTTGTCTCTCTGAGGTAAGTCTGTTTTTGAAAAAATGAGTCAATTTGCTCCATAAGCACTTAGAAGCAGGTTTCAAGCTAGATATAATAAGATTTGCTTTAACATGAAGTAATACAAGGTTATTACTAACTTTAATTTTTTTAGTTGAAATCATACACTTTGTAATTTTGGCCTTTTGGGTCTCTGAGGAAAGTCTGTTATTGCAAACCTGTCAATTTGCTCCAAAAGCACTTAGAAGCAGGTTTCAACACTAGATATAATAAGATTTTCTTTAATATGAAGGAATACAAGGTTATTACTAACTTTCATTATTTTAGCTGAAATCATAAACTTTGTAGTTTTGGCCTTGTCTCTCTGAGGTAAGTCTGTTTTTGCAAACATGTGTCAATTTGCTGCAAAAGGGCTTAGAAGCAGGTTTCAAGCTATATATAATAAGATCTGCTTTAACATGAAGTAATACAAGGTTATTACTATCTTTAATTTTTTTAGCTGAAATCATAAACTTTGTAATTTTGGCCTTGTCTCTCTGAGGTAAGTCTGTTTTTGCAAATCTGTCAATTTGCTCCAAAAGCACTTAGAAGCAGGTTTCAACACTAGATGTAATACGATTTGCTTTAATATGAAGGAATACAAGGTTATTACTAACTTTCATTTTTTTAGTTGAAATCATAAACTTTGTAATTTTTGTCTTGTCTCTCTGAGGTAAGTCTGTTTTTGAAAAAATGTGTCAATTTGCTCCAAAAGCACTTAGAAGCAGGTTTCAAGCTAGATATAATAAGATTTGCTTTAACCTGAAGTAATACAAGGTTATTACTAACTTTCATTTTTTTAGTTGAAATCATAAACTTTGTAATTTTTGTCTTGTCTCTCTGAGGTAAGTCTGTTTTTGAAAAAATGAGTCAATTTGCTCCATAAGCACTTAGAAGCAGGTTTCAAGCTAGATATAATAAGATTTGCTTTAACATGAAGTAATACAAGGTTATTACTAACTTTAATTTTTTTAGTTGAAATCATACACTTTGTAATTTTGGCCTTTTGGGTCTCTGAGGTAAGTCTGTTATTGCAAACCTGTCAATTTGCTCCAAAAGCACTTAGAAGCAGGTTTCAACACTAGATATAATAAGATTTTCTTTAATATGAAGGAATACAAGGTTATTACTAACTTTCATTATTTTAGCTGAAATCATAAACTTTGTAGTTTTGGCCTTGTCTCTCTGAGGTAAGTCTGTTTTTGCAAACATGTGTCAATTTGCTGCAAAAGGACTTAGAAGCAGGTTTCAAGCTATATATAATAAGATCTGCTTTAACATGAAGTAATACAAGGTTATTACTATCTTTAATTTTTTTAGCTGAAATCATAAACTTTGTAATTTTGGCCTTGTCTCTCTGAGGTAAGTCTGTTTTTGCAAACATGTGTCAATTTGCTCCAAAAGCACTTAGAAGCAGGTTTCAACACTAGATATAATAAGATTTGCTTTAATATGAAGTAATACAAGGTTATTACTAACTTTAATTTTTTTAGTTGAAATCATAAACTTTGTAATTTTGGCCTTCTCTCTCTGAGGTAAGTCTGTTTTTGAAAAAATTTGTCAATTTGCTCCAAAAGCACTTAGAAGCAGGTTTCAAGCTAGATATAATAAGATTTGCTTTAACATGAAGTAATACAAGGTTATTACTAACTTTAATTTTTTTTAGCTGAAATCATAAACTTTGTAATTTTGGCCTTGTCTCTCTGAGGTAAGTCTGTTTTTGAAAAAATGTGTCAATTTGCTCCAAAAGCACTTAGAAGCAGGTTTCAAGCTAGATATAATAAGCTTTGCTTTAACATGAAGTAATACAAGGTTATTACTAACTTTAATTTTTTTAGCTGAAATCATAAACTTTGTAATTTTGGCCTTGTCTCTCTGAGGTAAGTCTGTTTTTGCAAACATGTGTAAATTTGCTCCAAAAGCACTTAGAAGCAGGTTTCAAGCTAGATATAATAAGATTTTCTTTAATATGAAGGAATATAAGGTTATTACTAACTTTCATTTTTTTTAGCTGAAGTCATGAGCTTTTTAATTTTGGCCTTGTCTCTCTCAGGTAAGTCTGTTTTGGCAAACATGTGTCAATTTGCTCCAAAAGCACTTAGAAGCAGGTTTCAACACTAGATATAATAAGATTTGCTTTAATATGAAGTAATACAAGGTTATTACTAACTTTCATTTTTTTAGTTGAAATCATAAACTTTGTAATTTTGGCCTTGTCTCTCTGAGGTAAGTCTGTTTTTTTAAAAATGTGTCAATTTGCTCCAAAAGCACTTAGAAGCAGGTTTCAAGCTAGATATAATAAGATTTGCTTTAATATGAAGTAATACAAGGTTATTACTAACTTTAATTTTTTTAGCTGAAATCATAAACTTTGTAATTTTGGCCTTTTGGGTCTCTGAGGTAAGTCTGTTTTTGCAAATCTGTCAATTTGCTCCAAAAGCACTTAGAAGCAGGTTTCAACACTAGATATAATAAGATTTGCTATAATATGAAGTAATACAAGGTTATTAGTAACTTTCATTTTTTTAGTTGAAATCATGAACTTTGTAATTTTGGCCTTGTCTCTCTGAGGTAAGTCTGTTTTTGCAAACATGTGTCAATTTGCTCCAAAAGCACTTAGAAGCAGGTTTCAACACTAGATATAATAAGATTTGCTTTAATATGAAGGAATACAAGGTTATTACTAACTTTCATTTTTTTAGTTGGAATCATAAACTTTGTAATTTTTGTCTTGTCTCTCTGAGGTAAGTCTGTTTTTGAAAAAATGTGTCAATTTGCTCCAAAAGCACTTAGAAGCAGGTTTCAAGCTAGATATAATAAGATTTGCTTTAACATGAAGTAATACAAGGTTATTACTAACTTTAATTTTTTTAGTTGAAATCATACACTTTGTAATTTTGGCCTTTTGGGTCTCTGAGGTAAGTCTGTTATTGCAAACCTGTCAATTTGCTCCAAAAGCACTTAGAAGCAGGTTTCAACACTAGATATAATAAGATTTTCTTTAATATGAAGGAATACAAGGTTATTACTAACTTTCATTATTTTAGCTGAAATCATAAACTTTGTAGTTTTGGCCTTGTCTCTCTGAGGTAAGTCTGTTTTTGCAAACATGTGTCAATTTGCTCCAAAAGCACTTAGAAGCAGGTTTCAACACTAGATATAATAAGATTTTCTTTAATATGAAGTAATACAAGGTTATTACTAACTTTCATTTTTTTAGTTGAAATCATAAACTTTGTAATTTTGGCCTTGTCTCTCTGAGGTAAGTCTGTTTTTGAAAAAATTTGTCAATTTGTTTCAAAAGCACTTAGAAAGAGGTTTCAAGCTAGATATAATAAGATTTGCTTTAACATGAAGTAATACAAGGTTATTACTAACTTTAATTTTTTTAGCTGAAATCATAAACTTTGTAATTTTGGCCTTGTCTCTCTGAGGTAAGTCTGTTTTTGAAAAAATGTGTCAATTTGCTCCAAAAGCACTTAGAAGAAGGTTTCAAGCTAGATATAATAAGCTTTGCTTTAACATGAAGTAATACAAGGTTATTACTAACTTTCATTTTTTTTAGCTGAAGTCATAAACTTTGTAATTTTGGCCTTTTGGGTCTCTGAGGTAAGTCTGTTTTTGCAAACATGTCAATTTGCTCCAAAAGCACTTAAAAGCAAGTTTCAAGCTAGATATAATAAGATTTGCTTTAACTTGAAGAAATACAAGGTTATTACTAACTTTAATTTTTTTAGCTGAAATCATAAACTTTGTAGTTTTGGCCATGTCTATCTGAGGTAAGTCTGTTTTTGCAAACATGTGTCAATTTGCTCCAAAAGCACTTAGAAGCAGGTTTCAACACTAGATATAATAAGATTTTCTTTAATATGAAGTAATACAAGGTTATTACTAACTTTCATTTTTTTAGTTGAAATCATAAACTTTGTAATTTTGGCCTTGTCTCTCTGAGGTAAGTCTGTTTTTGAAAAAATTTGTCAATTTGCTCCAAAAGCACTTAGAAAGAGGTTTCAAGCTAGATATAATAAGATTTGCTTTAACATGAAGTAATACAAGGTTATTACTAACTTTAATTTTTTTAGCTGAAATCATAAACTTTGTAATTTTGGCCTTGTCTCTCTGAGGTAAGTCTGTTTTTGAAAAAATGTGTCAATTTGCTCCAAAAGCACTTAGAAGCAGGTTTCAAGCTAGATATAATAAGCTTTGCTTTAACATGAAGTAATACAAGGTTATTACTAACTTTCATTTTTTTTAGCTGAAGTCATAAACTTTGTAATTTTGGCCTTTTGGGTCTCTGAGGTAAGTCTGTTTTTGCAAACATGTGTCAATTTGCTCCAAAAGCACTTAGAAGCAGGTTTCAAGCTAGATATAATAAGATTTGCTTTAACATGAAGTAATACAAGGTTATTACTAACTTTAATTTTTTTAGCTGAAATCATAAACTTTGTAATTTTGGCCTTGTCTCTCTGAGGTAAGTCTGTTTTTGAAAAAATGTGTCAATTTGCTCCAAAAGCACTTAGAAGCAGGTTTCAAGCTAGATATAATAAGCTTTGCTTTAACATGAAGTAATACAAGGTTATTACTAACTTTAATTTTTTTAGCTGAAATCATAAACTTTGTAATTTTGGCCTTGTCTCGCTGAGGTAAGTCTGTTTTTGCAAACATGTGTAAATTTTCTCCAAAAGCACTTAGAAGCAGGTTTCAAGCTAGATATAATAAGATTTTCTTTAATATGAAGGAATATAAGGTTATTACTAACTTTTATTTTTTTTAGCTGAAGTCATGAACTTTTTAATTTTGGCCTTGTCTCTCTCAGGTAAGTCTGTTTTGGCAAACATGTGTCAATTTGCTCCAAAAGCACTTAGAAGCAGGTTTCAACACTAGATATAATAAGATTTGCTTTAATATGAAGTAATACAAGGTTATTACTAACTTTCATTTTTTTAGTTGAAATCATAAACTTTGTAATTTTGGCCTTGTCTCTCTGAGGTAAGTCTGTTTTTTAAAAAATGTGTCAATTTGCTCCAAAAGCACTTAGAAGCAGGTTTCAAGCTAGATATAATAAGATTTGCTTTAATATGAAGTAATACAAGGTTATTACTAACTTTAATTTTTTTAGCTGAAATCATAAACTTTGTAATTTTGAACTTTTGGGTCTCTGAGGTAAGTCTGTTTTTGCAAATCTGTCAATTTGCTCCAAAAGCACTTAGAAGCAGGTTTCAACACTAGATATAATAAGATTTGCTTTAATATGAAGTTATACAAGGTTATTAGTAACTTTCATTTTTTTAGTTGAAATCATAAACTTTGTAATTTTGGCCTTGTCTCTCTGAGGTAAGTCTGTTTTTGCAAACATGTGTCAATTTGCTCCAAAAGCACTTAGAAGCAGGTTTCAACACTAGATATAATAAGATTTGCTTTAATATGAAGGAATACAAGGTTATTACTAACTTTCATTTTTTTAGTTGGAATCATAAACTTTGTAATTTTTGTCTTGTCTCTCTGAGGTAAGTCTGTTTTTGAAAAAATGTGTCAATTTGCTCCAAAAGCACTTAGAAGCAGGTTTCAAGCTAGATATAATAAGATTTGCTTTAACATGAAGTAATACAAGGTTATTACTAACTTTAATTTTTTTAGTTGAAATCATACACTTTGTAATTTTGGCCTTTTGGGTCTCTGAGGTAAGTCTGTTATTGCAAACCTGTCAATTTGCTCCAAAAGCACTTAGAAGCAGGTTTCAACACTAGATATAATAAGATTTTCTTTAATATGAAGGAATACAAGGTTATTACTAACTTTCATTATTTTAGCTGAAATCATAAACTTTGTAGTTTTGGCCTTGTCTCTCTGAGGTAAGTCTGTTTTTGCAAACATGTGTCAATTTGCTCCAAAAGCACTTAGAAGCAGGTTTCAACACTAGATATAATAAGATTTTCTTTAATATGAAGTAATACAAGGTTATTACTAACTTTCATTTTTTTAGTTGAAATCATAAACTTTGTAATTTTGGCCTTGTCTCTCTGAGGTAAGTCTGTTTTTGAAAAAAATTGTCAATTTGCTCCAAAAGCACTTAGAAAGAGGTTTCAAGCTAGATATAATAAGATTTGCTTTAACATGAAGTAATACAAGGTTATTACTAACTTTAATTTTTTTAGCTGAAATCATAAACTTTGTAATTTTGGCCTTGTCTCTCTGAGGTAAGTCTGTTTTTGCAAATCTGTCAATTTGCTCCAAAAGCACTTAGAAGCAGGTTTCAACACTAGATATAATACGATTTGCTTTAATATGAAGGAATACAAGGTTATTACTAACTTTCATTTTTTTAGTTGAAATCATAAACTTTGTAATTTTTGTCTTGTCTCTCTGAGGTAAGTCTGTTTTTGAAAAAATGTGTCAATTTGCTCCAAAAGCACTTAGAAGCAGGTTTCAAGCTAGATATAATAAGATTTGCTTTAACCTGAAGTAATACAAGGTTATTACTAACTTTAATTTTTTCAGTTGAAATCATACACTTTGTAATTTTGGCCTTTTGGGTCTCTGAGGTAAGTCTGTTATTAAAAACCTGTCAATTTGCTCCAAAAGCACTTAGAAGCAGGTTTCAACACTAGATATAATAAGATTTTCTTTAATATGAAGTAATACAAGGTTATTACTAACTTTCATTTTTTTAGTTGAAATCATAAACTTTGTAATGTTGGCCTTGTCTCTCTGAGGTAAGTCTGTTTTTGCAAACATGTGTTAATTTGCCGCAAAAGGACTTAGAAGCAGGTTTCAAGCTAGATATAATAAGATCTGCTTTAATATGAAGTAATACAAGGTTATTACTATCTTTAATTTTTTTAGCTGAAATCATAAACTTTGTAATTTTGGCCTTGTCTCTCTGAGGTAAGTCTGTTTTTGCAAACATGTGTCAATTTGCTCCAAAAGCACTTAGAAGCAGGTTTCAACACTAGATATAATAAGATTTGCTTTAATATGAAGTAATACAAGGTTATTACTTACTTTCATTTTTTTAGTTGAAATCATAAACTTTGTAATTTTGGCCTTGTCTCTCATAGGTAAGTCTGTTTTTGAAAAAATGTGTCAATTTGCTCCAAAAGCACTTAGAAGCAGGTTTCAAGCTAGATATAATAAGATTTGCTTTAACATGAAGTAATACAAGGTTATTACTAACTTTAATTTTTTTAGCTGAAATCATAAACTTTGTAATTTTGGCCTTGTCTCTCTGAGGTAAGTCTTTTTTTTAAAAAATGTGTCAATTTGCTCCAAAGGCACTTAGAAGCAGGTTTCAAGCTAGATATAATAAGCTTTGCTTTAACATGAAGTAATACAAGGTTATTACTAACTTTAATTTTTTTAGCTGAAATCATAAACTTTGTAATTTTGGCCTATTGGGTCTCTGAGGTAAGTCTGTTATTGCAAACCTGTCAATTTGCTCCAAAAGCACTTAGAAGCAGGTTTCAACAGTAGATATAATAAGATTTTCTTTAATATGAAGGAATACAAGGTTATTACTAACTTTCATTATTTTAGCTGAAATCATAAACTTTGTAGTTTTGGCCTTGTCTCTCTGAGGTAAGTCTGTTTTTGCAAACATGTGTCAATTTGCTCCAAAAGCACTTAGAAGCAGGTTTCAACACTAGATATAATAAGATTTTCTTTAATATGAAGTAATACAAGGTTATTACTAACTTTCATTTTTTTAGTTGAAATCATAAACTTTGTAATTTTGGCCTTGTCTCTCTGAGGTAAGTCTGTTTTTGAAAAAATTTGTCAATTTGCTCCAAAAGCACTTAGAAAGAGGTTTCAAGCTAGATACAATAAGATTTGCTTTAACATGAAGTAATACAAGGTTATTACTAACTTTAATTTTTTTAGCTGAAATCATAAACTTTGTAATTTTGGCCTTGTCTCTCTGAGGTAAGTCTGTTTTTGCAAATCTGTCAATTTGCTCCAAAAGCACTTAGAAGCAGGTTTCAACACTAGATATAATACGATTTGCTTTAATATGAAGGAATACAAGGTTATTACTAACTTTCATTTTTTTAGTTGAAATCATAAACTTTGTAATTTTTGTCTTGTCTCTCTGAGGTAAGTCTGTTTTTGAAAAAATGTGTCAATTTGCTCCAAAAGCACTTAGAAGCAGGTTTCAAGCTAGATATAATAAGATTTGCTTTAACCTGAAGTAATACAAGGTTATTACTAACTTTAATTTTTTCAGTTGAAATCATACACTTTGTAATTTTGGCCTTTTGGGTCTCTGAGGTAAGTCTGTTATTGCAAACCTGTCAATTTGCTCCAAAAGCACTTAGAAGCAGGTTTCAACACTAGATATAATAAGATTTTCTTTAATATGAAGGAATACAAGGTTATTACTAACTTTCATTATTTTAGCTGAAATCATAAACTTTGTAGTTTTGGCCTTGTCTCTCTGAGGTAAGTCTGTTTTTGCAAACATGTGTCAATTTGCTCCAAAAGCACTTAGAAGCAGGTTTCAACACTAGATATAATAAGATTTTCTTTAATATGAAGTAATACAAGGTTATTACTAACTTTAATTTTTTTAGCTGAAATCATAAACTTTGTAATTTTGGCCTTGTCTCTCTGAGGTAAGTCTGTTTTTGAAAAAATGTGTCAATTTGCTCCAAAAGCACTTAGAAGAAGGTTTCAAGCTAGATATAATAAGCTTTGCTTTAACATGAAGTAATACAAGGTTATTACTAACTTTCATTTTTTTTAGCTGAAGTCATAAACTTTGTAATTTTGGCCTTTTGGGTCTCTGAGGTAAGTCTGTTTTTGCAAACATGTCAATTTGCTCCAAAAGCACTTAAAAGCAAGTTTCAAGCTAGATATAATAAGATTTGCTTTAACTTGAAGAAATACAAGGTTATTACTAACTTTAATTTTTTTAGCTGAAATCATAAACTTTGTAGTTTTGGCCATGTCTATCTGAGGTAAGTCTGTTTTTGCAAACATGTGTCAATTTGCTCCAAAAGCACTTAGAAGCAGGTTTCAACACTAGATATAATAAGATTTTCTTTAATATGAAGTAATACAAGGTTATTACTAACTTTCATTTTTTTAGTTGAAATCATAAACTTTGTAATTTTGGCCTTGTCTCTCTGAGGTAAGTCTGTTTTTGAAAAAATTTGTCAATTTGCTCCAAAAGCACTTAGAAAGAGGTTTCAAGCTAGATATAATAAGATTTGCTTTAACATGAAGTAATACAAGGTTATTACTAACTTTAATTTTTTTAGCTGAAATCATAAACTTTGTAATTTTGGCCTTGTCTCTCTGAGGTAAGTCTGTTTTTGAAAAAATGTGTCAATTTGCTCCAAAAGCACTTAGAAGCAGGTTTCAAGCTAGATATAATAAGCTTTGCTTTAACATGAAGTAATACAAGGTTATTACTAACTTTCATTTTTTTTAGCTGAAGTCATAAACTTTGTAATTTTGGCCTTTTGGGTCTCTGAGGTAAGTCTGTTTTTGCAAACATGTGTCAATTTGCTCCAAAAGCACTTAGAAGCAGGTTTCAAGCTAGATATAATAAGATTTGCTTTAACATGAAGTAATACAAGGTTATTACTAACTTTAATTTTTTTAGCTGAAATCATAAACTTTGTAATTTTGGCCTTGTCTCTCTGAGGTAAGTCTGTTTTTGAAAAAATGTGTCAATTTGCTCCAAAAGCACTTAGAAGCAGGTTTCAAGCTAGATATAATAAGCTTTGCTTTAACATGAAGTAATACAAGGTTATTACTAACTTTAATTTTTTTAGCTGAAATCATAAACTTTGTAATTTTGGCCTTGTCTCGCTGAGGTAAGTCTGTTTTTGCAAACATGTGTAAATTTTCTCCAAAAGCACTTAGAAGCAGGTTTCAAGCTAGATATAATAAGATTTTCTTTAATATGAAGGAATATAAGGTTATTACTAACTTTTATTTTTTTTAGCTGAAGTCATGAACTTTTTAATTTTGGCCTTGTCTCTCTCAGGTAAGTCTGTTTTGGCAAACATGTGTCAATTTGCTCCAAAAGCACTTAGAAGCAGGTTTCAACACTAGATATAATAAGATTTGCTTTAATATGAAGTAATACAAGGTTATTACTAACTTTCATTTTTTTAGTTGAAATCATAAACTTTGTAATTTTGGCCTTGTCTCTCTGAGGTAAGTCTGTTTTTTAAAAAATGTGTCAATTTGCTCCAAAAGCACTTAGAAGCAGGTTTCAAGCTAGATATAATAAGATTTGCTTTAATATGAAGTAATACAAGGTTATTACTAACTTTAATTTTTTTAGCTGAAATCATAAACTTTGTAATTTTGAACTTTTGGGTCTCTGAGGTAAGTCTGTTTTTGCAAATCTGTCAATTTGCTCCAAAAGCACTTAGAAGCAGGTTTCAACACTAGATATAATAAGATTTGCTTTAATATGAAGTTATACAAGGTTATTAGTAACTTTCATTTTTTTAGTTGAAATCATAAACTTTGTAATTTTGGCCTTGTCTCTCTGAGGTAAGTCTGTTTTTGCAAACATGTGTCAATTTGCTCCAAAAGCACTTAGAAGCAGGTTTCAACACTAGATATAATAAGATTTGCTTTAATATGAAGGAATACAAGGTTATTACTAACTTTCATTTTTTTAGTTGGAATCATAAACTTTGTAATTTTTGTCTTGTCTCTCTGAGGTAAGTCTGTTTTTGAAAAAATGTGTCAATTTGCTCCAAAAGCACTTAGAAGCAGGTTTCAAGCTAGATATAATAAGATTTGCTTTAACATGAAGTAATACAAGGTTATTACTAACTTTAATTTTTTTAGTTGAAATAATACACTTTGTAATTTTGGCCTTTTGGGTCTCTGAGGTAAGTCTGTTATTGCAAACCTGTCAATTTGCTCCAAAAGCACTTAGAAGCAGGTTTCAACACTAGATATAATAAGATTTTCTTTAATATGAAGGAATACAAGGTTATTACTAACTTTCATTATTTTAGCTGAAATCATAAACTTTGTAGTTTTGGCCTTGTCTCTCTGAGGTAAGTCTGTTTTTGCAAACATGTGTCAATTTGCTCCAAAAGCACTTAGAAGCAGGTTTCAACACTAGATATAATAAGATTTTCTTTAATATGAAGTAATACAAGGTTATTACTAACTTTCATTTTTTTAGTTGAAATCATAAACTTTGTAATTTTGGCCTTGTCTCTCTGAGGTAAGTCTGTTTTTGAAAAAAATTGTCAATTTGCTCCAAAAGCACTTAGAAAGAGGTTTCAAGCTAGATATAATAAGATTTGCTTTAACATGAAGTAATACAAGGTTATTACTATCTTTAATTTTTTTAGCTGAAATCATAAACTTTGTAATTTTGGCCTTGTCTCTCTGAGGTAAGTCTGTTTTTGCAAATCTGTCAATTTGCTCCAAAAGCACTTAGAAGCAGGTTTCAACACTAGATATAATACGATTTGCTTTAATATGAAGGAATACAAGGTTATTACTAACTTTCATTTTTTTAGTTGAAATCATAAACTTTGTAATTTTTGTCTTGTCTCTCTGAGGTAAGTCTGTTTTTGAAAAAATGTGTCAATTTGCTCCAAAAGCACTTAGAAGCAGGTTTCAAGCTAGATATAATAAGATTTGCTTTAACCTGAAGTAATACAAGGTTATTACTAACTTTAATTTTTTCAGTTGAAATCATACACTTTGTAATTTTGGCCTTTTGGGTCTCTGAGGTAAGTCTGTTATTAAAAACCTGTCAATTTGCTCCAAAAGCACTTAGAAGCAGGTTTCAACACTAGATATAATAAGATTTTCTTTAATATGAAGTAATACAAGGTTATTACTAACTTTCATTTTTTTAGTTGAAATCATAAACTTTGTAATGTTGGCCTTGTCTCTCTGAGGTAAGTCTGTTTTTGCAAACATGTGTTAATTTGCCGCAAAAGGACTTAGAAGCAGGTTTCAAGCTAGATATAATAAGATCTGCTTTAATATGAAGTAATACAAGGTTATTACTATCTTTAATTTTTTTAGCTGAAATCATAAACTTTGTAATTTTGGCCTTGTCTCTCTGAGGTAAGTCTGTTTTTGCAAACATGTGTCAATTTGCTCCAAAAGCACTTAGAAGCAGGTTTCAACACTAGATATAATAAGATTTGCTTTAATATGAAGTAATACAAGGTTATTACTTACTTTCATTTTTTTAGTTGAAATCATAAACTTTGTAATTTTGGCCTTGTCTCTCATAGGTAAGTCTGTTTTTGAAAAAATGTGTCAATTTGCTCCAAAAGCACTTAGAAGCAGGTTTCAAGCTAGATATAATAAGATTTGCTTTAACATGAAGTAATACAAGGTTATTACTAACTTTAATTTTTTTAGCTGAAATCATAAACTTTGTAATTTTGGCCTTGTCTCTCTGAGGTAAGTCTTTTTTTTAAAAAATGTGTCAATTTGCTCCAAAGGCACTTAGAAGCAGGTTTCAAGCTAGATATAATAAGCTTTGCTTTAACATGAAGTAATACAAGGTTATTACTAACTTTAATTTTTTTAGCTGAAATCATAAACTTTGTAATTTTGGCCTATTGGGTCTCTGAGGTAAGTCTGTTATTGCAAACCTGTCAATTTGCTCCAAAAGCACTTAGAAGCAGGTTTCAACAGTAGATATAATAAGATTTTCTTTAATATGAAGGAATACAAGGTTATTACTAACTTTCATTATTTTAGCTGAAATCATAAACTTTGTAGTTTTGGCCTTGTCTCTCTGAGGTAAGTCTGTTTTTGCAAACATGTGTCAATTTGCTCCAAAAGCACTTAGAAGCAGGTTTCAACACTAGATATAATAAGATTTTCTTTAATATGAAGTAATACAAGGTTATTACTAACTTTCATTTTTTTAGTTGAAATCATAAACTTTGTAATTTTGGCCTTGTCTCTCTGAGGTAAGTCTGTTTTTGAAAAAATTTGTCAATTTGCTCCAAAAGCACTTAGAAAGAGGTTTCAAGCTAGATACAATAAGATTTGCTTTAACATGAAGTAATACAAGGTTATTACTAACTTTAATTTTTTTAGCTGAAATCATAAACTTTGTAATTTTGGCCTTGTCTCTCTGAGGTAAGTCTGTTTTTGCAAATCTGTCAATTTGCTCCAAAAGCACTTAGAAGCAGGTTTCAACACTAGATATAATACGATTTGCTTTAATATGAAGGAATACAAGGTTATTACTAACTTTCATTTTTTTAGTTGAAATCATAAACTTTGTAATTTTTGTCTTGTCTCTCTGAGGTAAGTCTGTTTTTGAAAAAATGTGTCAATTTGCTCCAAAAGCACTTAGAAGCAGGTTTCAAGCTAGATATAATAAGATTTGCTTTAACCTGAAGTAATACAAGGTTATTACTAACTTTAATTTTTTCAGTTGAAATCATACACTTTGTAATTTTGGCCTTTTGGGTCTCTGAGGTAAGTCTGTTATTGCAAACCTGTCAATTTGCTCCAAAAGCACTTAGAAGCAGGTTTCAACACTAGATATAATAAGATTTTCTTTAATATGAAGGAATACAAGGTTATTACTAACTTTCATTATTTTAGCTGAAATCATAAACTTTGTAGTTTTGGCCTTGTCTCTCTGAGGTAAGTCTGTTTTTGCAAACATGTGTCAATTTGCTCCAAAAGCACTTAGAAGCAGGTTTCAACACTAGATATAATAAGATTTTCTTTAATATGAAGTAATACAAGGTTATTACTAACTTTCATTTTTTTAGTTGAAATCATAAACTTTGTAATTTTGGCCTTGTCTCTCTGAGGTAAGTCTGTTTTTGAAAAAAATTGTCAATTTGCTCCAAAAGCACATAGAAGCAGGTTTCAAGCTAGATATAATAAGATTTGCTTTAACATGAAGTAATACAAGGTTATTACTAACTTTAATTTTTTTAGCTGAAATCATAAACTTTGTAATTTTGGCCTTGTCTCTCTGAGGTAAGTCTGTTTTTGAAAAAATGTGTCAATTTGTTCCAAAAGCACTTAGAAGCAGGTTTCAAGCTAGATATAATAAGCTTTGCTTTAACATGAAGTAATACAAGGTTATTACTAACTTTAATTTTTTTAGCTGAAATCATAAACTTTGTAATTTTGGCCTTGTCTCTCTGAGGTAAGTCTGTTTTTGCAAACATGTGTAAATTTGCTCCAAAAGCACTTAGAAGCAGGTTTCAAGCTAGATATAATAAGATTTTCTTTAATATGAAGGAATATAAGGTTATTACTAACTTTCGTTTTTTTTAGCTGAAGTCATGAACTTTTTAATTTTGGCCTTGTCTCTCTCAGGTAAGTCTGTTTTGGCAAACATGTGTCAATTTGCTCCAAAAGCACTTAGAAGCAGGTTTCAACACTAGATATAATAAGATTTCCTTTAATATGAAGTAATACAAGGTTATTACTAACTTTCATTTTTTTAGTTGAAATCATAAACTTTGTAATTTTGGCCTTGTCTCTCTGAGGTAAGTCTGTTTTTTAAAAAATGTTTCAATTTGCTCCAAAAGCACTTAGAAGCAGGTTTCAAGCTAGATATAATAAGATTTGCTTTAATATGAAGTAATACAAGGTTATTACTAACTTTAATTTTTTTAGCTGAAATCATAAACTTTGTAATTTTGGCCTTGTCTCTCTGAGGTAAGTCTGTTTTTGCAAACATGTGTAAATTTGCTCCAAAAGCACTTAGAAAAAGGTTTCAAGCTAGATATAATAAGATTTTCTTTAATATGAAGGAATATAAGGTTATTACTAACTTTAATTTTTTTAGCTGAAATCATAAACTTTGTAATTTTGGCCTTTTGGGTCTCTGAGGTAAGTCTGTTTTTGCAAATCTGTCAATTTGCTCCAAAAGCACTTAGAAGCAGGTTTCAACACTAGATATAATAAGATTTGCTTTAATATGAAGTAATACAAGGTTATTAGTAACTTTCATTTTTTTAGTTGAAATCATAAACTTTGTAATTTTGGCCTTGTCTCTCTGAGGTAAGTCTGTTTTTGCAAACATGTGTCAATTTGCTCCAAAAGCACTTAGAAGCAGGTTTCAACACTAGATATAATAAGATTTGCTTTAATATGAAGGAATACAAGGTTATTACTAACTTTCATTTTTTTAGTTCAAATCATAAACTTTGAAATTTTTGTCTTGTCTCTCTGAGGTAAGTCTGTTTTATAAAAAATGTGTCAATTTGCTCCAAAAGCACTTAGAAGCAGGTTTCAAGCTAGATATAATAAGATTTGCTTTAACATGAAGTAATACAAGGTTATTACTAACTTTAATTTTTTTAGTTGAAATCATACACTTTGTAATTTTGGCCTTTTGGGTCTCTGAGGTAAGTCTGTTATTGCAAACCTGTCAATTTGCTCCAAAAGCACTTAGAAGCAGGTTTCAACACTAGATATAATAAGATTTTCTTTAATATGAAGGAATACAAGGTTATTACTAACTTTCATTATTTTAGCTGAAATCATAAACTTTGTAGTTTTGGCCTTGTCTCTCTGAGGTAAGTCTGTTTTTGCAAACATGTGTCAATTTGCTCCAAAAGCACTTAGAAGCAGGTTTCAACACTAGATATAATAAGATTTTCTTTAATATGAAGTAATACAAGGTTATTACTAACTTTCATTTTTTTAGTTGAAATCATAAACTTTGTAATTTTGGCCTTGTCTCTCTGAGGTAAGTCTGTTTTTGAAAAAAATTGTCAATTTGCTCCAAAAGCACTTAGAAAGAGGTTTCAAGCTAGATATAATAAGATTTGCTTTAACATGAAGTAATACAAGGTTATTACTAACTTTAATTTTTTTAGCTGAAATCATAAACTTTGTAATTTTGGCCTTGTCTCTCTGAGGTAAGTCTGTTTTAGCAAATCTGTCAATTTGCTCCAAAAGCACTTAGAAGCAGGTTTCAACACTAGATATAATACGATTTGCTTTAATATGAAGGAATACAAGGTTATTACTAACTTTCATTTTTTTAGTTGAAATCATAAACTTTGTAATTTTGGCCTTTTGGGTCTCTGAGGTAAGTCTGTTTTTGCAAACCTGTCAATTTGCTCCAAAAGCACTTAAAAGCAAGTTTCAAGCTAGATATAATAAGATTTGCTTTAACATGAAGTAATACAAGGTTATTACTAACTTTAATTTTTTTAGCTGAAATCATAAACTTTGTAATTTTGGCCTTGTCTCTCTGAGGTAAGTCTGTTTTTGAAAAAATGTGTCAATTTGCTCCAAAAGCACTTAGAAGCAGGTTTCAAGCTAGATATAATAAGCTTTGCTTTAACATGAAGTAATACAAGGTTATTACTAACTTTAATTTTTTTAGCTGAAATCATAAACTTTGTAATCTTGGCCTTGTCTCTCTGAGGTAAGTCTGTTTTTGCAAACATGTGTAAATTTGCTCCAAAAGCACTTAGAAACAGGTTTCAAGCTAGATATAATAAGATTTTCTTTAATATGAAGGAATATAAGGTTATTACTAACTTTCATTTTTTTTAGCTGAAGTCATAAACTTTTTAATTTTGGCCTTGTCTCTCTCAGGTAAGTCTGTTTTGGCAAACATGTGTCAATTTGCTCCAAAAGCACTTAGAAGCAGGTTTCAACACTAGATATAATAAGATTTTCTTTAATATGAAGTAATACAAGGTTATTACTAACTTTAATTTTTTTAGTTGAAATCATAAACTTTGTAATTTTTGCCTTGTCTCTCTGAGGTAAGTCTGTTTTTGAAAAAATGTGTCAATTTGCTCCAAAAGCACTTAGAAGCAGGTTTCAAGCTAGATATAATAAGATTTGCTTTAATATGAAGTAATACAAGGTTATTACTAACTTTAATTTTTTTAGCTGAAATCATAAACTTTGTAATTTTGGCCTTTTGGGTCTCTGAGGTAAGTCTGTTTTTGCAAATCTGTCAATTTGCTCCAAAAGCACTTAAAAGCAGGTTTCAACACTAGATATAATAAGATTTGCTTTAATATGAAGTAATACAAGGTTATTAGTAACTTTCATTTTTTTAGTTGAAATCATAAACTTTGTAATTTTGGCCTTGTCTCTCTGAGGTAAGTCTGTTTTTGCAAACATGTGTTAATTTGCCGCAAAAGGACTTAGAAGCAGGTTTCAAGCTAGATATAATAAGATCTGCTTTAACATGAAGTAATACAAGGTTATTACTATCTTTAATTTTTTTAGCTGAAATCATAAACTTTGTAATTTTGGCCTTGTCTCTCTGAGGTAAGTCTGTTTTTGCAAACATGTGTCAATTTGCTCCAAAAGCACTTAGAAGCAGGTTTCAACACTAGATATAATAAGATTTGCTTTAATATGAAGTAATACAAGGTTATTACTAACTTTCATTTTTTTAGTTGAAATCATAAACTTTGTAATTTTGGCCTTGTCTCTCATAGGTAAGTCTGTTTTTGAAAAAATGTGTCAATTTGCTCCAAAAGCACTTAGAAGCAGGTTTCAAGCTAGATATAATAAGATTTGCTTTAACGTGAAGTAATACAAGGTTATTACTAACTTTAATTTTTTTAGCTGAAATCATAAACTTTGTAATCTTGGCCTTGTCTCTCTGAGGTAAGTCTGTTTTTGCAAACATGTGTAAATTTGCTCCAAAAGCACTTAGAAACAGGTTTCGAGCTATATATAATAAGATTTTCTTTAATATGAAGGAATATAAGGTTATTACTAACTTTCATTTTTTTTAGCTGAAGTCATAAACTTTTTAATTTTGGCCTTGTCTCTCTCAGGTAAGTCTGTTTTGGCAAACATGTGTCAATTTGCTCCAAAAGCACTTAGAAGCAGGTTTCAACACTAGATATAATAAGATTTTCTTTAATATGAAGTAATACAAGGTTATTACTAACTTTAATTTTTTTAGTTGAAATCATAAACTTTGTAATTTTTGCCTTGTCTCTCTGAGGTAAGTCTGTTTTTGAAAAAATGTGTCAATTTGCTCCAAAAGCACTTAGAAGCAGGTTTCAAGCTAGATATAATAAGATTTGCTTTAATATGAAGTAATACAAGGTTATTACTAACTTTAATTTTTTTAGCTGAAATCATAAACTTTGTAATTTTGGCCTTTTGGGTCTCTGAGGTAAGTCTGTTTTTGCAAATCTGTCAATTTGCTCCAAAAGCACTTAGAAGCAGGTTTCAACACTAGATATAATAAGATTTGCTTTAATATGAAGTAATACAAGGTTATTAGTAACTTTCATTTTTTTAGTTGAAATCATAAACTTTGTAATTTTGGCCTTGTCTCTCTGAGGTAAGTCTGTTTTGCAAACATGTGTTAATTTGCCGCAAAAGGACTTAGAAGCAGGTTTCAAGCTAGATATAATAAGATCTGCTTTAACATGAAGTAATACAAGGTTATTACTATCTTTAATTTTTTTAGCTGAAATCATAAACTTTGTAATTTTGGCCTTGTCTCTCTGAGGTAAGTCTGTTTTTGCAAACATGTGTCAATTTGCTCCAAAAGCACTTAGAAGCAGGTTTCAACACTAGATATAATAAGATTTGCTTTAATATGAAGTAATACAAGGTTATTACTAACTTTCATTTTTTTAGTTGAAATCCTAAACTTTGTAATTTTGGCCTTGTCTCTCATAGGTAAGTCTGTTTTTGAAAAAATGTGTCAATTTGCTCCAAAAGCACTTAGAAGCAGGTTTCAAGCTAGATATAATAAGATTTGCTTTAACATGAAGTAATACAAGGTTATTAGTAACTTTAATTTTTTTAGCTGAAATCATAAACTTTGTAATTTTGGCCTTGTCTCTCTGAGGTAAGTCTTTTTTTGAAAAAATGTGTCAATTTGCTCCAAAAGCACTTAGAAGCAGGTTTCAAGCTAGATATAATAAGCTTTGCTTTAACATGAAGTAATACAAGGTTATTACTAACTTTAATTTTTTTAGCTGAAATCATAAACTTTGTAATTTTGGCCTTGTCTCTCCGAGGTAAGTCTGTTTTTGCAAACATGTGTAAATTTGCTCCAAAAGCACTTAGAAAAAGGTTTCAAGCTAGATATAATAAGATTTTCTTTAATATGAAGGAATATAAGGTTATTACTAACTTTCATTTTTTTTAGCTGAAGTCATAAACTTTTTAATTTTGGCCTTGTCTCTCTCAGGTAAGTCTGTTTTGGCAAACATGTGTCAATTTGCTCCAAAAGCACTTAGAAGCAGGTTTCAACACTAGATATAATAAGATTTGCTTTAACATGAAGTAATACAAGGTTATTACTAACTTTAATTTTTTTAGCTGAAATCATAAACTTTGTAATTTTGGCCTTGTCTCTCTGAGGTAAGTCTTTTTTGAAAAAATGTGTCAATTTGCTCCAAAAGCACTTAGAAGCAGGTTTCAAGCTAGATATAATAAGCTTTGCTTTAACATGAAGTATTACAAGGTTATTACTAACTTTAATTTTTTTAGCTGAAATCATAAACTTTGTAATTTTGGCCTTGTCTCTCTGAGGTAAGTCTGTTTTTGCAAACATGTGTAAATTTGCTCCAAAAGCACTTAGAAAAAGGGTTCAAGCTAGATATAATAAGATTTTCTTTAATATGAAGGAATATAAGGTTATTACTAACTTTCATTTTTTTTAGCTGAAGTCATAAACTTTTTAATTTTGGCCTTGTCTCTCTCAGGTAAGTCTGTTTTGGCAAACATGTGTCAATTTGCTCCAAAAGCACTTAGAAGCAGGTTTCAACACTAGATATAATAAGATTTGCTTTAACATGAAGTAATACAAGGTTATTACTAACTTTAATTTTTTTAGCTGAAATCATAAACTTTGTAATTTTGGCCTTGTCTCTCTGAGGTAAGTCTTTTTTTGAAAAAATGTGTCAATTTGCTCCAAAAGCACTTAGAAGCAGGTTTCAAGCTAGATATAATAAGCTTTGCTTTAACATGAAGTAATACAAGGTTATTACTAACTTTAATTTTTTTAGCTGAAATCATAAACTTTGTAATTTTGGCCTTGTCTCTCTGAGGTAAGTCTGTTTTTGCAAACATGTGTAAATTTGCTCCAAAAGCACTTAGAAAAAGGTTTCAAGCTAGATATAATAAGATTTTCTTTAATATGAAGGAATATAAGGTTATTACTAACTTTCATTTTTTTTAGCTGAAGTCATAAACTTTTTAATTTTGGCCTTGTCTCTCTCAGGTAAGTCTGTTTTGGCAAACATGTGTCAATTTGCTCCAAAAGCACTTAGAAGCAGGTTTCAACACTAGATATAATAAGATTTGCTTTAATATGAAGTAATACAAGGTTATTACTAACTTTAATTTTTTTAGTTGAAATCATAAACTTTGTAATTTTTGCCTTGTCTCTCTGAGGTAAGTCTGTTTTTGAAAAAATGTGTCAATTTGCTCCAAAAGCACTTAGAAGCAGGTTTCAAGCTAGATATAATAAGATTTGCTTTAATATGAAGTAATACAAGGTTATTACTAACTTTAATTTTTTTAGCTGAAATCATAAACTTTGTAATTTTGGCCTTTTGGGTCTCTGAGTTAAGTCTGTTTTTGCAAATCTGTCAATTTGCTCCAAAAGCACTTAGAAGCAGGTTTCAAGCTAGATATAATAAGATTTGCTTTAATATGAAGTAATACAAGGTTATTACTAACTTTAATTTTTTTAGCTGAAATCATAAACTTTGTAATTTTGGCCTTTTGGGTCTCTGAGGTAAGTCTGTTTTTGCAAATCTGTCAATTTGCTCCAAAAGCACTTAGAAGCAGGTTTCAACACTAGATATAATAAGATTTGCTTTAATATGAAGTAATACAAGGTTATTACTAACTTTCATTTTTTTAGTTGAAATCATAAACTTTGTAATTTTGGCCTTGTCTCTCTGAGGTAAGTCGGTTTTTGCAAACATGTGTTAATTTGCCGCAAAAGGACTTAGAAGCAGGTTTCAAGCTAGATATAATAAGATCTGCTTTAACATGAAGTAATACAAGGTTATTACTATCTTTAATTTTTTTAGCTGAAATCATAAACTTTGTAATTTTGGCCTTGTCTCTCTGAGGTAAGTCTGTTTTTGCAAACATGTGTCAATTTGCTCCAAAAGCACTTAGAAGCAGGTTTCAACACTAGATATAATAAGATTTGCTTTAATATGAAGTAATACAAGGTTATTACTAACTTTAATTTTTTTAGTTGAAATCATAAACTTTGTAATTTTGGCCTTGTCTCTCATAGGTAAGTCTGTTTTTGAAAAAATGTGTCAATTTGCTCCAAAAGCACTTAGAAGCAGGTTTCAAGCTAGATATAATAAGATTTGCTTTAACATGAAGTAATACAAGGTTATTACTAACTTTAATTTTTTTAGCTGAAATCATAAACTTTGTAATTTTGGCCTTGTCTCTCTGAGGTAAGTCTGTTTTTGAAAAAATGTGTCAATTTGCTCCAAAAGCACTTAGAAGCAGGTTTGAAGCTAGATATAATAAGCTTTGTTTTAACATGAAGTAATACAAGGTTATTACTAACTTTAATTTTTTTAGTTGAAATCATACACTTTGTAATTTTGGCCTTTTGGGTCTCTGAGGTAAGTCTGTTATTGCAAACCTGTCAATTTGCTCCAAAAGCACTTAGAAGCAGGTTTCAACACTAGATATAATAAGATTTTCTTTAATATGAAGGAATACAAGGTTATTACTAACTTTCATTATTTTAGCTGAAATCATAAACTTTGTAGTTTTGGCCTTGTCTCTCTGAGGTAAGTCTGTTTTTGCAAACATGTGTCAATTTGCTCCAAAAGCACTTAGAAGCAGGTTTCAACACTAGATATAATAAGATTTTCTTTAATATGAAGTAATACAAGGTTATTACTAACTTTCATTTTTTTAGTTGAAATCATAAACTTTGTAATTTTGGCCTTGTCTCTCTGAGGTAAGTCTGTTTTTGAAAAAATTTGTCAATTTGCTCCAAAAGCACTTAGAAAGAGGTTTCAAGCTAGATATAATAAGATTTGCTTTAACATGAAGTAATACAAGGTTATTACTAACTTTAATTTTTTTAGCTGAAATCATAAACTTTGTAATTTTGGCCTTGTCTCTCTGAGGTAAGTCTGTTTTAGCAAATCTGTCAATTTGCTCCAAAAGCACTTAGAAACAGGTTTCAACACTAGATATAATACGATTTGCTTTAATATGAAGGAATACAAGGTTATTACTAACTTTCATTTTTTTAGTTGAAATCATAAACTTTGTAATTTTGGCCTTTTGGGTCTCTGAGGTAAGTCTGTTTTTGCAAACATGTGTCAATTTGCTCCAAAAGCACTTAGAAGCAGGTTTCAACACTAGATATAATAAGATTTGCTTTAATATGAAGTAATACAAGGTTATTACTAACTTTCATTTTTTTAGTTGAAATCATAAACTTTGTAATTTTGGCCTTGTCTCTCATAGGTAAGTCTGTTTTTGAAAAAATGTGTCAATTTGCTCCAAAAGCACTTAGAAGCAGGTTTCAAGCTAGATATAATAAGATTTGCTTTAACATGAAGTAATACAAGGTTATTACTAACTTTAATTTTTTTAGCTGAAATCATAAACTTTGTAATCTTGGCCTTGTCTCTCTGAGGTAAGTCTGTTTTTGCAAACATGTGTAAATTTGCTCCAAAAGCACTTAGAAACAGGTTTCAAGCTAGATATAATAAGATTTTCTTTAATATGAAGGAATATAAGGTTATTACTAACTTTCATTTTTTTTAGCTGAAGTCATAAACTTTTTAATTTTGGCCTTGTCTCTCTCAGGTAAGTCTGTTTTGGCAAACATGTGTCAATTTGCTCCAAAAGCACTTAGAAGCAGGTTTCAACACTAGATTTAATAAGATTTTCTTTAATATGAAGTAATACAAGGTTATTACTAACTTTAATTTTTTTAGTTGAAATCATAAACTTTGTAATTTTTGCCTTGTCTCTCTGAGGTAAGTCTGTTTTTGAAAAAATGTGTCAATTTGCTCCAAAAGCACTTAGAAGCAGGTTTCAAGCTAGATATAATAAGATTTGCTTTAATATGAAGTAATACAAGGTTATTACTAACTTTAATTTTTTTAGCTGAAATCATAAACTTTGTAATTTTGGCCTTTTGGGTCTCTGAGGTAAGTCTGTTTTTGCAAATCTGTCAATTTGCTCCAAAAGCACTTAGAAGCAGGTTTCAACACTAGATATAATAAGATTTGCTTTAATATGAAGTAATACAAGGTTATTAGTAACTTTCATTTTTTTAGTTGAAATCATAAACTTTGTAATTTTGGCCTTGTCTCTCTGAGGTAAGTCTGTTTTTGCAAACATGTGTTAATTTGCCGCAAAAGGACTTAGAAGCAGGTTTCAAGCTAGATATAATAAGATCTGCTTTAACATGAAGTAATACAAGGTTATTACCATCTTTAATTTTTTTAGCTGAAATCATAAACTTTGTAATTTTGGCCTTGTCTCTCTGAGGTAAGTCTGTTTTTGCAAACATGTGTCAATTTGCTCCAAAAGCACTTAGAAGCAGGTTTCAACACTAGATATAATAAGATTTGCTTTAATATGAAGTAATACAAGGTTATTACTAACTTTCATTTTTTTAGTTGAAATCATAAACTTTGTAATTTTGGCCTTGTCTCTCATAGGTAAGTCTGTTTTTGAAAAAATGTGTCAATTTGCTCCAAAAGCACTTAGAAGCAGGTTTCAAGCTAGATATAATAAGATTTGCTTTAACATGAAGTAATACAAGGTTATTACTAACTTTAATTTTTTTAGCTGAAATCATAAACTTTGTAATTTTGGCCTTGTCTCTCTGAGGTAAGTCTGTTTTTGAAAAAATGTGTCAATTTGCTCCAAAAGCACTTAGAAGCAGGTTTCAAGCTAGATATAATAAGCTTTGCTTTAACATGAAGTAATACAAGGTTATTACTAACTTTAATTTTTTTAGCTGAAATCATAAACTTTGTAATCTTGGCCTTGTCTCTCTGAGGTAAGTCTGTTTTTGCAAACATGTGTAAATTTGCTCCAAAAGCACTTAGAAACAGGTTTCAAGCTAGATATAATAAGATTTTCTTTAATATGAAGGAATATAAGGTTATTTCTAACTTTCATTTTTTTCTGAAATCATAAACTTTGTAATTTTGGCCTTGTCTCTCTGAGGTAAGTCTGTTTTTGAAAAAATGTGTCAATTTGCTCCAAAAGCACTTAGAAGCAGGTTTCAAGCTAGATATAATAAGCTTTGCTTTAACATGAAGTAATACAAGGTTATTACTAACTTTAATTTTTTTAGCTGAAATCATAAACTTTGTAATCTTGGCCTTGTCTCTCTGAGGTAAGTCTGTTTTTGCAAACATGTGTAAATTTGCTCCAAAAGCACTTAGAAACAGGTTTCAAGCTAGATATAATAAGATTTTCTTTAATATGAAGGAATATAAGGTTATTTCTAACTTTCATTTTTTTTAGCTGAAGTCATAAACTTTTTAATTTTGGCCTTGTCTCTCTCAGGTAAGTCTGTTTTGGCAAACATGTGTCAATTTGCTCCAAAAGCACTTAGAAGCAGGTTTCAACACTAGATATAATAAGATTTTCTTTAATATGAAGTAATACAAGGTTATTACTAACTTTAATTTTTTTAGTTGAAATCATAAACTTTGTAATTTTTGCCTTGTCTCTCTGAGGTAAGTCTGTTTTTGAAAAAATGTGTCAATTTGCTCCAAAAGCACTTAGAAGCAGGTTTCAAGCTAGATATAATAAGATTTGCTTTAATATGAAGTAATACAAGGTTATTACTAACTTTAATTTTTTTAGCTGAAATCATAAACTTTGTAATTTTGGCCTTTTGGGTCTCTGAGGTAAGTCTGTTTTTGCAAATCTGTCAATTTGCTCCAAAAGCACTTAGAAGCAGGTTTCAACACTAGATATAATAAGATTTGCTTTAATATGAAGTAATACAAGGTTATTAGTAACTTTCATTTTTTTAGTTGAAATCATAAACTTTGTAATTTTGGCCTTGTCTCTCTGAGGTAAGTCTGTTTTTGCAAACATGTGTTAATTTGCCGCAAAAGGACTTAGAAGCAGGTTTAAAGCTAGATATAATAAGATCTGCTTTAACATGAAGTAATACAAGGTTATTACTATCTTTAATTTTTTTAGCTGAAATCATAAACTTTGTAATTTTGGCCTTGTCTCTCTGAGGTAAGTCTGTTTTTGCAAACATGTGTCAATTTGCTCCAAAAGCACTTAGAAGCAGGTTTCAACACTAGATATAATAAGATTTGCTTTAATATGAAGTAATACAAGGTTATTACTAACTTTCATTTTTTTAGTTGAAATCCTAAACTTTGTAATTTTGGCCTTGTCTCTCATAGGTAAGTCTGTTTTTGAAAAAATGTGTCAATTTGCTCCAAAAGCACTTAGAAGCAGGTTTCAAGCTAGATATAATAAGATTTGCTTTAACATGAAGTAATACAAGGTTATTACTAACTTTAATTTTTTTAGCTGAAATCATAAACTTTGTAATTTTGGCCTTGTCTCTCTGAGGTAAGTCTTTTTTTGAAAAAATGTGTCAATTTGCTCCAAAAGCACTTAGAAGCAGGTTTCAAGCTAGATATAATAAGCTTTGCTTTAATATGAAGTAATACAAGGTTATTACTAACTTTAATTTTTTTAGCTGAAATCATAAACTTTGTAATTTTGGCCTTTTGGGTCTCTGAGTTAAGTCTGTTTTTGCAAATCTGTCAATTTGCTCCAAAAGCACTTAGAAGCAGGTTTCAAGCTAGATATAATAAGATTTGCTTTAATATGAAGTAATACAAGGTTATTACTAACTTTAATTTTTTTAGCTGAAATCATAAACTTTGTAATTTTGGCCTTTTGGGTCTCTGAGGTAAGTCTGTTTTTGCAAATCTGTCAATTTGCTCCAAAAGCACTTAGAAGCAGGTTTCAACACTAGATATAATAAGATTTGCTTTAATATGAAGTAATACAAGGTTATTACTAACTTTCATTTTTTTAGTTGAAATCATAAACTTTGTAATTTTGGCCTTGTCTCTCTGAGGTAAGTCGGTTTTTGCAAACATGTGTTAATTTGCCGCAAAAGGACTTAGAAGCAGGTTTCAAGCTAGATATAATAAGATCTGCTTTAACATGAAGTAATACAAGGTTATTACTATCTTTAATTTTTTTAGCTGAAATCATAAACTTTGTAATTTTGGCCTTGTCTCTCTGAGGTAAGTCTGTTTTTGCAAACATGTGTCAATTTGCTCCAAAAGCACTTAGAAGCAGGTTTCAACACTAGATATAATAAGATTTGCTTTAATATGAAGTAATACAAGGTTATTACTAACTTTAATTTTTTTAGTTGAAATCATAAACTTTGTAATTTTGGCCTTGTCTCTCATAGGTAAGTCTGTTTTTGAAAAAATGTGTCAATTTGCTCCAAAAGCACTTAGAAGCAGGTTTCAAGCTAGATATAATAAGATTTGCTTTAATATGAAGTAATACAAGGTTATTACTAACTTTAATTTTTTTAGCTGAAATCATAAACTTTGTAATTTTGGCCTTTTGGGTCTCTGAGGTAAGTCTGTTTTTGCAAATCTGTCAATTTGCTCCAAAAGCACTTAGAAGCAGGTTTCAACACTAGATATAATAAGATTTGCTTTAATATGAAGCAATACAAGGTTATTAGTAACTTTCATTTTTTTAGTTGAAATCATGAACTTTGTAATTTTGGCCTTGTCTCTCTGAGGTAAGTCGGTTTTTGCAAAAATGTGTTAATTTGCCGCAAAAGGACTTAGAAGCAGGTTTCAAGCTAGATATAATAAGATCTGCTTTAACATGAAGTAATACAAGGTTATTACTATCTTTAATTTTTTTAGCTGAAATCATAAACTTTGTAATTTTGGCCTTGTCTCTCTGAGGTAAGTCTGTTTTTGCAAACATGTGTCAATTTGCTCCAAAAGCACTTAGAAGCAGGTTTCAACACTAGATATAATAAGATTTGCTTTAATATGAAGTAATACAAGGTTATTACTAACTTTCATTTTTTTAGTTGAAATCATAAACTTTGTAATTTTGGCCTTGTCTCTCATAGGTAAGTCTGTTTTTGAAAAAATGTGTCAATTTGCTCCAAAAGCACTTAGAAGCAGGTTTCAAGCTAGATATAATAAGATTTGTTTTAACATGAAGTAATACAAGGTTATTACTAACTTTCATTTTTTTAGTTGAAATCATAAACTTTGTAATTTTGGCCTTGTCTCTCATAGGTAAGTCTGTTTTTGAAAAAATGTGTCAATTTGCTCCAAAAGCACTTAGAAGCAGGTTTCAAGCTAGATATAATAAGATTTGTTTTAACATGAAGTAATACAAGGTTATTACTAACTTTCATTTTTTTAGCTGAAATCATAAACTTTGTAATTTTGGCCTTGTCTCTCTGAGGTAAGTCTGTTTTTGCAAACATGTGTAAATTTGCTCCAAAAGCACTTAGAAACAGGTTTCAAGCTAGATATAATAAGATTTTCTTTAATATGAAGGAATATAAGGTTATTACTAACTTTCATTTTTTTTAGCTGAAGTCATAAACTTTTTAATTTTTGCCTTGTCTCTCTGAGGTAAGTCTGTTTTTGAAAAAATGTGTCAATTTGCTCCAAAAGCACTTAGAAGCAGGTTTCAAGCTAGATATAATAAGATTTGCTTTAATATGAAGTAATACAAGGTTATTACTAACTTTAATTTTTTTAGCTGAAATCATAAACTTTGTAATTTTGGCCTTTTGGGTCTCTGAGTTAAGTCTGTTTTTGCAAATCTGTCAATTTGCTCCAAAAGCACTTAGAAGCAGGTTTCAAGCTAGATATAATAAGATTTGCTTTAATATGAAGTAATACAAGGTTATTACTAACTTTAATTTTTTTAGCTGAAATCATAAACTTTGTAATTTTGGCCTTTTGGGTCTCTGAGGTAAGTCTGTTTTTGCAAATCTGTCAATTTGCTCCAAAAGCACTTAGAAGCAGGTTTCAACACTAGATATAATAAGATTTGCTTTAATATGAAGCAATACAAGGTTATTAGTAACTTTCATTTTTTTAGTTGAAATCATGAACTTTGTAATTTTGGCCTTGTCTCTCTGAGGTAAGTCGGTTTTTGCAAAAATGTGTTAATTTGCCGCAAAAGGACTTAGAAGCAGGTTTCAAGCTAGATATAATAAGATCTGCTTTAACATGAAGTAATACAAGGTTATTACTATCTTTAATTTTTTTAGCTGAAATCATAAACTTTGTAATTTTGGCCTTGTCTCTCTGAGGTAAGTCTGTTTTTGCAAACATGTGTCAATTTGCTCCAAAAGCACTTAGAAGCAGGTTTCAACACTAGATATAATAAGATTTGCTTTAATATGAAGTAATACAAGGTTATTACTAACTTTCATTTTTTTAGTTGAAATCATAAACTTTGTAATTTTGGCCTTGTCTCTCATAGGTAAGTCTGTTTTTGAAAAAATGTGTCAATTTGCTCCAAAAGCACTTAGAAGCAGGTTTCAAGCTAGATATAATAAGATTTGTTTTAACATGAAGTAATACAAGGTTATTACTAACTTTCATTTTTTTAGTTGAAATCATAAACTTTGTAATTTTGGCCTTGTCTCTCATAGGTAAGTCTGTTTTTGAAAAAATGTGTCAATTTGCTCCAAAAGCACTTAGAAGCAGGTTTCAAGCTAGATATAATAAGATTTGTTTTAACATGAAGTAATACAAGGTTATTACTAACTTTCATTTTTTTAGCTGAAATCATAAACTTTGTAATTTTGGCCTTGTCTCTCTGAGGTAAGTCTGTTTTTGCAAACATGTGTAAATTTGCTCCAAAAGCACTTAGAAACAGGTTTCAAGCTAGATATAATAAGATTTTCTTTAATATGAAGGAATATAAGGTTATTACTAACTTTCATTTTTTTTAGCTGAAGTCATAAACTTTTTAATTTTTGCCTTGTCTCTCTGAGGTAAGTCTGTTTTTGAAAAAATGTGTCAATTTGCTCCAAAAGCACTTAGAAGCAGGTTTCAAGCTAGATATAATAAGATTTGCTTTAATATGAAGTAATACAAGGTTATTACTAACTTTAATTTTTTTAGCTGAAATCATAAACTTTGTAATTTTGGCCTTTTGGGTCTCTGAGTTAAGTCTGTTTTTGCAAATCTGTCAATTTGCTCCAAAAGCACTTAGAAGCAGGTTTCAAGCTAGATATAATAAGATTTGCTTTAATATGAAGTAATACAAGGTTATTACTAACTTTAATTTTTTTAGCTGAAATCATAAACTTTGTAATTTTGGCCTTTTGGGTCTCTGAGGTAAGTCTGTTTTTGCAAATCTGTCAATTTGCTCCAAAAGCACTTAGAAGCAGGTTTCAACACTAGATATAATAAGATTTGCTTTAATATGAAGTAATACAAGGTTATTACTAACTTTCATTTTTTTAGTTGAAATCATAAACTTTGTAATTTTGGCCTTGTCTCTCTGAGGTAAGTCGGTTTTTGCAAACATGTGTTAATTTGCCGCAAAAGGACTTAGAAGCAGGTTTCAAGCTAGATATAATAAGATCTGCTTTAACATGAAGTAATACAAGGTTATTACTATCTTTAATTTTTTTAGCTGAAATCATAAACTTTGTAATTTTGGCCTTGTCTCTCTGAGGTAAGTCTGTTTTTGCAAACATGTGTCAATTTGCTCCAAAAGCACTTAGAAGCAGGTTTCAACACTAGATATAATAAGATTTGCTTTAATATGAAGTAATACAAGGTTATTACTAACTTTCATTTTTTTAGTTGAAATCATAAACTTTGTAATTTTGGCCTTGTCTCTCATAGTTAAGTCTGTTTTTGAAAAAATGTGTCAATTTGCTCCAAAAGCACTTAGAAGCAGGTTTCAAGCTAGATATAATAAGATTTGTTTTAACATGAAGTAATACAAGGTTATTACTAACTTTCATTTTTTTAGTTGAAATCATAAACTTTGTAATTTTGGCCTTGTCTCTCATAGGTAAGTCTGTTTTTGAAAAAATGTGTCAATTTGCTCCAAAAGCACTTAGAAGCAGGTTTCAAGCTAGATATAATAAGATTTGCTTTAATGTGAAGTAATACAAGGTTATTAGTAACTTTCATTTTTTTAGTTGAAATCGTAAACTTTGTAATTTTGGCCTTGTCTCTCTGAGGTAAGTCTGTTTTTGCAAACATGTGTCAATTTGCTCCAAAAAAACTTAGAAGCAGGTTTCAACATTAGATATAATAAGATTTGCTTTAATATGAAGGAATACAAGGTTATTACTAACTTTCATTTTTTTAGTTGAAATCATAAACTTTGTAATTTTTGTCTTGTCTCTCTGAGGTAAGTCTGTTTTTGAAAAAATGTGTCAATTTGCTCCAAAAGCACTTAGAAGCAGGTTTCAAGCTAGATATAATAAGATTTGGTTTAACATGAAGTAATACAAGGTTATTACTAACTTTAATTTTTTTAGTTGAAATCATACACTTTGTAATTTTGGCCTTTTGGGTCTCTGAGGTAAGTCTGTTATTGCAAACCTGTCAATTTGCTCCAAAAGCACTTAGAAGCAGGTTTCAACACTAGATATAATAAGATTTTCTTTAATATGAAGGAATACAAGGTTATTACTAACTTTAAATTTTTTAGCTGAATTCATAAACTTTATAATTTTGGCCTTGTCTCTCTGAGGTAAGTCTGTTTTTGCAAACATGTGTCAATTTGCTCCAAAAAGCACTTAGAAGCAGGTTTCAAGCTAGATATAATGAGATTTGCTTTAATATGAAGGAATATAAGGTTATTACTAACTTTCATTATTTTAGCTGAAATCATAAACTTTGTAGTTTTGGCCTTGTCTCTCTGAGGTAAGTCTGTTTTTGCAAACATGTGTCAATTTGCTGCAAAAGGACTTAGAAGCAGGTTTCAAGCTAGGTATAATAAGATCTGCTTTAACATGAAGTAATACAAGGTTATTACTATCTTTAATTTTTTTAGCTGAAATCATAAACTTTGTAATTTTGGCCTTGTCTCTCTGAGGTAAGTCTGTTTTTGCAAACATGTGTCAATTTGCTCCAAAAGCACTTAGAAGCAGGTTTCAACACTAGATATAATAAGATTTGCTTTAACATGAAGTAATACAAGGTTATTACTAACTTTAATTTTTTTAGCTGAAATCACAAACTTTGTAATTTTGGCCTTGTCTCTCTGATGTAAGTCTATTTTTGAAAAAATGTGTCAATTTGCTCCAAAAGCACTTAGAAGAAGGTTTCAAGCTAGATATAATAAGCTTTGCTTTAACATGAAGTAATACAAGGTTATTACTAACTTTAATTTTTTTAGCTGAAATCATAAACTTTGTAATTTTGGCCTTGTCTCTCTGAGGTAAATCTGTTTTTGCAAACATGTGTCAATTTGCTCCAAAAGCACTTAGAAACAGGTTTCAAGCTAGATATAATAAGATTTTCTTTAATATGAAGGAATACAAGGTTATTACTAACTTTCATTTTTTTTAGCTGAAGTCATAGACTTTGTAATTTTGGCCTTTTGGGTCTCTGAGGTAAGTCTGTTTTTGCAAACCTGTCAATTTGCTCCAAAAGCACTTAGAAGCAGGTTTCAACACTAGATATAATAAGATTTTCTTTAATATGAAGTAATACAAGGTTATTACTAACCTTCATTTTTTTAGCTGAAATCATAAACTTTGTAATTTTGGCCTTGTCTCTCTGAGGTAAGTCTGTTTTTGCAAACATGTGTCAATTTGCTCCAAAAGCACTTAGAAACAGGTTTCAAGCTAGATATAATAAGATTTGCTTTAATATGAAGGAATACAGGGTTATTACTAACTTTCTTTTTTTTTAGCTGAAGTCATAAACTTTTTAATTTTGGCCTTTTGGGTCTCTGAGGTAAGTCTGTTTTTGCAAACCTGTCAATTTGCTCCAAAAGCACTTAGAAGCAGGTTTCAACACTAGATATAATAAGATTTGCTTTAATATGTAGGAATATAAAGTTATTACTAACTTTCATTTTTTTTAGATGAAGTCATAAACTTTTTAATTTTGGCCTTGTCTCTCTCAGGTAAGTCTGTTTTGGCAAACATGTGTTAATTTGCTCCAAAAGCACTTAGAAGCAGGTTTCAACACTAGATATAATAAGATTTGCTTTAATATGAAGTAATACAAGGTTATTACTAACTTTAATTTTTTTAGTTGAAATCATAAACTTTGTAATTTTTGCCTTGTCTCTCTGAGGTAAGTCTGTTTTTGAAAAAATGTGTCAATTTGCTCCAAAAGCACTTAGAAGCAGGTTTCAAGCTAGATATAATAAGATTTGCTTTAATATGAAGTAATACAAGGTTATTACTAACTTTCATTTTTTTAGTTGAAATCATAAACTTTGTAATTTTGGCCTTGTCTCTCTGAGGTAAGTCTGTTTTTGCAAACATGTGTCAATTTGCTCCAAAAGCACTTAGAAGCAGGTTTCAACACTAGATATAATAAGATTTGCTTTAATATGAAGTAATACAAGGTTATTACTAACTTTCATTTTTTTAGTTGAAATCATAAACTTTGTAATTTTGGCCTTGTCTCTCATAGGTAAGTCTGTTTTTGAAAAAATGTGTCAATTTGCTCCAAAAGCACTTAGAAGCAGGTTTCAAGCTAGATATAATAAGATTTGTTTTAACATGAAGTAATACAAGGTTATTACTAACTTTAATTTTTTTAGCTGAAATCATAAACTTTGTAATTTTGGCCTTGTCTCTCTGAGGTAAGTCTTTTTTTGAAAAAATGTGTCAATTTGCTCCAAAAGCACTTAGAAGCAGGTTTCAAGCTAGATATAATAAGATTTGCTTTAACATGAAGTAATACAAGGTTATTACTAACTTTAATTTTTTTAGCTGAAATCACAAACTTTGTAATTTTGGCCTTGTCTCTCTGATGTAAGTCTATTTTTGAAAAAATGTGTCAATTTGCTCCAAAAGCACTTAGAAGAAGGTTTCAAGCTAGATATAATAAGCTTTGCTTTAACATGAAGTAATACAAGGTTATTACTAACTTTAATTTTTTTAGCTGAAATCATAAACTTTGTAATTTTGGCCTTGTCTCTCTGAGGTAAATCTGTTTTTGCAAACATGTGTCAATTTGCTCCAAAAGCACTTAGAAACAGGTTTCAAGCTAGATATAATAAGATTTTCTTTAATATGAAGGAATACAAGGTTATTACTAACTTTCATTTTTTTTAGCTGAAGTCATAGACTTTGTAATTTTGGCCTTTTGGGTCTCTGAGGTAAGTCTGTTTTTGCAAACCTGTCAATTTGCTCCAAAAGCACTTAGAAGCAGGTTTCAACACTAGATATAATAAGATTTTCTTTAATATGAAGTAATACAAGGTTATTACTAACCTTCATTTTTTTAGCTGAAATCATAAACTTTGTAATTTTGGCCTTGTCTCTCTGAGGTAAGTCTGTTTTTGCAAACATGTGTCAATTTGCTCCAAAAGCACTTAGAAACAGGTTTCAAGCTAGATATAATAAGATTTGCTTTAATATGAAGGAATACAGGGTTATTACTAACTTTCTTTTTTTTTAGCTGAAGTCATAAACTTTTTAATTTTGGCCTTTTGGGTCTCTGAGGTAAGTCTGTTTTTAAAACCTGTCAATTTGCTCCAAAAGCACTTAGAAGCAGGTTTCAACACTAGATATAATAAGATTTGCTTTAATATGAAGGAATATAAAGTTATTACTAACTTTCATTTTTTTTAGATGAAGTCATAAACTTTTTAATTTTGGCCTTGTCTCTCTCAGGTAAGTCTGTTTTGGCAATCATGTGTTAATTTGCTCCAAAAGCACTTAGAAGCAGGTTTCAACGCTAGATATAATAAGATTTGCTTTAATATGAAGTAATACAAGGTTATTACTAACTTTAATTTTTTTAGTTGAAATCACAAACTTTGTAATTTTTGCCTTGTCTCTCTGATGTAAGTCTATTTTTGAAAAAATGTGTCAATTTGCTCCAAAAGCACTTAGAAGAAGGTTTCAAGCTAGATATAATAAGCTTTGCTTTAACATGAAGTAATACAAGGTTATTACTAACTTTAATTTTTTTAGCTGAAATCATAAACTTTGTAATTTTGGCCTTGTCTCTCTGAGGTAAGTCTGTTTTTGCAAACATGTGTCAATTTGCTCCAAAAGCACTTAGAAGCAGGTTTCAACACTAGATATAATAAGATTTGCTTTAATATGAAGTAATACAAGGTTATTACTAACTTTCATTTTTTTAGTTGAAATCATAAACTTTGTAATTTTGGCCTTGTCTCTCATAGGTAAGTCTGTTTTTGAAAAAATGTGTCAATTTGCTCCAAAAGCACTTAGAAGCAGGTTTCAAGCTAGATATAATAAGATTTGTTTTAACATGAAGTAATACAAGGTTATTACTAACTTTAATTTTTTTAGCTGAAATCATAAACTTTGTAATTTTGGCCTTGTCTCTCTGAGGTAAGTCTTTTTTTGAAAAAATGTGTCAATTTGCTCCAAAAGCATATGAAGCAGGTTTCAACACTAGATATAATAAGATTTTCTTTAATATGAAGGAATACAAGGTTATTACTATCTTTAATTTTTTTAGCTGAAATCATAAACTTTGTAATTTTGGCCTTGTCTCTCTGAGGTAAGTCTGTTTTTGCAAACATGTGTCAATTTCCTCCAAAAGCACTTAGAAGCAGGTTTCAACACTAGATATAATAAGATTTGCTTTAATATGAAGTAATACAAGGTTATTACTAACTTTCATTTTTTTAGTTGAAATCATAAACTTTGTAATTTTGGCCTTGTCTCTCTGAGGTAAGTCTGTTTTTGAAAAAAATTTGTCAATTTGCTCCAAAAGCACTTAGAAAGAGGTTTCAAGCTAGAAATAATAAGATTTGCTTTAACATGAAGTAATACAAGGTTATTACTAACTTTAATTTTTTTAGCTGAAATCATAAACTTTGTAATTTTGGCCTTGTCTCTCTGAGGTAAATCTGTTTTTGCAAACATGTGTCAATTTGCTCCAAAAGCACTTAGAAACAGGTTTCAAGCTAGATATAATAAGATTTTCTTTAATATGAAGGAATACAAGGTTATTACTAACTTTCATTTTTTTTAGCTGAAGTCATAGACTTTGTAATTTTGGCCTTTTGGGTCTCTGATGTAAGTCTGTTTTTGCAAACCTGTCAATTTGCTCCAAAAGCACTTAGAAGCAGGTTTCAACACTAGATATAATAAGATTTTCTTTAATATGAAGTAATACAAGGTTATTACTAACCTTCATTTTTTTAGCTGAAATCATAAACTTTGTAATTTTGGCCTTGTCTCTCTGAGGTAAGTCTGTTTTTGCAAACATGTGTCAATTTGCTCCAAAAGCACTTAGAAACAGGTTTCAAGCTAGATATAATAAGATTTGCTTTAATATGAAGGAATACAGGGTTATTACTAACTTTCTTTTTTTTTAGCTGAAGTCATAAACTTTTTAATTTTGGCCTTTTGGGTCTCTGAGGTAAGTCTGTTTTTGCAAACCTGTCAATTTGCTCCAAAAGCACTTAGAAGCAGGTTTCAACACTAGATATAATAAGATTTGCTTTAATATGAAGGAATATAAAGTTATTACTAACTTTCATTTTTTTTAGATGAAGTCATAAACTTTTTAATTTTGGCCTTGTCTCTCTCAGGTAAGTCTGTTTTGGCAAACATGTGTTAATTTGCTCCAAAAGCACTTAGAAGCAGGTTTCAACACTAGATATAATAAGATTTGCTTTAATATGAAGTAATACAAGGTTATTACTAACTTTAATTTTTTTAGTTGAAATCATAAACTTTGTAATTTTTGCCTTGTCTCTCTGAGGTAAGTCTGTTTTTGAAAAAATGTGTCAATTTGCTCCAAAAGCACTTAGAAGCAGGTTTCAAGCTAGATATAATAAGATTTGCTTTAATATGAAGTAATACAAGGTTATTACTAACTTTAATTTTTTTAGCTGAAATCATAAACTTTGTAATTTTGGCCTTTTGGGTCTCTGAGGTAAGTCTGTTTTTGCAAATCTGTCAATTTGCTCCAAAAGCACTTAGAAGCAGGTTTCAAGCTAGATATAATAAGATTTGCTTTAATATGAAGTAATACAAGGTTATTACTAACTTTAATTTTTTTAGCTGAAATCATAAACTTTGTAATTTTGGCCTTTTGAGTCTCTGAGGTAAGTCTGTTTTTGCAAATCTGTCAATTTGCTCCAAAAGCACTTAGAAGCAGGTTTCAACACTAGATATAATAAGATTTGCTTTAATATGAAGTAATACAAGGTTATTAGTAACTTTCATTTTTTTAGTTGAAATCATAAACTTTGTAATTTTGGCCTTGTCTCTCTGAGGTAAGTCTGTTTTTGCAAACATGTGTTAATTTTGCCGCAAAAGGACTTAGAAACAGGTTTCAAGCTAGATATAATAAGATCTGCTTTAACATGAAGTAATACAAGGTTATTACTATCTTTAATTTTTTTAGCTGAAATCATAAACTTTGTAATTTTGGCCTTGTCTCTCTGAGGTAAGTCTGTTTTTGCAATGTGTCAATTTGCTCCAAAAGCACTTAGAAGCAGGTTTCAACACTAGATATAATAAGATTTGCTTTAATATGAAGTAATACAAGGTTATTACTAACTTTCATTTTTTTAGTTGAAATCATAAACTTTGTAATTTTGGCCTTGTCTCTCATAGGTAAGTCTGTTTTTGAAAAAATGTGTCAATTTGCTCCAAAAGCACTTAGAAGCAGGTTTCAAGCTAGATATAATAAGATTTGCTTTAACATGAAGTAATACAAGGTTATTACTAACTTTAATTTTTTTAGCTGAAATCATAAACTTTGTAATTTTGGCCTTGTCTCTCTGAGTTAAGTCTTTTTTTGAAAAAATGTGTCAATTTGCTCCAAAAGCACTTAGAAGCAGGTTTCAACACTAGATATAATAAGCTTTGCTTTAACATGAAGTAATACAAGGTTATTACTAACTTTAATTTTTTTAGCTGAAATCATAAACTTTGTAATTTTGGCCTTGTCTCTCTGAGGTAAGTCTGTTTTTGCAAACATGTGTAAATTTGCTCCAAAAGCACTTAGAAACAGGTTTCAAGCTAGATATAATAAGATTTTCTTTAATATGAAGGAATATAAGGTTATTACTAACTTTCATTTTTTTTAGCTTAAGTCATAAACTTTTTAATTTTGGCCTTGTCTCTCTCAGGTAAGTCTGTTTTGGCAAACATGTGTCAATTTGCTCCAAAAGCACTTAGAAGCAGGTTTCAACACTAGATATAATAAGATTTGCTTTAATATGAAGTAATACAAGGTTATTACTAACTTTAATTTTTTTAGTTGAAATCATAAACTTTGTAATTTTTGCCTTGTCTCTCTGAGGTAAGGTCTGTTTTTGAAAAAATGTGTCAATTTACTCCAAAAGCACTTAGAAGCAGGTTTCAAGCTAGATATAATAAGATTTGCTTTAATATGAAGTAATACAAGGTTATTACTAACTTTAATTTTTTTAGCTGAAATCATAAACTTTGTAATTTTGGCCTTTTGGGTCTCTGAGGTAAGTCTGTTTTTGCAAATCTGTCAATTTGCTCCAAAAGCACTTTAGAAGCAGGTTTCAACACTAGATATAATAAGATTTGCTTTAATATGAAGTAATACAAGGTTATTAGTAACTTTCATTTTTTTTAGTTGAAATCATAAACTTTGTAATTTTGGCCTTGTCTCTCTGAGGTAAGTCTGTTTTTGCAAACATGTGTCAATTTGCTCCAAAAGCACTTAGAAACAGGTTTCAAGCTAGATATAATAAGATTTGCTTTAATATGAAGGAATACAGGGTTATTACTAACTTTCTTTTTTTTTAGCTGAAGTCATAAACTTTTTAATTTTGGCCTTTTGGGTCTCTGAGGTAAGTCTGTTTTTGCAAACCTGTCAATTTGCTCCAAAAGCACTTAGAAGCAGGTTTCAACACTAGATATAATAAGATTTGCTTTAATATGAAGGAATACAAGGTTATTACTAACTTTAAATTTTTTAGCTGAATTCATAAACTTTGTAATTTTGGCCTTGTCTCTCTGAGGTAAGTCTGTTTTTGCAAACATGTGTCAATTTGCTCCAAAAGCACTTAGAAGCAGGTTTCAACACTAGATATAATAAGCTTTGCTTTAACATGAAGTAATACAAGGTTATTACTAACTTTAATTTTTTTAGCTGAAATCATAAACTTTGTAATTTTGGCCTTGTCTCTCTGAGGTAAGTCTGTTTTTGCAAACATGTGTAAATTTGCTCCAAAAGCACTTAGAAACAGGTTTCAAGCTAGATATAATAAGATTTTCTTTAATATGAAGGAATATAAGGTTATTACTAACTTTCATTTTTTTTAGCTTAAGTCATAAACTTTTTAATTTTGGCCTTGTCTCTCTCAGGTAAGTCTGTTTTGGCAAACATGTGTCAATTTGCTCCAAAAGCACTTAGAAGCAGGTTTTCAACACTAGATATAATAAGATTTGCTTTAATATGAAGTAATACAAGGTTATTACTAACTTTAATTTTTTTAGTTGAAATCATAAACTTTGTAATTTTTGCCTTGTCTCTCTGAGGTAAGTCTGTTTTTGAAAAAATGTGTCAATTTACTCCAAAAGCACTTAGAAGCAGGTTTCAAGCTAGATATAATAAGATTTGCTTTAATATGAAGTAATACAAGGTTATTACTAACTTTAATTTTTTTTTAGCTGAAATCATAAACTTTGTAATTTTGGCCTTTTGGGTCTCTGAGGTAAGTCTGTTTTTTGCAAATCTGTCAATTTGCTCCAAAAGCACTTAGAAGCAGGTTTCAACACTAGATATAATAAGATTTGCTTTAATATGAAGTAATACAAGGTTATTAGTAACTTTCATTTTTTTAGTTGAAATCATAAACTTTGTAATTTTGGCCTTGTCTCTCTGAGGTAAGTCTGTTTTTGCAAACATGTGTCAATTTGCTCCAAAAGCACTTAGAAACAGGTTTCAAGCTAGATATAATAAGATTTGCTTTAATATGAAGGAATACAGGGTTATTACTAACTTTCTTTTTTTTTAGCTGAAGTCATAAACTTTTTAATTTTGGCCTTTTGGGTCTCTGAGGTAAGTCTGTTTTTGCAAACCTGTCAATTTGCTCCAAAAGCACTTAGAAGCAGGTTTCAACACTAGATATAATAAGATTTGCTTTAATATGAAGGAATACAAGGTTATTACTAACTTTAAATTTTTTAGCTGAATTCATAAACTTTGTAATTTTTGGCCTTGTCTCTCTGAGGTAAGTCTGTTTTTGCAAACATGTGTCAATTTGCTCCAAAAGCACTTAGAAGCAGGTTTCAAGCTAGATATAATAAGATTTGCTTTAATATGAAGGAATACAAGGTTATTACAAACTTTAATTTTTTTAGCTGAAATCATAAACTTTGTATTTTTGGCCTTGTCTCTCTTGGGTAAGTCTGTTTTTGAAAAAATGTGTCAATTTACTCCAAAAGCACTTAGAAGCAGGTTTCAAGCTACATATAATAAGATTTGCTTTAATATGAAGGAATATAAGGTTATTACTAACTTTAATTTTTTTAGCTGAAATCATAAACTTTGTAATTTTGGCCTTGTCTCTCTGAGGTAAGTCTGTTATTGCAAACCTGTCAATTGTCTCCAAAAGCACTTAGAAGCAGGTTTCAACACTAGATATAATAAGATTTTCTTTAATATGAAGGAATACAAGGTTATTACTAACTTTCATTACTTTAGCTGAAATCATAAACTTTGTAGTTTTGGCCTTGTCTCTCTGAGGTAAGTCTGTTTTTGCAAACATGTGTCAATTTGCTGCAAAAGGACTTAGAAGCAGGTTTCAAGCTAGATATAATAAGATTTGCTTTAATATGAAGGAATACAAGGTTATTACTAACTTTAATTTTTTTAGCTGAAATCATAAACTTTGTAATTTTGGCCTTTTGGGTCTCTGAGGTAAGTCTGTTTTTGCAAACCTGTCAATTTGCCCCAAAAGCACTTAGAAGCAGGTTTCAACACTAGATATAATAAGATTTGCTTTAATATGAAGGAATACAGGGTTATTACTAACTTTCTTTTTTTTTAGCTGAAGTCATAAACTTTTTAATTTTGGCCTTTTGGGTCTCTGAGGTAAGTCTGTTTTTTGCAAACCTGTCAATTTGCTCCAAAAGCACTTAGAAGCAGGTTTCAACACTAGATATAATAAGATTTGCTTTAATATGAAGGAATACAAGGTTATTACTAACTTTAAATTTTTTAGCTGAATTCATAAACTTTGTAATTTTGGCCTTGTCTCTCTGAGGTAAGTCTGTTTTTGCAAACATGTGTCAATTTGCTCCAAAAGCACTTAGAAGCAGGTTTCAAGCTAGATATAATAAGATTTGCTTTAATATGAAGGAATACAAGGTTATTACAAACTTTAATTTTTTTAGCTGAAATCATAAACTTTGTATTTTTGGCCTTGTCTCTCTTGGGTAAGTCTGTTTTTTGAAAAAATGTGGTCAATTTACTCCAAAAGCACTTAGAAGCAGGTTTCAAGCTACATATAATAAGATTTGCTTTAATATGAAGGAATATAAGGTTATTACTAACTTTAATTTTTTTAGCTGAAATCATAAACTTTGTAATTTTGGCCTTGTCTCTCTGAGGTAAGTCTGTTATTGCAAACCTGTCAATTGTCTCCAAAAGCACTTAGAAGCAGGTTTCAACACTAGATTATAATAAGATTTTCTTTAATATGAAGGAATACAAGGTTATTACTAACTTTCATTACTTTAGCTGAAATCATAAACTTTGTAGTTTTGGCCTTGTCTCTCTGAGGTAAGTCTGTTTTTGCAAACATGTGTCAATTTGCTGCAAAAGGACTTAGATGCAGGTTTCAAGCTAGATATAATAAGATTTGCTTTAATATGAAGGAATACAAGGTTATTACTAACTTTAATTTTTTTTAGCTGAAATCATAAACTTTGTAATTTTGGCCTTTTGGGTCTCTGAGGTAAGTCTGTTTTTGCAAACCTGTCAATTTGCCCCAAAAGCACTTAGAAGCAGGTTTTCAACACTAGATATAATAAGATTTGCTTTAAGATGAAGTAATACAAGGTTATTACTAACATTCATTTTTTTAGTTGAAATCATAAACTTTGTAATTTTGGCCTTGTCTCTCTGAGGTAAGTCTGTTTTTGAAAAAATTTGTCAATTTGCTCCAAAAGCACTTAGAAGCAGGTTTCAAGCTAGATATAATAAGATTTGCTTTAACATGAAGTAATACAAGGTTATTACTATCTTTAATTTTTTTAGCTGAAATCATAAACTTTGTAATTTTGGCCTTGTCTCTCTGAGGTAAGTCTGTTTTTGCAAACATGTGTCAATTTGCTCCAAAAGCACTTAGAAGCAGGTTTCAAGCTAGATATAATAAGCTTTGCTTTAACATGAAGTAATACAAGGTTATTACTAACTTTAATTTTTTTAGCTGAAATCATAAACTTTGTAATTTTGGCCTTGTCTCTCTGAGGTAAGTCTGTTTTTGCAAACATGTGTAAATTTGCTCAAAAAGCACTTAGAAACAGGTTTCAAGCTAGATATAATAAGATTTTCTTTAATATGAAGGAATATAAGGTTATTACTAACTTTAATTTTTTTTAGCTGAAATCATAAACTTTGTATTTTTGGCCTTGTCTCTCTTGGGTAAGTCTGTTTTTGAAAAAATGTGTCAATTTACTCCAAAAGCACTTAGAAGCAGGTTTCAAGCTACATATAATAAGATTTGCTTTAATATGAAGGAATATAAGGTTATTACTAACTTTAATTTTTTTAGCTGAAATCATAAACTTTGTAATTTTGGCCTTGTCTCTCTGAGGTAAGTCTGTTATTGCAAACCTGTCAATTGTCTCCAAAAGCACTTAGAAGCAGGTTTCAACACTAGATATAATAAGATTTTCTTTAATATGAAGGAATACAAGGTTATTACTAACTTTAATTTTTTTAGCTGAAATCATAAACTTTGTAGTTTTGGCCTTGTCTCTCTGAGGTAAGTCTGTTTTTGCAAACATGTGTAAATTTGCTCCAAAAGCACTTAGAAACAGGTTTCAAGCTAGATATAATAAGATTTTCTTTAATATGAAGGAATACAAGGTTATTACTAACTTTAAATTTTTTATCTGAATTCATAAACTTTATAATTTTGGCCTTGTCTCTCTGAGGTAAGTCTGTTTTTGCAAACATGTGTCAATTTGCTCCAAAAGCACTTAGAAGCAGGTTTCAAGCTAGATATAATAAGATTTGCTTTAAGATGAAGTAATACAAGGTTATTACTAACTTTCATTTTTTTAGTTGAAATCATAAACTTTGTAATTTTGGCCTTGTCTCTCTGAGGTAAGTCTGTTTTTGAAAAAAATTGTCAATTTGCTCCAAAAGCACTTAGAAGCAGGTTTCAAGCTAGATATAATAAGATTTGCTTTAACATGAAGTAATACAAGGTTATTACTATCTTTAATTTTTTTAGCTGAAATCATAAACTTTGTAATTTTGGCCTTGTCTCTCTGAGGTAAGTCTGTTTTTGCAAACATGTGTCAATTTGCTCCAAAAGCACTTAGAAGCAGGTTTCAAGCTAGATAGAATAAGATTTGCTTTAACATGAAGAGATACAAGGTTATTACTAACTTTAATTTTTTTAGCTGAAATCATAAACTTTGTAATTTTGGCCTTGTCTCTCTGAGGTAAGTCTGTTTTTGCAAACATGTGTAAATTTGCTCCAAAAGCACTTAGAAACAGGTTTCAAGCTAGATATAATAAGATTTTCTTTAATATGAAGGAATATAAGGTTATTACTAACTTTCATTTTTTTTTAGCTGAAGTCATAAACTTTTTAATTTTGGCCTTCTCTCTCTCAGGTAAGTCTGTTTTGGCAAACATGTGTCAATTTGCTCCAAAAGCACTTAGAAGCAGGTTTCAAGCTAGATATAATAAGCTTAGCTTTAACATGAAGTTATACAAGGTTATTACTAACTTTAATTTTTTTAGCTGAAATCATAAACTTTGTAATTTTGGCCTTGTCTCTCTGAGGTAAGTCTGTTTTTGCAAACATGTGTAAATTTGCTCCAAAAGCACTTAGAAACAGGTTTCAAGCTAGATATAATAAGATTTTCTTTAATATGAAGGAATACAAGGTTATTACTAACTTTCATTTTTTTTAGCTGAAGTCATAAACTTTTTAATTTTGGCCTTTTGGGTCTCTGAGGTAAGTCTGTTTTTGCAAACCTGTCAATTTGCTCCAAAAGCACTTAGAAGCAGGTTTCAACACTAGATATAATAAGATTTTCTTTAATATGAAGGAATACAAGGTTATTACTAACTTTCATTTTTTTTTAGCTGAAATCATAAACTTTGTAATTTTGGCCTTGTCTCTCTGAGGTAAGTCTGTTTTTGCAAACATGTGTAAATTTGCTCCAAAAGCACTTAGAAACAGGTTTCAAGCTAGATATAATAAGATTTTCTTTAATATGAAGGAATATAAGGTTATTACTAACTTTCATTTTTTTTTAGCTGAAGTCATAAACTTTTTAATTTTGGCCTTCTCTCTCTCAGGTAAGTCTGTTTTGGCAAACATGTGTCAATTTGCTCCAAAAGCACTTAGAAGCAGGTTTCAAGCTAGATATAATAAGCTTAGCTTTAACATGAAGTTATACAAGGTTATTACTAACTTTAATTTTTTTAGCTGAAATCATAAACTTTGTAATTTTGGCCTTGTCTCTCTGAGGTAAGTCTGTTTTTGCAAACATGTGTAAATTTGCTCCAAAAGCACTTAGAAACAGGTTTCAAGCTAGATATAATAAGATTTTCTTTAATATGAAGGAATACAAGGTTATTACTAACTTTAAATTTTTTATCTGAATTCATAAACTTTATAATTTTGGCCTTGTCTCTCTGAGGTAAGTCTGTTTTTGCAAACATGTGTCAATTTGCTCCAAAAGCACTTAGAAGCAGGTTTCAAGCTAGATATAATGAGATTTGCTTTAATATGAAGGAATACAAGGTTATTACTAACTTTAATTTTTTTAGCTGAAATCATAAACTTTGTAATTTTGGCCTTTTGGGTCTCTGAGGTAAGTCTGTTTTTGCAAACCTGTCAATTTGCCCCAAAAGCACTTAGAAGCAGGTTTCAACACTAGATATAATAAGATTTGCTTTAAGATGAAGTAATACAAGGTTATTACTAACTTTCATTTTTTTAGTTGAAATCATAAACTTTGTAATTTTGGCCTTGTCTCTCTGAGGTAAGTCTGTTTTTGAAAAAAATTGTCAATTTGCTCCAAAAGCACTTAGAAGAAGGTTTCAAGCTAGATATAATAAGATTTGCTTTAACATGAAGTAATACAAGGTTATTACTAACTTTAATTTTTTTAGCTGAAATCATAAACTTTGTAATTTTGGCCTTGTCTCTCTGAGGTAAGTCTGTTTTTGAAAAAATGTGTCAATTTACTCCAAAAGCACTTAGAAGAAGGTTTCAAGCTAGATATAATAAGCTTTGCTTTAACATGAAGTAATACAAGGTAATTACTAACTTTAATTTTTTTAGCTGAAATCATAAACTTTGTAATTTTGGCCTTGTCTCTCTGAGGTAAGTCTGTTTTTGAAAGAATTTGTCAATTTGCTCCAAAAGCACTTAGAAACAGGTTTCAACCTAGATATAATAAGATTTTCTTTAATATGAGGGAATACAAGGTTTTGACTAACTTTCATTTTTTTTAGCTGAAGTCATAAACTTTGTAATTTTGGCCTTTTGGGTCTCTGAGGTAAGTCTGTTTTTGCAAACCTGTCAATTTGCTCCAAAAGCACTTAGAAGCAGGTTTCAACACAAGATATAATAAGATTTGCTTTAATATGAAGTAATACAAGGTTATTAGTAACTTTCATTTTTTTAGTTGAAATCATAAACTTTGTAATTTTGGCCTTGTCTCTCTGAGGTAAGTCTGTTTTTGAAAAAATTTGTCAATTTGCTCCAAAAGCACTTAGAAGCAGGTTTCAAGCTAGATATAATAAGATTTGCTTTAACATGAAGTAATACAAGGTTATTACTAACTTTAATTTTTTTAGCTGAAATCATAAACTTTGTAATTTTGGCCTTGTCTCTCTGAGGTAAGTCTGTTTTTGAAAAAAATTGTCAATTTGCTCCAAAAGCACTCAGAAGCAGGTTTCAAGCTAGATATAATAAGATTACCTTTAATATGAAGGAATACAAGGTTATTACTAACTTTAATTCTGTTAGCTGAAATCATAAACTTTGTAATTTTGGCCTTGTCTCTCTGAGGTAAGTCTGTTTTTGAAAGAATTTGTCAATTTGCTCCAAAAGCACTTAGAAGCAGGTTTCAACACTAGATATAATAAGATTTGCTTTAATATGAAGGAATACAAGGTTATTACTAACTTTCATTTTTTTAGCTGAAATCATAAACTTTGTAATTTTGGCCTTTTGGGTCTCTGAGGTAAGTCTGTTTTTGCAAACCTGTCAATTTGCTCCAAAAGCACTTAGAAGCAGGTTTCAACACTAGATATAATAAGATTTGCTTTAATATGAAGTAATACAAGGTTATTACTAACTTTCATTTGTTTAGTTGAAATCATAAACTTTGTAATTTTGGCCTTGTCTCTCTGAGGTAAGTCTGTTTTTGCAAACATGTGTTAATTTGCCGCAAAAGGACTTAGAAGCAGGTTTCAAGCTAGATATAATAAGATTTTCTTTAATATGAAGGAATACAAGGTTATTACTAACTTTCATTTTTTTTAGCTGAAGTCATAAACTTTTTAATTTTGGCCTTTTGGGTCTCTGAGGTAAGTCTGTTTTTGCAAACCTGTCAATTTGCTCCAAAAGCACTTAGAAGCAGGTTTCAACACTAGATATAATAAGATTTTCTTTAATATGAAGGAATACAAGGTTATTACTAACTTTAAATTTTTTATCTGAATTCATAAACTTTATAATTTTGGCCTTGTCTCTCTGAGGTAAGTCTGTTTTTGCAAACATGTGTCAATTTGCTCCAAAAGCACTAAGAAGCAGGTTTCAAGCTAGATATAATAAGATTTGCTTTAATATGAAGGAATATAAGGTTATTACTAACTTTAATTTTTTTAGCTGAAATCATAAACTTTGTAATTTTGGCCTTGTCTCTCTGAGGTAAGTCTGTTTTTGCAAACCTGTCAATTTGCTCCAAAAGCACTTAGAAGCAGGTTTCAACACTAGATATAATAAGATTTGCTTTAATATGAAGTAATACAAGGTTATTACTAACTTTCATTTTTTTAGTTGAAATCATAAACTTTGTAATTTTGGCCTTGTCTCTCTGAGGTAAGTCTGTTTTTGAAAAAATTTGTCAATTTGCTCCAAAAGCACTTAGAAGAAGGTTTCAAGCTAGATATAATAAGATTTGCTTTAACATGAAGTAATACAAGGTTATTACTAACTTTAATTTTTTTAGCTGAAATCATAAACTTTGTAATTTTGGCCTTGTCTCTCTGAGGTAAGTCTGTTTTTGAAAAAATGTGTCAATTTACTCCAAAAGCACTTAGAAGAAGGTTTCAAGCTAGATATAATAAGCTTTGCTTTAACATGAAGTAATACAAGGTAATTACTAACTATAATTTTTTTAGCTGAAATCATAAACTTTGTAATTTTGGCCTTGTCTCTCTGAGGTAAGTCTGTTTTTGAAAAAATTTGTCAATTTGCTCCAAAAGCACTTAGAAACAGGTTTCAACCTAGATATAATAAGATTTTCTTTAATATGAGGGAATACAAGGTTTTGACTAACTTTCATTTTTTTTAGCTGAAGTCATAAACTTTGTAATTTTGGCCTTTTGGGTCTCTGAGGTAAGTCTGTTTTTGCAAACCTGTCAATTTGCTCCAAAAGCACTTAGAAGCAGGTTTCAACACAAGATATAATAAGATTTGCTTTAATATGAAGTAATACAAGGTTATTAGTAACTTTCATTTTTTTAGTTGAAATCATAAACTTTGTAATTTTGGCCTTGTCTCTCTGAGGTAAGTCTGTTTTTGAAAAAAATTGTCAATTTGCTCCAAAAGCACTTAGAAGCAGGTTTCAAGCTAGATATAATAAGATTTGCTTTAACATGAAGTAATACAAGGTTATTACTAACTTTAATTTTTTTAGCTGAAATCATAAACTTTGTAATTTTTGTCTTGTCTCTCTGAGGTAAGTCTGTTTTTGAAAAAATGTGTCAATTTGCTCCAAAAGCACTTAGAAGCAGGTTTCAAGCTAGATATAATAAGATTTGCTTTAACCTGAAGTAATACAAGGTTATTACTAACTTTAATTTTTTTAGCTGAAATCATAAACTTTGTAATTTTGGCCTTTTGGGTCTCTGAGGTAAGTCTGTTTTTGCAAACCTGTGTCAATTTGCTCCAAAAGCAGTTATTAGCAGGTTTCAACACTAGATATAATAAGATTTGCTTTAATATGAAGTAATACAAGGTTATCACTAACTTTCATTTTTTTAGTTGAAATCATAAACTTTGTAATTTTGGCCTTGTCTCTCTGAGGTAAGTCTGTTTTTGAAAGAATTTGTCAATTTGCTCCAAAAGCACTTAGAAGCAGGTTTCAACACTAGATATAATAAGATTTGCTTTAATATGAAGTAATACAAGGTTATTACTAACTTTCATTTTTTTAGCTGAAATCATAAACTTTGTAATTTTGGCCTTTTGGGTCTCTGAGGTAAGTCTGTTTTTGCAAACCTGTCAATTTGCTCCAAAAGCACTTAGAAGCAGGTTTCAACACTAGATATAATAAGATTTGCTTTAATATGAAGTAATACAAGGTTATTACTAACTTTCATTTTTTTAGCTGAAATCATAAACTTTGTAATTTTGGCCTTGTCTCTCTGAGGTAAGTCTGTTTTTGAAAAAATTTGTCAATTTGCTCCAAAAGCACTTAGAAGCAGGTTTCAAGCTAGATATAATAAGATTTGCTTTAACATGAAGTAATACAAGGTTATTACTAACTTTAATTTTTTTAGCTGAAATCATAAACTTTGTAATTTTTGTCTTGTCTCTCTGAGGTAAGTCTGTTTTTGGAAAAATGTGTCAATTTGCTCCAAAAGCACTTAGAAGCAGGTTTCAAGCTAGATATAATAAGATTTGCTTTAACCTGAAGTAATACAAGGTTATTACTAACTTTAATTTTTTTAGCTGAAATCATAAACTTTGTAATTTTGGCCTTTTGGGTCTCTGAGGTAAGTCTGTTTTTGCAAACCTGTGTCAATTTGCTCCAAAAGCAGTTATTAGCAGGTTTCAACACTAGATATAATAAGATTTGCTTTAATATGAAGTAATACAAGGTTATCACTAACTTTCATTTTTTTAGTTGAAATCATAAACTTTGTAATTTTGGCCTTGTCTCTCTGAGGTAAGTCTGTTTTTGAAAGAATTTGTCAATTTGCTCCAAAAGCACTTAGAAGCAGGTTTCAAGCTAGATATAATAAGATTACCTTTAATATGAAGGAATACAAGGTTATTACTAACTTTAATTCTGTTAGCTGAAATCATAAACTTTGTAATTTTGGCCTTGTCTCTCTGAGGTAAGTCTGTTTTTGAAAGAATTTGTCAATTTGCTCCAAAAGCACTTAGAAGCAGGTTTCAACACTAGATATAATAAGATTTGCTTTAATATGAAGGAATACAAGGTTATTACTAACTTTCATTTTTTTAGCTGAAATCATAAACTTTGTAATTTTGGCCTTTTGGGTCTCTGAGGTAAGTCTGTTTTTGCAAACCTGTCAATTTGCTCCAAAAGCACTTAGAAGCAGGTTTCAACACTAGATATAATAAGATTTGCTTTAATATGAAGTAATACAAGGTTATTACTAACTTTCATTTGTTTAGTTGAAATCATAAACTTTGTAATTTTGGCCTTGTCTCTCTGAGGTAAGTCTGTTTTTGCAAACATGTGTTAATTTGCCGCAAAAGGACTTAGAAGCAGGTTTCAAGCTAGATATAATAAGATTTTCTTTAATATGAAGGAATACAAGGTTATTACTAACTTTCATTTTTTTTAGCTGAAGTCATAAACTTTTTAATTTTGGCCTTTTGGGTCTCTGAGGTAAGTCTGTTTTTGCAAACCTGTCAATTTGCTCCAAAAGCACTTAGAAGCAGGTTTCAACACTAGATATAATAAGATTTTCTTTAATATGAAGGAATACAAGGTTATTACTAACTTTAAATTTTTTATCTGAATTCATAAACTTTATAATTTTGGCCTTGTCTCTCTGAGGTAAGTCTGTTTTTGCAAACATGTGTCAATTTGCTCCAAAAGCACTAAGAAGCAGGTTTCAAGCTAGATATAATAAGATTTGCTTTAATATGAAGGAATATAAGGTTATTACTAACTTTAATTTTTTTAGCTGAAATCATAAACTTTGTAATTTTGGCCTTGTCTCTCTGAGGTAAGTCTGTTTTTGCAAACCTGTCAATTTGCTCCAAAAGCAGTTATTAGCAGGTTTCAACACTAGATATAATAAGATTTGCTTTAATATGAAGTAATACAAGGTTATCACTAACTTTCATTTTTTTAGTTGAAATCATAAACTTTGTAATTTTGGCCTTGTCTCTCTGAGGTAAGTCTGTTTTTGAAAGAATTTGTCAATTTGCTCCAAAAGCACTTAGAAGCAGGTTTCAACACTAGATATAATAAGATTTGCTTTAATATGAAGTAATACAAGGTTATTACTAACTTTCATTTTTTTAGCTGAAATCATAAACTTTGTAATTTTGGCCTTTTGGGTCTCTGAGGTAAGTCTGTTTTTGCAAACCTGTCAATTTGCTCCAAAAGCACTTAGAAGCAGGTTTCAACACTAGATATAATAAGATTTGCTTTAATATGAAGTAATACAAGGTTATTACTAACTTTCATTTTTTTAGCTGAAATCATAAACTTTGTAATTTTGGCCTTGTCTCTCTGAGGTAAGTCTGTTTTTGAAAAAATTTGTCAATTTGCTCCAAAAGCACTTAGAAGCAGGTTTCAAGCTAGATATAATAAGATTTGCTTTAACATGAAGTAATACAAGGTTATTACTAACTTTAATTTTTTTAGCTGAAATCATAAACTTTGTAATTTTTGTCTTGTCTCTCTGAGGTAAGTCTGTTTTTGGAAAAATGTGTCAATTTGCTCCAAAAGCACTTAGAAGCAGGTTTCAAGCTAGATATAATAAGATTTGCTTTAACCTGAAGTAATACAAGGTTATTACTAACTTTAATTTTTTTAGCTGAAATCATAAACTTTGTAATTTTGGCCTTTTGGGTCTCTGAGGTAAGTCTGTTTTTGCAAACCTGTGTCAATTTGCTCCAAAAGCAGTTATTAGCAGGTTTCAACACTAGATATAATAAGATTTGCTTTAATATGAAGTAATACAAGGTTATCACTAACTTTCATTTTTTTAGTTGAAATCATAAACTTTGTAATTTTGGCCTTGTCTCTCTGAGGTAAGTCTGTTTTTGAAAGAATTTGTCAATTTGCTCCAAAAGCACTTAGAAGCAGGTTTCAACACTAGATATAATAAGATTTGCTTTAATATGAAGTAATACAAGGTTATTACTAACTTTCATTTTTTTAGCTGAAATCATAAACTTTGTAATTTTGGCCTTTTGGGTCTCTGAGGTAAGTCTGTTTTTGCAAACCTGTCAATTTGCTCCAAAAGCACTTAGAAGCAGGTTTCAACACTAGATATAATAAGATTTGATTTAATATGAAGTAATACAAGGTTATTACTAACTTTCATTTGTTTAGTTGAAATCATAAACGTTGTAATTTTGGCCTTGTCTCTCTGAGGTAAGTCTGTTTTTGAAAGAATTTGTCAATTTGCTCCAAAAGCACTTAGAAGCAGGTTTCAACACTAGATATAATAAGATTTGCTTTAATATGAAGTAATACAAGGTTATTACTAACTTTCATTTTTTTAGCTGAAATCATAAACTTTGTAATTTTGGCCTTGTCTCTCTGAGGTAAGTCTGTTTTTGAAAAAAATTGTCAATTTGCTCCAAAAGCACTTAGAAGCAGGTTTCAAGCTAGATATAATAAGATTTGCTTTAATATGAAGGAATACAAGGTTATTACTAACTTTAATTTTTTTAGCTGAAATCATAAACTTTGTAATTTTGGCCTTGTCTCTCTGAGGTAAGTCTGTTTTTGCAAACCTGTCAATTTGCTCCAAAAGCACTTAGAAGCAGGTTTCAACACTAGATATAATAAGATTTGCTTTAATATGAAGTAATACAAGGTTATTACTAACTTTCATTTTTTTAGTTGAAATCATAAACTTTGTAATTTTGGCCTTGTCTCTCTGAGGTAAGTCTGTTTTTGAAAAAATTTGTCAATTTGCTCCAAAAGCACTTAGAAGAAGGTTTCAAGCTAGATATAATAAGATTTGCTTTAACATGAAGTAATACAAGGTTATTACTAACTTTAATTTTTTTAGCTGAAATCATAAACTTTGTAATTTTGGCCTTGTCTCTCTGAGGTAAGTCTGTTTTTGAAAAAATGTGTCAATTTACTCCAAAAGCACTTAGAAGAAGGTTTCAAGCTAGATATAATAAGCTTTGCTTTAACATGAAGTAATACAAGGTTATTACTAACTATAATTTTTTTAGCTGAAATCATAAACTTTGTAATTTTGGCCTTGTCTCTCTGAGGTAAGTCTGTTTTTGAAAAAATTTGTCAATTTGCTCCAAAAGCACTTAGAAACAGGTTTCAACCTAGATATAATAAGATTTTCTTTAATATGAGGGAATACAAGGTTTTGACTAACTTTCATTTTTTTTAGCTGAAGTCATAAACTTTGTAATTTTGGCCTTTTGGGTCTCTGAGGTAAGTCTGTTTTTGCAAACCTGTCAATTTGCTCCAAAAGCACTTAGAAGCAGGTTTCAACACAAGATATAATAAGATTTGCTTTAATATGAAGTAATCCAAGGTTATTAGTAACTTTCATTTTTTTAGTTGAAATCATAAACTTTGTAATTTTGGCCTTGTCTCTCTGAGGTAAGTCTGTTTTTGAAAAAAATTGTCAATTTGCTCCAAAAGCACTTAGAAGCAGGTTTCAAGCTAGATATAATAAGATTTGCTTTAACATGAAGTAATACAAGGTTATTACTAACTTTAATTTTTTTAGCTGAAATCATAAACTTTGTAATTTTTGTCTTGTCTCTCTGAGGTAAGTCTGTTTTTGAAAAAATGTGTCAATTTGCTCCAAAAGCACTTAGAAGCAGGTTTCAAGCTAGATATAATAAGATTTGCTTTAACCTGAAGTAATACAAGATTATTACTAACTTTAATTTTTTTTGCTGAAATCATAAACTTTGTAATTTTGGCCTTTTGGGTCTCTGAGGTAAGTCTGTTTTTGCAAACCTGTGTCAATTTGCTCCAAAAGCAGTTATTAGCAGGTTTCAACACTAGATATAATAAGATTTGCTTTAATATGAAGTAATACAAGGTTATCACTAACTTTCATTTTTTTAGTTGAAATCATAAACTTTGTAATTTTGGCCTTGTCTCTCTGAGGTAAGTCTGTTTTTGAAAGAATTTGTCAATTTGCTCCAAAAGCACTTAGAAGCAGGTTTCAACACTAGATATAATAAGATTTGCTTTAATATGAAGTAATACAAGGTTATTACTAACTTTAATTTTTTTAGCTGAAATCATAAACTTTGTAATTTTGGCCTTTGGGTCTCTGAGGTAAGTCTGTTTTTGCAAACCTGTCAATTTGCTCCAAAAGCACTTAGAAGCAGGTTTCAACACTAGATATAATAAGATTTGCTTTAATATGAAGTAATACAAGGTTATTACTAACTTTAATTTGTTTAGTTGAAATCATAAACTTTGTAATTTTGGCCTTGTCTCTCTGAGTTAAGTCTGTTTTTGAAAGAATTTGTCAATTTGCTCCAAAAGCACTTAGAAGCAGGTTTCAACACTAGATATAATAAGATTTGCTTTAATATGAAGTAATACAAGGTTATTACTAACTTTCATTTTTTTAGCTGAAATCATAAACTTTGTAATTTTGGCCTTGTCTCTCTGAGGTAAGTCTGTTTTTGAAAAAATTTGTCAATTTGCTCCAAAAGCACTTAGAAGCAGGTTTCAAGCTAGATATAATAAGATTTGCTTTAACATGAAGTAATACAAGGTTATTACTAACTTTAATTTTTTTAGCTGAAATCATGAACTTTGTAATTTTTGTCTTGTCTCTCTGAGGTAAGTCTGTTTTTGGAAAAATGTGTCAATTTGCTCCAAAAGCACTTAGAAGCAGGTTTCAAGCTAGATATAATAAGATTTGCTTTAACCTGAAGTAATACAAGGTTATTACTAACTTTAATTTTTTTAGCTGAAATCATAAACTTTGTAATTTTGGCCTTTTGGGTCTCTGAGGTAAGTCTGTTTTTGCAAACCTGTGTCAATTTGCTCCAAAAGCAGTTATTAGCAGGTTTCAACACTAGATATAATAAGATTTGCTTTAATATGAAGTAATACAAGGTTATCTCTAACTTTCATTTTTTTAGTTGAAATCATAAACTTTGTAATTTTGGCCTTGTCTCTCTGAGGTAAGTCTGTTTTTGAAAGAATTTGTCAATTTGCTCCAAAAGCACTTAGAAGCAGGTTTCAACACTAGATATAATAAGATTTGCTTTAATATGAAGTAATACAAGGTTATTACTAACTTTCATTTTTTTAGCTGAAATCATAAACTTTGTAATTTTGGCCTTTTGGGTCTCTGAGGTAAGTCTGTTTTTGCAAACCTGTCAATTTGCTCCAAAAGCACTTAGAAGCAGGTTTCAACACTAGATATAATAAGATTTGCTTTAATATGAAGTAATACAAGGTTATTACTAACTTTCATTTGTTTAGTTGAAATCATAAACGTTGTAATTTTGGCCTTGTCTCTCTGACGTAAGTCTGTTTTTGAAAGAATTTGTCAATTTGCTCCAAAAGCACTTAGAAGCAGGTTTCAACACTAGATATAATAAGATTTGCTTTAATATGAAGTAATACAAGGTTATTACTAACTTTCATTTTTTTAGCTGAAATCATAAACTTTGTAATTTTGGCCTTGTCTCTCTGAGGTAAGTCTGTTTTTGAAAAAAATTGTCAATTTGCTCCAAAAGCACTTAGAAGCAGGTTTCAAGCTAGATATAATAAGATTTGCTTTAATATGAAGGAATACAAGGTTATTACTAACTTTAATTTTTTTAGCTGAAATCATAAACTTTGTAATTTTGGCCTTTTGGGTCTCTGAGGTAAGTCTGTTTTTGCAAACCTGTCAATTTGCTCCAAAAGCACTTAGAAGCAGGTTTCAACACTAGATATAATAAGATTTGCTTTAATATGAAGTAATACAAGGTTATCACTAACTTTCATTTTTTTAGTTGAAATCATAAACTTTGTAATTTTGGCCTTGTCTCTCTGAGGTAAGTCTGTTTTTGAAAAAATTTGTCAATTTGCTCCAAAAGCACTTAGAAGAAGGTTTCAAGCTAGATATAATAAGATTTGCTTCAACATGAAGTAATACAAGGTTATTACTAACTTTAATTTTTTTAGCTGAAATCATAAACTTTGTAATTTTGGCCTTGTCTCTCTGAGGTAAGTCTGTTTTTGAAAAAATTTGTCAATTTGCTCCAAAAGCACTTAGAAACAGGTTTCAACCTAGATATAATAAGATTTTCTTTAATATGAGGGAATACAAGGTTTTGACTAACTTTCATTTTTTTTAGCTGAAGTCATAAACTTTGTAATTTTGGCCTTTTGGGTCTCTGAGGTAAGTCTGTTTTTGCAAACCTGTCAATTTGCTCCAAAAGCACTTAGAAGCAGGTTTCAACACAAGATATAATAAGATTTGCTTTAATATGAAGTAATACAAGGTTATTAGTAACTTTCATTTTTTTAGTTGAAATCATAAACTTTGTAATTTTGGCCTTGTCTCTCTGAGGTAAGTCTGTTTTTGAAAAAATTTGTCAATTTGCTCCAAAAGCACTTAGAAGCAGGTTTCAAGCTAGATATAATAAGATTTGCTTTAACATGAAGTAATACAAGGTTATTACTAACTTTAATTTTTTTAGCTGAAATCATAAACTTTGTAATTTTGGCCTTTTGGGTCTCTGAGGTAAGTCTGTTTTTGCAAACCTGTGTCAATTTGCTCCAAAAGCAGTTAGTAGCAGGTTTCAACACTAGATATAATAAGATTTGCTTTAATATAAAGTAATACAAGGTTATCACTAACTTTCATTTTTTTAGTTGAAATCATAAACTTTGTAATTTTGGCCTTGTCTCTCTGAGGTAAGTCTGTTTTTGAAAGAATTTGTCAATTTGCTCCAAAAGCACTTAGAAGCAGGTTTCAACACTAGATATAATAAGATTTGCTTTAATATGAAGAAATACAAGGTTATTACTAACTTTCATTTTTTTAGCTGAAATCATAAACTTTGTAATTTTGGCCTTTTGGGTATCTGAGGTAAGTCTGTTTTTGCAAACCTGTCAATTTGCTCCAAAAGCACTTAGAAGCAGGTTTCAACACTAGATATAATAAGATTTGCTTTAATATGAAGTAATACAAGGTTATTACTAACTTTCATTTGTTTAGTTGAAATCATAAACTTTGTAATTTTGGCCTTGTCTCTCTGAGGTAAGTCTGTTTTTGAAAGAATTTGTCAATTTGCTCCAAAAGCACTTAGAAGCAGGTTTCAACACTAGATATAATAAGATTTGCTTTAATATGAAGTAATACAAGGTTATTACTAACTTTCATTTTTTTAGCTGAAATCATAAACTTTGTAATTTTGGCCTTGTCTCTCTGAGGTAAGTCTATTTTTGAAAAAAATTGTCAATTTGCTCCAAAAGCACTTAGAAGCAGGTTTCAAGCTAGATATAATAAGATTTGCTTTAATATGAAGGAATACAAGGTTATTACTAACTTTAATTTTTTTAGCTAAAATCATAAACTTTGTAATTTTGGCCTTTTGGGTCTTTGAGGTAAGTCTGTTTTTGCAACCCTGTCAATTTGCTCCAAAAGCACTTAGAAGCAGGTTTCAACACTAGATATAATAAGATTTGCTTTAATATGAAGTAATAAAAGGTTATTACTAACTTTATTTTTTTTAGCTGAAATCATAAACTTTGTAATTTTGGCCTTTTGGGTCTCTGAGGTAAGTCTGTTTTTGCAAACCTGTCAATTTGCTCCAAAAGCACTTAGAAGCAGGTTTCAACACTAGATATATTAAGATTTGCTTTAATGTGAAGTAATACAAGGTTATTACTAACTTTAATTTTTTTAGCTGAAATCATAAACTTTGTAATTTTGGCCTTTTGGGTCTCTGAGGTAAGTCTGTTTTTGCAAACCTGTCAATTTGCTCCAAAAGCACTTAGAAGCAGGTTTCAACACTAGATATAATAAGATTTGCTTTAATATGAAGTAATACAAGGTTATCACTAACTTTCATTTTTTTAGTTGAAATCATAAACTTTGTAATTTTGGCCTTGTCTCTCTGAGGTAAGTCTGTTTTTGAAAAAAATTGTCAATTTGCTCCAAAAACACTTAGAAGCAGGTTTCAAGCTAGATATAATACGATTTGCTTTAACATGAAGTAATACAAGGTTATTACTAACTTTAATTTTTTTAGCTGAAATCATAAACTTTGTAATTTTGGCCTTGTCTCTCTGAGGTAAGTCTGTTTTTGAAAAAATGTGTCAATTTACTCCAAAAGCACTTAGAAGCAGGTTTCAAGCTAGATATAATAAGATTTGCTTTAACATGAAGTAATACAAGGTTATTACTAACTTTAATTTTTTTAGCTGAAATCATAAACTCTAATTTTGGCCTTGTCTCTCTGAGGTAAGTCTGTTTTTGAAAAAAATTGTCAATTTGCTCCAAAAACACTTAGAAGCAGGTTTCAAGCTAGATATAATACGATTTGCTTTAACATGAAGTAATACAAGGTTATTACTAACTTTAATTTTTTTAGATGAAATCATAAACTTTGTAATTTTGGCCTTGTCTCTCTGAGGTAAGTCTGTTTTTGAAAAAATGTGTCAATTTACTCCAAAAGCACTTAGAAGCAGGTTTCAAGCTAGATATAATAAGATTTGCTTTAACATGAAGTAATACAAGGTTATTACTAACTTTAATTTTTTTAGCTGAAATCATAAACTCTAATTTTGGCCTTGTCTCTCTGAGGTAAGTCTGTTTTTGCAAACATGTGTCAATTTGCTCCAAAAGCACTTAGAAACAGGTTTCAACCTAGATATAATAAGATTTTCTTTAATATGAAGGAATACAAGGTTATTACTAACTTTAATTTTTTTAGCTGAAATCATAAACTTTGTAATTTTGGCCTTGTCTCTCTGAGGTAAGTCTGTTTTTGAAAAAATGTGTCAATTTACTCCAAAAGCACTTAGAAGCAGGTTTCAAGCTAGATATAATAAGATTTGCTTTAACATGAAGTAATACAAGGTTATTACTAACTTTAATTTTTTTAGCTGAAATCATAAACTCTAATTTTGGCCTTGTCTCTCTGAGGTAAGTCTGTTTTTGCAAACATGTGTCAATTTGCTCCAAAAGCACTTAGAAACAGGTTTCAACCTAGATATAATAAGATTTTCTTTAATATGAAGGAATACAAGGTTATTACTAACTTTAATTTTTTTAGCTGAAATCATAAACTTTGTAATTTTGGCCTTGTCTCTCTGAGGTAAGTCTGTTTTTGAAAAAATTTGTCAATTTGCTCCAAAAGCACTTAGAAGCAGGTTTCAAGCTAGATATAATAAGATTTGCTTTAACTTGAAGTAATACAAGGTTATTACTAACTTTAATTTTTTTTTTATCTGAAATCATAAACTTTCTAATTTTGGCCTTTTGGGTCTCTGAGGTAAGTCTGTTATTGCAAACATGTGTCAATTTGCTCCAAAAGCACTTAGAAGCAGGTTTCAAGCTAGATATAATAAGATTTGCTTTAACATGAAGTAATACAAGGTTATTACTAACTTTAATTTTTTTAGCTGAAATCATAAACTCTGTAATTTTGGCCTTGTCTCTCTGAGGTAAGTCTGTTTTTGCAAACATGTGTCAATTTGCTCCAAAAGCACTTAGAAACAGGTTTCAAGCTAGATATAATAAGATTTGCTTTAATATGAAGGAATACAAGGTTATTACTAACTTTCATTATTTTAGCTGAAATCATAAACTTTGTAATTTTGGCCTTGTCTCTCTGAGGTAAGTCTGTTTTTGAAAAAATGTGTCAATTTGCTCCAAAAGCACTTAGAAGCAGGTTTCAAGCTAGATATAATAAGATTTGCTTTAATATGAAGGAATAGAAAGTTATTACTAACTTCATTTTTTTTAGCTGAAATCATAAACTTTGTAATTTTGGCCTTTTGGGTCTCTGAGGTAAGTCTGTTTTTTCAAACCTGTCAATTTGCTCCAAAAGCACTTAGAAGCAGGTTTCAACACTAGATATAATAAGATTTGCTTTAATATGAAGTAATACAAGGTCATTACTAACTTTAATTTTTTTAGCTGAAATCATAAACTTTGTAATTTTGGCCTTTTGGGTCTCTGAGGTAAGTCTGTTTTTGCAAACCTGTCAATTTGCTCCAAAAGCACTTAGAAGCAGGTTTCAACACTAGATATAATAAGATTTGCTTTAATATGAAGTAATACAAGGTTATTACTAACTTTCATTTTTTTAGTTGAAATCATAAACTTTGTAATTTTGGCCTTTTTGGGTCTCTGAGGTAAGTCTGTTTTTGCAAACCTGTCAATTTGCTCCAAAAGCACTTAGAAGCAGGTTTCAACACTAGATATAATAAGATTTGCTTTAATATGAAGTAATACAAGGTTATTACTAACTTTCATTTTTTTAGTTGAAATCATAAACTTTGTAATTTTGGCCTTTTGGGTCTCTGAGGTAAGTCTGTTTTTGCAAACCTGTCAATTTGCTCCAAAAGCACTTAGAAGCAGGTTTCAACACTAGATATAATAAGATTTGCTTTAATATGAATAAATACAAGGTTATCACTAACTTTCATTTTTTTAGTTGAAATCATAAACTTTGTAATTTTGGCCTTGTCTCTCTGAGGTAAGTCTGTTTTTGAAAAAAATTGTCAATTTGCTCCAAAAACACTTAGTAGCAGGTTTCAAGCTAGATATAATAAGATTTGCTTTAACATGAAGTAATACAAGGTTATTACTAACTTTAATTTTTTTAGCTGAAATCATAAACTTTGTAATTTTGGCCTTGTCTCTCTGAGGTAAGTCTGTTTTTGAAAAAATGTGTCAATTTACTCCAAAAGCACTTAGAAGCAGGTTTCAAGATAGATATCATAAGATTTGCTTTAACATGAAGTAATACAAGGTTATTACTAACTTTAATTTTTTTAGCTGAAATCATAAACTCTAATTTTGGCCTTGTCTCTCTGAGGTAAGTCTGCTTTTGCAAACATGTGTCAATTTGCTCCAAAAGCACTTAGAAACAGGTTTCAACCTAGATATAATAAGATTTTCTTTAATATGAAGGAATACAAGGTTATTACTAACTTTAATATTTTTAGCTGAAATCATAAACTTTGTAATTTTGGCCTTGTCTCTCTGAGGTAAGTCTGTTTTTGAAAAAAATTGTCAATTTGCTCCAAAAGCACTTAGAAGCAGGTTTCAAGCTAGATATAATAAGATTTGCTTTAACTTGATATAATACAAGGTTATTACTAACTTTAATTTTTTTAGCTGAAATCATAAACTCTAATTTTGGCCTTGTCTCTCTGAGGTAAGTCTGTTTTTGCAAACATGTGTCAATTTGCTCCAAAAGCACTTAGAAACAGGTTTCAACCTAGATATAATAAGATTTTCTTTAATATGAAGGAATACAAGGTTATTACTAACTTTAATTTTTTTAGCTGAAATCATAAACTCTGTAATTTTGGCCTTGTCTCTCTGAGGTAAGTCTGTTTTTGAAAAAATTTGTCAATTTGCTCCAAAAGCACTTAGAAGCAGGTTTCAAGCTAGATATAATAAGATTTGCTTTAACTTGAAGTAATACAAGGTTATTACTAACTTTAATTTTTTTTTTATCTGAAATCATAAACTTTCTAATTTTGGCCTTTTGGGTCTCTGAGGTAAGTCTGTTATTGCAAACATGTGTCAATTTGCTCCAAAAGCACTTAGAAGCAGGTTTCAAGCTAGATATAATAAGATTTGCTTTAACATGAAGTAATACAAGGTTATTACTAACTTTAATTTTTTTAGCTGAAATCATAAACTTTGTAATTTTGGCCTTGTCTCTCTGAGGTAAGTCTGTTTTTGAAAAAATTTGTCAATTTGCTCCAAAAGCACTTAGAAGCAGGTTTCAAGCTAGATATAATAAGATTTGCTTTAACTTGAAGTAATACAAGGTTATTACTAACTTTCATTTTTTTAGCTGAAATCATAAACTTTGTAATTTTGGCCTTTTGGGTCTCTGAGGTAAGTCTGTTTTTGCAAACCTGTCAATTTGCTCCAAAAGCACTTAGAAGCAGGTTTCAACACTAGATATAATAAGATTTGCTTTAATATGAATAAATACAAGGTTATCACTAACTTTCATTTTTTTAGTTGAAATCATAAACTTTGTAATTTTGGCCTTGTCTCTCTGAGGTAAGTCTGTTTTTGAAAAAAATTGTCAATTTGCTCCAAAAACACTTAGAAGCAGGTTTCAAGCTAGATATAATACGATTTGCTTTAACATGAAGTAATACAAGGTTATTACTAACTTTAATTTTTTTAGATGAAATCATAAACTTTGTAATTTTGGCCTTGTCTCTCTGAGGTAAGTCTGTTTTTGAAAAGATGTGTCAATTTACTCCAAAAGCACTTAGAAGCAGGTTTCAAGCTAGATATAATAAGATTTGCTTTAACATGAAGTAATACAAGGTTATTACTAACTTTAATTTTTTTAGCTGAAATCATAAACTCTAATTTTGGCCTTGTCTCTCTGAGGTAAGTCTGTTTTTGCAAACATGTGTCAATTTGCTCCAAAAGCACTTAGAAACAGGTTTCAACCTAGATATAATAAGATTTTCTTTAATATGAAGGAATACAAGGTTATTACTAACTTTAATTTTTTTAGCTGAAATCATAAACTTTGTAATTTTGGCCTTGTCTCTCTGAGGTAAGTCTGTTTTTGAAAAAATTTGTCAATTTGCTCCAAAAGCACTTAGAAGCAGGTTTCAAGCTAGATATAATAAGATTTGCTTTAACATGAAGTAATACAAGGTTATTACTAACTTTAATTTTTTTAGCTGAAATCATAAACTTTGTAATTTTGGCCTTGTCTCTCTGAGGTAAGTCTGTTTTTGAAAAAATGTGTCAATTTACTCCAAAAGCACTTAGAAGCAGGTTTCAAGATAGATATCATAAGATTTGCTTTAACATGAAGTAATACAAGGTTATTACTAACTTTAATTTTTTTAGCTGAAATCATAAACTCTAATTTTGGCCTTGTCTCTCTGAGGTAAGTCTGTTTTTGCAAACATGTGTCAATTTGCTCCAAAAGCACTTAGAAACAGGTTTCAACCTAGATATAATAAGATTTTCTTTAATATGAAGGAATACAAGGTTATTACTAACTTTAATATTTTTAGCTGAAATCATAAACTTTGTAATTTTGGCCTTGTCTCTCTGAGGTAAGTCTGTTTTTGAAAAAAATGTTCAATTTGCTCCAAAAGCACTTAGAAGCAGGTTTCAAGCTAGATATAATAAGATTTGCTTTAACTTGATATAATACAAGGTTATTACTAACTTTAATTTTTTTAGCTGAAATCATAAACTCTAATTTTGGCCTTGTCTCTCTGAGGTAAGTCTGTTTTTGCAAACATGTGTCAATTTGCTCCAAAAGCACTTAGAAACAGGTTTCAACCTAGATATAATAAGATTTTCTTTAATATGAAGGAATACAAGGTTATTACTAACTTTAATTTTTTTAGCTGAAATCATAAACTCTGTAATTTTGGCCTTGTCTCTCTGAGGTAAGTCTGTTTTTGAAAAAAATTGTCAATTTGCTCCAAAAGCACTTAGAAGCAGGTTTCAAGCTAGATATAATAAGATTTGCTTTAACTTGAAGTAATACAAGGTTATTACTAACTTTCATTTTTTTAGTTGAAATCATAAACTTTGTAATTTTGGCCTTTTGGGTCTCTGAGGTAAGTCTGTTTTTGCAAACCTGTCAATTTGCTCCAAAAGCACTTAGAAGCAGGTTTCAACACTAGATATAATAAGATTTGCTTTAATATGAATAAATACAAGGTTATCACTAACTTTCATTTTTTTAGTTGAAATCATAAACTTTGTAATTTTGGCCTTGTCTCTCTGAGGTAAGTCTGTTTTTGAAAACAAGTTTCAAGCTAGATATATAAGATTTGCTTTAACATGAAGTAATACAAGGTTATTACTAACTTTAATTTTTTTTAGCTGAAATCATAAACTTTGTAATTTTGGGCCTTGTCTCTCTGAGGTAAGTCTGTTTTTTGAAAAAATGTGTCAATTTACTCCAAAAGCACTTAGAAGCAGGTTTCAAGATAGATATCATAAGATTTGCTTTAACATGAAGTAATACAAGGTTATTACTAACTTTAATTTTTTTTAGCTGAAATCATAAACTCTAATTTTGGCCTTGTCTCTCTGAGGTAAGTCTGTTTTTGCAAACATGTGTCAATTTGCTCCAAAAGCACTTAGAAAACAGGTTTCAACCTAGATATAATAAGATTTTCTTTAATATGAAGGAATACAAGGTTATTACTAACTTTAATATTTTTAGCTGAAATCATAAACTTTGTAATTTTGGCCTGTGTCTCTCTGAGGTAAGTCTGTTTTTGAAAAAAATTGTCAATTTGCTCCAAAAGCACTTAGAAGCAGGTTTCAAGCTAGATATAATAAGATTTGCTTTAACTTGATATAATACAAGGTTATTACTAACTTTAATTTTTTTATAGCTGAAATCATAAAACTCTAATTTTGGCCTTGTCTCTCTGAGGTAAGTCTGTTTTTGCAAACATGTGTCAATTTGCTCCAAAAGCACTTAGAAACAGGTTTCAACCTAGATATAATAAGATTTTCTTTAATATGAAGGAATACAAGGTTATAACTAACTTTAATTTTTTTAGCTGAAATCATAAACTCTGTAATTTTGGCCTTGTCTCTCTGAGGTAAGTCTGTTTTTGAAAAAATTTGTCAATTTGCTCCAAAAGCACTTAGAAGCAGGTTTCAAGCTAGATATAATAAGATTTGCTTTAACTTGAAGTAATACAAGGTTATTACTAACTTTAATTTTTTTTTTATCTGAAATCATAAACTTTCTAATTTTGGCCTTTTGGGTCTCTGAGGTAAGTCTGTTATTGCAAACATGTGTCAATTTGCTCCAAAAGCACTTAGAAGCAGGTTTCAAGCTAGATATAATAAGATTTGCTTTAACATGAAGTAATACAAGGTTATTACTAACTTTAATTTTTTTAGCTGAAATCATAAACTTTGTAATTTTGGCCTTGTCTCTCTGAGGTAAGTCTGTTTTTGAAAAAAATTTGTCAATTTGCTCCAAAAGCACTTAGAAGCAGGTTTCAAGCTAGATATAATAAGATTTGCTTTAACTTGAAGTAATACAAGGTTATTACTAACTTTAATTTTTTTTTTATCTGAAATCATAAACTTTCTAATTTTGGCCTTTTGGGTCTCTGAGGTAAGTCTGTTATTGCAAACATGTGTCAATTTGCTCCAAAAGCACTTAGAAGCAGGTTTCAAGCTAGATATAATAAGATTTGCTTTAACATGAAGTAATACAAGGTTATTACTAACTTTAATTTTTTTAGCTGAAATCATAAACTCTGTAATTTTGGCCTTGTCTCTCTGAGGTAAGTCTGTTTTTGCAAACATGTGTCAATTTGCTCCAAAAGCACTTAGAAACAGGTTTCAAGCTAGATATAATAAGATTTGCTTTAATATGAAGGAATACAAGGTTATTACTAACTTTCATTATTTTAGCTGAAATCATAAACTTTGTAATTTTGGCCTTGTCTCTCTGAGGTAAGTCTGTTTTTGAAAAAAATGTGTCGAATTTGCTCCAAAAGCACTTAGAAGCAGGTTTCAAGCTAGATATAATAAGATTTGCTTTAATATGAAGGAATAAAAAGTTATTACTAACTTTATTTTTTTTAGCTGAAATCATAAAACTTTGTAATTTTTGGGCCTTTTGGGTCTCTGAGGCTAAGTCTGTTTTTTCAAACCTGTCAATTTGCTCCAAAAGCACTTAGAAGCAGGTTTCAACACTAGATATAATAAGATTTGCTTTAATATGAAGTAATACAAGGTCATTACTAACTTTAATTTTTTTAGCTGAAATCATAAACTTTGTAATTTTGGCCTTTTGGGTCTCCTGAGGTAAGTCTGTTTTTGCAAACCTGTCAATTTGCTCCAAAAGCACTTAGAAGCAGGTTTCTAACACTAGATATAATAAGATTTGCTTTAATATGAAGTAATACAAGGTTATTACTAACTTTCATTTTTTTAGTTGAAATCATAAACTTTGTAATTTTGGCCTTTTGGGTCTCTGAGGTAAGTCTGTTTTTGCAAACCTGTCAATTTGCTCCAAAAGCACTTAGAAGCAGGTTTCAACACTAGATATAATAAGATTTGCTTTAATATGAAGTAATACAAGGTTATTACTAACTTTCATTTTTTTAGCTGAAATCATAAACTTTGTAATTTTGGCCTTTTGGGTCTCTGAGGTAAGTCTGTTTTTGCAAACCTGTCAATTTGCTCCAAAAGCACTTAGAAGCAGGTTTCAACACTAGATATAATAAAGATTTGCTTTAATATGAATAAATACAAGGTTATCACTAACTTTCATTTTTTAGTTAGTTGAAATCATAAACTTTGTAATTTTGGCCTTGTCTCTCTGAGGTAAGTCTGTTTTTGAAAAAATTTGTCAATTTACTCCAAAAGCACTTAGAAAGCAGGTTTCAAGCTAGATATAATAAGATTTGCTTTAACATGAAGTAATACAAGGTTATTACTAACTTTAATTTTTTTTAGCTGAAATCATAAACTTTGTAATTTTGGCCTTTGTCTCTCTGAGGGTAAGTCTGTTTTTGAAAAAATGTGTCAATTTGCTCCAAAAGCACTTAGAAGCAGGTTTCAACACTAGATATAATAAGATTTTCTTTAATATGAAGTAATACAAGGTTATTACTAACTTTCATTTTTTTAGTTGAAATCATAAACTTTGTAATTTTGGCCTTGTCTCTCTGAGGTAAGTCTGTTTTTGAAAAATATTTGTCAATTTGCTCCAAAAGCACTTAGAAAGAGGTTTCAAGCTAGATATAATAAGGACTTGCTTTAACATGAAGTAATACAAGGTGTATTACTAACTTTAATTTTTTTAGCTGAAATCTTAAACTTTGTAATTTTGGCCTTGTCTCTCTGAGGTAAGTCTGTTTTTTGAAAAAATTTGTCAATTTGCTCCAAAAGCACTTAGAAGCAGGTTTCAAGCTAGATATAATAAGATTTGCTTTAATATGAAGGAATAGAAAGTTATTACTAACTTTATTTTTTTTAGCTGAAAATCATAAACTTTGTAATTTTGGCCTTTTGGGTCCTCTGAGGTAAGTCTGTTTTTTCAAACCTGTCAATTGTGCTCCAAAAGCCACTTAGAAGCAGGTTTCAACACTAGATATAATAAGATTTGCTTTAATATGAAGTAATACAAGGTCATTACTAACTTTAATTTTTTTAGCTGAAATCATAAACTTTGTAATTTTGGCCTTTTGGGTCTCTGAGGTAAGTCTGTTTTTTCAAACCTGTCAATTTGCTCCAAAAGCACTTAGAAGCAGGTTTCAACACTAGATGTAATAAGATTTGCTTTAATATGAAGTAATACAAGGTTATTACTAACTTTCATTTTTTTAGCTGAAATCATAAACTCTGTAATTTTGGCCTTGTCTCTCTGAGGTAAGTCTGTTTTTGAAAAAATTTGTCAATTTGCTCCAAAAGCACTTAGAAGCAGGTTTCAAGCTAGATATAATAAGATTTGCTTTAACTTGAAGTAATACAAGGTTATTACTAATTTTAATTTTTTTTTTATCTGAAATCATAAACTTTGTAATTTTGGCCTTTTGGGTCTCTGAGGTAAGTCTGTTATTGCAAACATGTGTCAATTTGCTCCAAAAGCACTTAGAAGCAGGTTTCAAGCTAGATATAATAAGATTTGCTTTAACATGAAGTAATACAAGGTTATTACTAACTTTAATTTTTTTAGCTGAAATCATAAACTTTGTTTGTAATTTTGGCCTTGTCTCTCTGAGGTAAGTCTGTTTTTGAAAAAATTTGTCAATTTGCTCCAAAAGCACTTAGAAGCAGGTTTCAAGCTAGATATAATAAGATTTGCTTAACTTCAAGTAATACAAGGTTATTACTAACTTTAATTTTTTTTTTATCTGAAATCATAAACTTTCTAATTTTGGCCTTTTGGGTCTCTGAGGTAAGTCTGTTATTGCAAACATGTGTCAATTTGCTCCAAAAGCACTTAGAAGCAGGTTTCAAGCTAGATATAATAAGATTTGCTTTAATATGAAGGAATACAAGGTTATTACTAACTTTCATTATTTAGCTGAAATCATAAACTTTGTAATTTTGGCCTTGTCTCTCTGAGGTAAGTCTGTTTTTGAAAAAATGTGTCAATTTGCTCCAAAAGCACTTAGAAGCAGGTTTCAAGCTAGATATAATAAGATTTGCTTTAATATGAAGGAATAAAAAGTTATTACTAACTTTATTTTTTTTAGCTGAAATCATAAACTTTGTAATTTTGGCCTTTTGGGTCTCTGAGGTAAGTCTGTTTTTTCAAACCTGTCAATTTGCTCCAAAAGCACTTAGAAGCAGGTTTCAACACTAGATATAATAAGATTTGCTTTAATATGAAGTAATACAAGGTCATTACTAACTTTAATTTTTTTAGCTGAAATCATAAACTTTGTAATTTTGGCCTTTTGGGTCTCTGAGGTAAGTCTGTTTTTGCAAACCTGTCAATTTGCTCCAAAAGCACTTAGAAGCAGGTTTCAACACTAGATGTAATAAGATTTGCTTTAATATGAAGTAATACAAGGTTATTACTAACTTTCATTTTTTTAGTTGAAATCATAAACTTTGTAATTTTGGCCTTTTGGGTCTCTGAGGTAAGTCTGTTTTTGCAAACCTGTCAATTTGCTCCAAAAGCACTTAGAAGCAGGTTTCAACACTAGATATAATAAGATTTGCTTTAATATGAAGTAATACAAGGTTATTACTAACTTTCATTTTTTTAGCTGAAATCATAACTTTGTAATTTTGGCCTTTTGGGTCTCTGAGGTAAGTCTGTTTTGCAAACCTGTCAATTTGCTCCAAAAGCACTTAGAAGCAGGTTTCAACACTAGATATAATAAGATTTGCTTTAATATGAATTAATACAAGGTTATCACTAACTTTCATTTTTTAGTTGAAATCATAAACTTTGTAATTTTGGCCTTGTCTCTCTGAGGTAAGTCTGTTTTTGAAAAAAATTGTCAATTTGCTCCAAAAACACTTAGTAAGCAGGTTTCAAGCTAGATATAATAAGATTTGCTTTAACATGAAGTAATACAAGGTTATTACTAACTTTAATTTTTTTAGCTGAAATCATAAACTTTGTAATTTTGGCCTTGTCTCTCTGAGGTAAGTCTGTTTTTGTAAAAATGTGTCAATTTACTCCAAAAGCATTTAGAAGCAGGTTTCAAGATAGATATCATAAGATTTGCTTTAACATGAAGTAATACAAGGTTATTACTAACTTTAATTTTTTTAGCTGAAATCATAAACTCTAATTTTGGCCTTGTCTCTCTGAGGTAAGTCTGTTTTTGCAAACATGTGTCAATTTGCTCCAAAAGCACTTAGAAACAGGTTTCAACCTAGATATAATAAGATTTGCTTTAACTTGAAGTAATACAAGGTTATTACTAACTTTAATTTTTTTTTTATCTGAAATCATAAACTTTGTAATTTTGGCCTTTTGGGTCTCTGAGGTAAGTCTGTTTTTGCAAACATGTGTTAATTTGCTCCAAAAGCACTTAGAAGCAGGTTTCAAGCTAGATATAATAAGATTTGCTTTAACATGAAGTAATACAAGGTTATTCCTAACTTTAATTTTTTTTAGCTGAAATCATAAACTTTTTAATTTTGGCCTTGTCTCTCTCAGGTAAGTCTGTTTTTGCAAACATGTGTCAATTTGCTCCAAAAGCACTTAGAAGCAGGTTTCAACACTAGATATAATAAGATTTGCTTTAATATGAAGGAATACAAGGTTATTACTAACTTTCATTTTTTTAGTTGAAATCATAAACTTTGTAATTTTGGCCTTGTCTCTCTGAGGTAAGTCTGTTTTGAAAAAATGTGTCAATTTGCTCCAAAAGCACTTAGAAGCAGGTTTCAAGCTAGATATAATAAGATTTGCTTTAACATGAAGTAATCCAAGGTTATTACTAACTTTAATTTTTTTAGCTGAAATCATAAAACTTTTTAATTTTGGCCTTGTCTCTCTGAGGTAAGTCTGTTTTTGCAAACTTGTGTGAATTTGCTCCAAAAGCACTTAGAAGCTGGTTTCAAGCTAGATATAATAAGACTTGCTTTAATATGAAGGAATACAAGGTTATTACTAACTTTAAATTTTTTAGCTAAAATCATAAACTTTGTAATTTTGGCCTTTTGGGTCTTTGAGGTAAGTCTGTTTTTGCAACCCTGTCAATTTGCTCCAAAAGCACTTAGAAGCAGGTTTCAACACTAGATATAATAAGATTTGCTTTAATATGAAGTAATACAAGGTTATTACTAACTTTAATTTTTTTAGCTGAAATCATAAACTTTGTAATTTTGGCCTTTTGGGTCTCTGAGGTAAGTCTGTTTTTGCAAACCTGTCAATTTGCTCCAAAAGCACTTAGAAGCAGGTTTCAACACTAGATATAATAAGATTTGCTTTAATATGAAGTAATACAAGGTTATCACTAACTTTCATTTTTTTAGTTGAAATCATAAACTTTGTAATTTTGGCCTTGTCTCTCTGAGGTAAGTCTGTTTTTGAAAAAATTTGTCAATTTGCTCCAAAAGCACTTAGAAGAAGGTTTCAAGCTAGATATAATACGATTTGCTTTAACATGAAGTAATACAAGGTTATTACTAACTTTAATTTTTTTAGCTGAAATCATAAACTTTGTAATTTTGGCCTTGTCTCTCTGAGGTAAGTCTGTTTTGAAAAAATGTGTCAATTTACTCCAAAAGCACGTAGAAGCAGGTTTCAAGCTAGATATAATAAGATTTGCTTTAACATGAAGTAATACAAGGTTATTACTAACTTTAATTTTTTTAGCTGAAATCATAAACTCTAATTTTGGCCTTGTCTCTCTGAGGTAAGTCTGTTTTTGCAAACATGTGTCAATTTGCTCCAAAAGCACTTAGAAACAGGTTTCAACCTAGATATAATAAGATTTTCTTTAATATGAAGGAATACAAGGTTATTACTAACTTTAATTTTTTTAGCTGAAATCATAAACTTTGTAATTTTGGCCTTGTCTCTCTGAGGTAAGTCTGTTTTTGAAAAAATTTGTCAATTTGCTCCAAAAGCACTTAGAAGCAGGTTTCAAGCTAGATATAATAAGATTTGCTTTAACTTGAAGTAATACAAGGTTATTACTAACTTTAATTTTTTTTTAATCTGAAATCATAAACTTTCTAATTTTGGCCTTTTGGGTCTCTGAGGTAAGTCTGTTATTGCAAACATGTGTCAATTTGCTCCAAAAGCACTTAGAAGCAGGTTTCAAGCTAGATATAATAAGATTTGCTTTAACATGAAGTAATACAAGGTTATTACTAACTTTAATTTTTTTAGCTGAAATCATAAACTCTGTAATTTTGGCCTTGTCTCTCTGAGGTAAGTCTGTTTTTGAAAAAATGTGTCAATTTGCTCCAAAAGCACTTAGAAGCAGGTTTCAAGCTAGATATAATAAGATTTGCTTTAATATGAAGGAATACAAGGTTATTACTAACTTTATTTTTTTTAGCTGAAATCATAAACTTTGTAATTTTGGCCTTTTGGGTGTCTGAGGTAAGTCTGTTTTTTCAAACCTGTCAATTTGCTCCAAAAGCGCTTAGAAGCAGGTTTCAACACTAGATATAATAAGATTTGCTTTAATATGAAGTAATACAAGGTCATTACTAACTTTAATTTTTTTAGCTGAAATCATAAACTTTGTAATTTTGGCCTTTTGGGTCTCTGAGGTAAGTCTGTTTTGCAAACCTGTCAATTTGCTCCAAAAGCACTTAGAAGCAGGTTTCAACACTAGATATAATAAGATTTGCTTTAATATGAAGTAATACAAGGTTATTACTAACTTTCATTTTTTTAGTTGAAATCATAAACTTTGTAATTTTGGCCTTTTGGGTCTCTGAGGTAAGTCTGTTTTTGCAAACCTGTCAATTTGCTCCAAAAGCACTTAGAAGCAGGTTTCAACACTAGATATAATAAGATTTGCTTTAATATGAAGTAATACAAGGTTATTACTAACTTTCATTTTTTTAGCTGAAATCATAAACTTTGTAATTTTGGCCTTTTGGGTCTCTGAGGTAAGTCTGTTTTTGCAAAACCTGTCAATTTGCTCCAAAAGCACTTAGAAGCAGGTTTCAACACTAGATATAATAAGATTTGCTTTAATATGAATAAATACAAGGTTATCACTAACTTTCATTTTTTTAGTTGAAATCATAAACTTTGTAATTTTGGCCTTGTCTCTCTGAGGTAAGTCTGTTTTTGAAAAAAATTGTCAATTTGCTCCAAAAACACTTAGAAGCAGGTTTCAAGCTAGATATAATAAGATTTGCTTTAACATGAAGTAATACAAGGTTATTACTAACTTTAATTTTTTTAGCTGAAATCATAAACTTTGTAATTTTGGCCTTGTCTCTCTGAGGTAAGTCTGTTTTTGAAAAAATGTGTCAATTTACTCCAAAAGCACTTAGAAGCAGGTTTCAAGATAGATATCATAAGATTTGCTTTAACATGAAGTAATACAAGGTTATTACTAACTTTAATTTTTTTAGCTGAAATCATAAACTCTAATTTTGGCCTTGTCTCTCTGAGGTAAGTCTGTTTTTGCAAACATGTGTCAATTTGCTCCAAAAGCACTTAGAAACAGGTTTCAACACTAGATATAATAAGATTTTCTTTAATATGAAGGAATACAAGGTTATTACTAACTTTAATTTTTTTAGCTGAAATCATAAACTTTGTAATTTTGGCCTTGTCTCTCTGAGGTAAGTCTGTTTTTGAAAAAAATTGTCAATTTGCTCCAAAAGCACTTAGAAGCAGGTTTCAAGCTAGATATAATAAGATTTGCTTTAACTTGAAGTAATACAAGGTTATTACTAACTTTAATTTTTTTTTATCTGAAATCATAAACTTTGTAATTTTGGCCTTTTGGGTCTCTGAGGTAAGTCTGTTTTTGCAAACATGTGTTAATTTGCTCCAAAAGCACTTAGAAGCAGGTTTCAAGCTAGATATAATAAGATTTGCTTTAACATGAAGTAATACAAGGTTATTCCTAACTTTAATTTTTTTAGCTGAAATCATAAACTTTTTAATTTTGGCCTTGTCTCTCTCAGGTAAGTCTGTTTTTGCAAACATGTGTCAATTTGCTCCAAAAGCACTTAGAAGCAGGTTTCAACACTAGATATAATAAGATTTGCTTTAATATGAAGGAATACAAGGTTATTACTAACTTTCATTTTTTTAGTTGAAATCATAAACTTTGTAATTTTGGCCTTGTCTCTCTGAGGTAAGTCTGTTTTTGAAAAAATTTGTCAATTTGCTCCAAAAGCACTTAGAAGCAGGTTTCAAGCTAGATATAATAAGATTTGCTTTAACTTGAAGTAATACAAGGTTATTACTAACTTTAATTTTTTTTTTATCTGAAATCATAAACTTTCTAATTTTGGCCTTTTGGGTCTCTGAGGTAAGTCTGTTATTGCAAACATGTGTCAATTTGCTCCAAAAGCACTTAGAAGCAGGTTTCAAGCTAGATATAATAAGATTTGCTTTAACATGAAGTAATACAAGGTTATTACTAACTTTAATTTTTTTAGCTGAAATCATAAACTTTGTAATTTTGGCCTTGTCTCTCTGAGGTAAGTCTGTTTTTGAAAAAATTTGTCAATTTGCTCCAAAAGCACTTAGAAGCAGGTTTCAAGCTAGATATAATAAGATTTGCTTTAACTTGAAGTAATACAAGGTTATTACTAACTTTCATTTTTTTAGTTGAAATCATAAACTTTGTAATTTTGGCCTTTTGGGTCTCTGAGGTAAGTCTGTTTTTGCAAACCTGTCAATTTGCTCCAAAAGCACTTAGAAGCAGGTTTCAACACTAGATATAATAAGATTTGCTTTAATATGAATAAATACAAGGTTATCACTAACTTTCATTTTTTTAGTTGAAATCATAAACTTTGTAATTTTGGCCTTGTCTCTCTGAGGTAAGTCTGTTTTTGAAAAAAATTGTCAATTTGCTCCAAAAACACTTAGTAGCAGGTTTCAAGCTAGATATAATAAGATTTGCTTTAACATGAAGTAATACAAGGTTATTACTAACTTTAATTTTTTTAGCTGAAATCATAAACTTTGTAATTTTGGCCTTGTCTCTCTGAGGTAAGTCTGTTTTTGAAAAATGTGTCAATTTACTCCAAAAGCACTTAGAAGCAGGTTTCAAGATAGATATCATAAGATTTGCTTTAACATGAAGTAATACAAGGTTATTACTAACTTTAATTTTTTTAGCTGAAATCATAAACTCTAATTTTGGCCTTGTCTCTCTGAGGTAAGTCTGTTTTTGCAAACATGTGTCAATTTGCTCCAAAAGCACTTAGAAACAGGTTTCAACCTAGATATAATAAGATTTTCTTTAATATGAAGGAATACAAGGTTATTACTAACTTTAATATTTTTAGCTGAAATCATAAACTTTGTAATTTTGGCCTTGTCTCTCTGAGGTAAGTCTGTTTTTGAAAAAAATTGTCAATTTGCTCCAAAAGCACTTAGAAGCAGGTTTCAAGCTAGATATAATAAGATTTGCTTTAACTTGATATAATACAAGGTTATTACTAACTTTAATTTTTTTAGCTGAAATCATAAACTCTAATTTTGGCCTTGTCTCTCTGAGGTAAGTCTGTTTTTGCAAACATGTGTCAATTTGCTCCAAAAGCACTTAGAAACAGGTTTCAACCTAGATATAATAAGATTTTCTTTAATATGAAGGAATACAAGGTTATTACTAACTTTAATTTTTTTAGCTGAAATCATAAACTCTGTAATTTTGGCCTTGTCTCTCTGAGGTAAGTCTGTTTTTGAAAAAAATTGTCAATTTGCTCCAAAAGCACTTAGAAGGAGGTTTCAAGCTAGATATAATAAGATTTGCTTTAACTTGAAGTAATACAAGGTTATTACTAACTTTCATTTTTTAGTTGAAATCATAAACTTTGTAATTTTGGCCTTTTGGGTCTCTGAGGTAAGTCTGTTTTTGCAAACCTGTCAATTTGCTCCAAAAGCACTTAGAAGCAGGTTTCAACACTAGATATAATAAGATTTGCTTTAATATGAATAAATACAAGGTTATCACTAACTTTCATTTTTTTAGTTGAAATCATAAACTTTGTAATTTTGGCCTTGTCTCTCTGAGGTAAGTCTGTTTTTGAAAACAATTGTCAATTTGCTCCAAAAACACTTAGTAGCAGGTTTCAAGCTAGATATAATAAGATTTGCTTTAACATGAAGTAATACAAGGTTATTACTAACTTTAATTTTTTTAGCTGAAATCATAAACTTTGTAATTTTGGCCTTGTCTCTCTGAGGTAAGTCTGTTTTGAAAAAATGTGTCAATTTACTCCAAAAGCACTTAGAAGCAGGTTTTCAAGATAGATATCATAAGATTTGCTTTAACATGAAGTAATACAAGGTTATTACTAACTTTAATTTTTTTAGCTGAAATCATAAACTCTAATTTTGGCCTTGTCTCTCTGAGGTAAGTCTGTTTTTGCAAACATGTGTCAATTTGCTCCAAAAGCACTTAGAAACAGGTTTCAACCTAGATATAATAAGATTTTCTTTAATATGAAGGAATACAAGGTTATTACTAACTTTAATATTTTTAGCTGAAATCATAAACTTTGTAATTTTGGCCTTGTCTCTCTGAGGTAAGTCTGTTTTTGAAAAAAATTGTCAATTTGCTCCAAAAGCACTTAGAAGCAGGTTTCAAGCTAGATATAATAAGATTTGCTTTAACTTGATATAATACAAGGTTATTACTAACTTTAATTTTTTAGCTGAAATCATAAACTCTAATTTTGGCCTTGTCTCTCTGAGGTAAGTCTGTTTTTGCAAACATGTGTCAATTTGCTCCAAAAGCACTTAGAAACAGGTTTCAACCTAGATATAATAAGATTTTCTTTAATATGAAGGAATACAAGGTTATTACTAACTTTAATTTTTTTAGCTGAAATCATAAACTCTGTAATTTTGGCCTTGTCTCTCTGAGGTAAGTCTGTTTTTGAAAAAATTTGTCAATTTGCTCCAAAAGCACTTAGAAGCAGGTTTCAAGCTAGATATAATAAGATTTGCTTTAACTTGAAGTAATACAAGGTTATTACTAACTTTAATTTTTTTTTTATCTGAAATCATAAACTTTCTAATTTTGGCCTTTTGGGTCTCTGAGGTAAGTCTGTTATTGCAAACATGTGTCAATTTGCTCCAAAAGCACTTAGAAGCAGGTTTCAAGCTAGATATAATAAGATTTGCTTTAACATGAAGTAATACAAGGTTATTACTAACTTTAATTTTTTTAGCTGAAATCATAAACTTTGTAATTTTGGCCTTGTCTCTCTGAGGTAAGTCTGTTTTTGAAAAAATTTGTCAATTTGCTCCAAAAGCACTTAGAAGCAGGTTTCAAGCTAGATATAATAAGATTTGCTTTAACTTGAAGTAATACAAGGTTATTACTAACTTTAATTTTTTTTTTATCTGAAATCATAAACTTTCTAATTTTGGCCTTTTGGGTCTCTGAGGTAAGTCTGTTATTGCAAACATGTGTCAATTTGCTCCAAAAGCACTTAGAAGCAGGTTTCAAGCTAGATATAATAAGATTTGCTTTAACATGAAGTAATACAAGGTTATTACTAACTTTAATTTTTTTAGCTGAAATCATAAACTCTGTAATTTTGGCCTTGTCTCTCTGAGGTAAGTCTGTTTTTGCAAACATGTGTCAATTTGCTCCAAAAGCACTTAGAAACAGGTTTCAAGCTAGATATAATAAGATTTGCTTTAATATGAAGGAATACAAGGTTATTACTAACTTTCATTATTTTAGCTGAAATCATAAACTTTGTAATTTTGGCCTTGTCTCTCTGAGGTAAGTCTGTTTTTGAAAAAATGTGTCAATTTGCTCCAAAAGCACTTAGAAGCAGGTTTCAAGCTAGATATAATAAGATTTGCTTTAATATGAAGGAATAAAAAGTTATTACTAACTTTATTTTTTTTAGCTGAAATCATAAACTTTGTAATTTTGGCCTTTTGGGTCTCTGAGGTAAGTCTGTTTTTTCAAACCTGTCAATTTGCTCCAAAAGCACTTAGAAGCAGGTTTCAACACTAGATATAATAAGATTTGCTTTAATATGAAGTAATACAAGGTCATTACTAACTTTAATTTTTTTAGCTGAAATCATAAACTTTGTAATTTTGGCCTTTTGGGTCTCTGAGGTAAGTCTGTTTTTGCAAACCTGTCAATTTGCTCCAAAAGCACTTAGAAGCAGGTTTCAACACTAGATATAATAAGATTTGCTTTAATATGAAGTAATACAAGGTTATTACTAACTTTCATTTTTTTAGTTGAAATCATAAACTTTGTAATTTTGGCCTTTTGGGTCTCTGAGGTAAGTCTGTTTTTGCAAACCTGTCAATTTGCTCCAAAAGCACTTAGAAGCAGGTTTCAACACTAGATATAATAAGATTTGCTTTAATATGAAGTAATACAAGGTTATTACTAACTTTCATTTTTTTAGCTGAAATCATAAACTTTGTAATTTTGGCCTTTTGGGTCTCTGAGGTAAGTCCGTTTTTGCAAACCTGTCAATTTGCTCCAAAAGCACTTAGAAGCAGGTTTCAACACTAGATATAATAAGATTTGCTTTAATATGAATAAATACAAGGTTATCACTAACTTTCATTTTTTTAGTTGAAATCATAAACTTTGTAATTTTGGCCTTGTCTCTCTGAGGTAAGTCTGTTTTTGAAAAAATTTGTCAATTTACTCCAAAAGCACTTAGAAGCAGGTTTCAAGCTAGATATAATAAGATTTGCTTTAACATGAAGTAATACAAGGTTATTACTAACTTTAATTTTTTTAGCTGAAATCATAAACTTTGTAATTTTGGCCTTGTCTCTCTGAGGTAAGTCTGTTTTTGAAAAAATGTGTCAATTTGCTCCAAAAGCACTTAGAAGCAGGTTTCAACACTAGATATAATAAGATTTGCTTTAACATGAAGTAATACAAGGTTATTACTAACTTTAATTTTTTTAGCTGAAATCATAAACTCTAATTTTGGCCTTGTCTCTCTGAGGTAAGTCTGTTTTTGCAAACATGTGTCAATTTGCTCCAAAAGCACTTAGAAACAGGTTTCAACCTAGATATAATAAGATTTTCTTTAATATGAAGGAATACAAGGTTATTACTAACTTTAATATTTTTAGCTGAAATCATAAACTTTGTAATTTTGGCCTTGTCTCTCTGAGGTAAGTCTGTTTTTGAAAAAATTTGTCAATTTGCTCCAAAAGCACTTAGAAGCAGGTTTCAAGCTAGATATAATAAGATTTGCTTTAACTTGAAGTAATACAAGGTTATTACTAACTTTAATTTTTTTTTTATCTGAAATCATAAACTTTGTAATTTTGGCCTTTTGGGTCTCTGAGGTAAGTCTGTTTTTGCAAACATGTGTTAATTTGCTCCAAAAGCACTTAGAAGCAGGTTTCAAGCTAGATATAATAAGATTTGCTTTAACATGAAGTAATACAAGGTTATTCCTAACTTTAATTTTTTTAGCTGAAATCATAAACTTTTTAATTTTGGCCTTGTCTCTCTCAGGTAAGTCTGTTTTTGCAAACATGTGTCAATTTGCTCCAAAAGCACTTAGAAGCAGGTTTCAACACTAGATATAATAAGATTTGCTTTAATATGAAGGAATACAAGGTTATTACTAACTTTCATTTTTTTAGTTGAAATCAAAAACTTTGTAATTTTGGCCTTGTCTCTCTGAGGTAAGTCTGTTTTTGAAAAAATGTGTCAATTTGCTCCAAAAGCACTTAGAAGCAGGTTTCAAGCTAGATATAATAAGATTTGCTTTAACATGAAGTAATCCAAGGTTATTACTAACTTTAATTTTTTTAGCTGAAATCATAAACTTTTTAATTTTGGCCTTGTCTCTCTGAGGTAAGTCTGTTTTTGCAAACTTGTGTGAATTTGCTCCAAAAGCACTTAGAAGCTGGTTTCAAGCTAGATATAATAAGACTTGCTTTAATATGAAGGAATACAAGGTTATTACTAACTTTAAATGTTTTAGCTAAAATCATAAACTTTGTAATTTTGGCCTTTTGGGTCTTTGAGGTAAGTCTGTTTTTGCAACCCTGTCAATTTGCTCCAAAAGCACTTAGAAGCAGGTTTCAACACTAGATATAATAAGATTTGCTTTAATATGAAGTAATACAAGGTTATTACTAACTTTAATTTTTTTAGCTGAAATCATAAACTTTGTAATTTTGGCCTTTTGGGTCTCTGAGGTAAGTCTGTTTTTGCAAACCTGTCAATTTGCTCCAAAAGCACTTAGAAGCAGGTTTCAACACTAGATATAATAAGATTTGCTTTAATATGAAGTAATACAAGGTTATCACTAACTTTCATTTTTTTAGTTGAAATCATAAACTTTGTAATTTTGGCCTTGTCTCTCTGAGGTAAGTCTGTTTTTGAAAAAATTTGTCAATTTGCTCCAAAAGCACTTAGAAGAAGGTTTCAAGCTAGATATAATACGATTTGCTTTAACATGAAGTAATACAAGGTTATTACTAACTTTAATTTTTTTAGCTGAAATCATAAACTTTGTAATTTTGGCCTTGTCTCTCTGAGGTAAGTCTGTTTTTGAAAAAATGTGTCAATTTACTCCAAAAGCACTTAGAAGCAGGTTTCAAGCTAGATATAATAAGATTTGCTTTAACATGAAGTAATACAAGGTTATTACTAACTTTAATTTTTTTAGCTGAAATCATAAACTCTAATTTTGGCCTTGTCTCTCTGAGGTAAGTCTGTTTTTGCAAACATGTGTCAATTTGCTCCAAAAGCACTTAGAAACAGGTTTCAACCTAGATATAATAAGATTTTCTTTAATATGAAGGAATACAAGGTTATTACTAACTTTAATTTTTTTAGCTGAAATCATAAACTTTGTAATTTTGGCCTTGTCTCTCTGAGGTAAGTCTGTTTTTGAAAAAATTTGTCAATTTGCTCCAAAAGCACTTAGAAGCAGGTTTCAAGCTAGATATAATAAGATTTGCTTTAACTTGAAGTAATACAAGGTTATTACTAACTTTAATTTTTTTTTAATCTGAAATCATAAACTTTCTAATTTTGGCCTTTTGGGTCTCTGAGGTAAGTCTGTTATTGCAAACATGTGTCAATTTGCTCCAAAAGCACTTAGAAGCAGGTTTCAAGCTAGATATAATAAGATTTGCTTTAACATGAAGTAATACAAGGTTATTACTAACTTTAATTTTTTTAGCTGAAATCATAAACTCTGTAATTTTGGCCTTGTCTCTCTGAGGTAAGTCTGTTTTTGCAAACATGTGTCAATTTGCTCCAAAAGCACTTAGAAACAGGTTTCAAGCTAGATATAATAAGATTTGCTTTAATATGAAGGAATACAAGGTTATTACTAACTTTCATTATTTTAGCTGAAATCATAAACTTTGTAATTTTGGCCTTGTCTCTCTGAGGTAAGTCTGTTTTTGAAAAAATGTGTCAATTTGCTCCAAAAGCACTTAGAAGCAGGTTTCAAGCTAGATATAATAAGATTTGCTTTAATATGAAGGAATACAAGGTTATTACTAACTTTATTTTTTTTAGCTGAAATCATAAACTTTGTAATTTTGGCCTTTTGGGTGTCTGAGGTAAGTCTGTTTTTTCAAACCTGTCAATTTGCTCCAAAAGCGCTTAGAAGCAGGTTTCAACACTAGATATAATAAGATTTGCTTTAATATGAAGTAATACAAGGTCATTACTAACTTTAATTTTTTTAGCTGAAATCATAAACTTTGTAATTTTGGCCTTTTGGGTCTCTGAGGTAAGTCTGTTTTTGCAAACCTGTCAATTTGCTCCAAAAGCACTTAGAAGCAGGTTTCAACACTAGATATAATAAGATTTGCTTTAATATGAAGTAATACAAGGTTATTACTAACTTTCATTTTTTTAGTTGAAATCATAAACTTTGTAATTTTGGCCTTTTGGGTCTCTGAGGTAAGTCTGTTTTTGCAAACCTGTCAATTTGCTCCAAAAGCACTTAGAAGCAGGTTTCAACACTAGATATAATAAGATTTGCTTTAATATGAAGTAATACAAGGTTATTACTAACTTTCATTTTTTTAGCTGAAATCATAAACTTTGTAATTTTGGCCTTTTGGGTCTCTGAGGTAAGTCTGTTTTTGCAAACCTGTCAATTTGCTCCAAAAGCACTTAGAAGCAGGTTTCAACACTAGATATAATAAGATTTGCTTTAATATGAATAAATACAAGGTTATCACTAACTTTCATTTTTTTAGTTGAAATCATAAACTTTGTAATTTTGGCCTTGTCTCTCTGAGGTAAGTCTGTTTTTGAAAAAAATTGTCAATTTGCTCCAAAAACACTTAGAAGCAGGTTTCAAGCTAGATATAATAAGATTTGCTTTAACATGAAGTAATACAAGGTTATTACTAACTTTAATTTTTTTAGCTGAAATCATAAACTTTGTAATTTTGGCCTTGTCTCTCTGAGGTAAGTCTGTTTTTGAAAAAATGTGTCAATTTACTCCAAAAGCACTTAGAAGCAGGTTTCAAGATAGATATCATAAGATTTGCTTTAACATGAAGTAATACAAGGTTATTACTAACTTTAATTTTTTTAGCTGAAATCATAAACTCTAATTTTGGCCTTGTCTCTCTGAGGTAAGTCTGTTTTTGCAAACATGTGTCAATTTGCTCCAAAAGCACTTAGAAACAGGTTTCAACACTAGATATAATAAGATTTTCTTTAATATGAAGGAATACAAGGTTATTACTAACTTTAATATTTTTAGCTGAAATCATAAACTTTGTAATTTTGGCCTTGTCTCTCTGAGGTAAGTCTGTTTTTGAAAAAATTTGTCAATTTGCTCCAAAAGCACTTAGAAGCAGGTTTCAAGCTAGATATAATAAGATTTGCTTTAACTTGAAGTAATACAAGGTTATTACTAACTTTAATTTTTTTTTTATCTGAAATCATAAACTTTGTAATTTTGGCCTTTTGGGTCTCTGAGGTAAGTCTGTTTTTGCAAACATGTGTTAATTTGCTCCAAAAGCACTTAGAAGCAGGTTTCAAGCTAGATATAATAAGATTTGCTTTAACATGAAGTAATACAAGGTTATTCCTAACTTTAATTTTTTTAGCTGAAATCATAAACTTTTTAATTTTGGCCTTGTCTCTCTCAGGTAAGTCTGTTTTTGCAAACATGTGTCAATTTGCTCCAAAAGCACTTAGAAGCAGGTTTCAACACTAGATATAATAAGATTTGCTTTAATATGAAGGAATACAAGGTTATTACTAACTTTCATTTTTTTAGTTGAAATCATAAACTTTGTAATTTTGGCCTTGTCTCTCTGAGGTAAGTCTGTTTTTGAAAAAATGTGTCAATTTGCTCCAAAAGCACTTAGAAGCAGGTTTCAAGCTAGATATAATAAGATTTGCTTTAACATGAAGTAATCCAAGGTTATTACTAACTTTAAATTTTTTAGCTGAATTCATAAACTTTTTAATTTTGGCCTTGTCTCTCTGAGGTAAGTCTGTTTTTGCAAACTTGTGTGAATTTGCTCCAAAAGCACTTAGAAGCTGGTTTCAAGCTAGATATAATAAGACTTGTTTTAATATGAAGGAATACAAGGTTATTACTAACTTTAAATTTTTTAGCTGAATTCATAAACTTTGTAATTTTGGCCTTTTGGGTCTCTGAGGTAAGTCTGTTTTTGCAAACATGTGTCAATTTGCTTCAAAAGCACTTAGAAACAGGTTTCAAGCTAGATATAATAAGATTTTCTTTAATATGAAGGAATACAAGGTTATTACTAACTTTCATTTTATTTAGCTGAAGTCATAAACTTTGTAATTTTGGCCTTGTCTCTCTGAGGTAAGTCTGTTTTTGCAAACATGTGTCAATTTGCTCCAAAAGCACTTAGAAACAGGTTTCAAGCTAGATATAATAAGATTTTCTTTAATATGAAGGAATACAAGGTTATTACTAACTTTCTTTTTTTTTAGCTGAAGTCATAAACTTTTTAATTTTGGCCTTTTGGGTCTCTGAGGTAAGTCTGTTTTTGCAAACCTGTCAATTTGCTCCAAAAGCACTTAGAAGCAGGTTTCAACACTAGATATAATAAGATTTGCTTTAATATGAAGGAATACAAGGTTATTACTAACTTTAAATTTTTTAGCTAAATTCATAAACTTTGTAATTTTGGCCTTGTCTCTCTGAGGTAAGTCTGTTTTTGCAAACATGTGTCAATTTGCTCCAAAAGCACTTAGAAGCAGGTTTCAAGCTAGATATAATAAGATTTGCTTTAATATGAAGGAATACAAGGTTATTACAAACTTTAATTTTTTTAGCTGAAATCATAAACTTTGTAGTTTTGGCCTTGTCTCTCTGGGGTAAGTCTGTTTTTGAAAAAATGTGTCAATTTACTCCAAAAGCACTTAGAAGCAGGTTTCAAGCTACATATAATAAGATTTGCTTTAACATGAAGTAATTCAAGGTTATTCCTAACTTTAATTTTATAGCTGAAATCATAAACTTTTTAATTTTGGACTTGTCTCTCTGAGGTAAGTCTGTTTTTGCAAACATGTGTCAATTTGCTCCAAAAGCACTTAGAAGCAGGTTTCAACACTAGATATAATAAGATTTGCGTTAATATGAAGTAATACAAGGTTATTACTAACTTTCATTTTTTTAGTTGAAATCATAAACTTTGTAATTTTTGTCTTGTCTCTCTGAGGTAAGTCTGTTTTTGAAAAAATGTGTCAATTTGCTCCAAAAGCACTTAGAAGCAGGTTTCAAGCTAGATATAATAAGATTTGCTTTAACATGAAGTAATACAAGGTTATTACTAACTTTAATTTTTTTAGCTGAAATCATAAACTTTGTAATTTTGGCCTTGTCTCTCTGAGGTAAATCTTTTTTTGCAAACATGTGTCAATTTGCTCCAAAAGCACTTAGAAACAGGTTTCAAGCTAGATATAATAAGATTTGCTTTAATATGAAGGAATACAAGGTTATTACTAACTTTCATTTTTTTTAGCTGAAGTCATAAACTTTGTAATTTTGGCCTTTTGGGTCTCTGACGTAAGTCTGTTCTTGCAAACCTGTCAATTTGCTCCAAAAGCACTTAGAAGCAGGTTTCAACACTAGATATAATAAGATTTGCTTTAATATGAAGTAATACAAGGTTATTACTAACTTTCATTTTTTTAGCTGAATTCATAAACTTTGTAATTTTGGCCTTGTCTCTCTGAGGTAAGTCTGTTTTTGCAAACATGTGTCAATTTGCTCTAAAAGCACTTAGAAACAGGTTTCAAGCTAGATATAATAAGATTTTCTTTAATATGAAGGAATACAAGGTTATTACTAACTTTCTTTTTTTTTAGCTGAAGTCATAAACTTTTTAATTTTGGCCTTTTGGGTCTCTGAGGTAAGTCTGTTTTCGCAAACCTGTCAATTTGCTCCAAAAGCACTTAGAAGCAGGTTTCAACAATAGATATAATAAGATTTGCTTTAATATGAAGGAATACAAGGTTATTACTAACTTTAAATTTTTTAGCTGAATTCATAAACTTTGTAATTTTGGCCTTGTCTCTCTGAGGTAAGTCTGTTTTTGCAAACATGTGTCAATTTTCTCCAAAAGCACTTAGAAGCAGGTTTCAAGCTAGATATAATAAGATTTGCTTTAATATGAAGGAATACAAGGTTATTACAAACTTTAATTTTTTTAGCTGAAATCACAAACTTTGTATTTTTGGCCTTGTCTCTCTGGGGTAAGTCTGTTTTTGAAAAAATGTGTCAATTTACTCCAAAAGCACTTAGAAGCAGGTTTCAAGCTACATATAATAAGATTTGCTTTAACATGAAGTAATTCAAGGTTATTCCTAACTTTAATTTTTTTAGCTGAAATCATGAACTTTTTAATTTTGGACTTGTCTCTCTGAGGTAAGTCTGTTTTTGCAAACATGTGTCAATTTGCTCCAAAAGCACTTAGAAGCAGGTTTCAACACTAGATATAATAAGATTTGCGTTAATATGAAGTAATACAAGGTTATTGCTAACTTTAAATTTTTTAGCTGAAATCATAAACTTTGTAATTTTGGCCTTTTGGGTCTCTGAGGTAAGTCTGTTATTGCAAACCTGTCAATTTGCTCCAAAAGCACTTAGAAGCAGGTTTCAACACTAGATATAATAAGATTTTCTTTAATATGAAGGAATACAAGGTTATTACTAACTTTCATTACTTTAGCTGAAATCATAAACTTTGTAGTTTTGGCCTTGTCTCTCTGAGGTAAGTCTGTTTTTGCAAACATGTGTCAATTTGCTGCAAAAGGATTTAGAAGCAGGTTTCAAGCTAGATATAATAAGATTTGCTTTAATATGAAGGAATACAAGGTTATTACTAACTTTAATTTTTTTAGCTGAAATCATAAACTTTGTAATTTTGGCCTTTTGGGTCTCTGAGGTAAGTCTGTTTTTGCAAACCTGTCAATTTGCCCCAAAATCACTTAGAAGCAGGTTTCAACGCTAGATATAATAAGATTTGCTTTAATATGAAGTAATACAAGGTTATTACTAACTTTCATTTTTTTTGTTGAAATCATAAACTTTGTAATTTTTCCCTTGTCTCTCTGAGGTAAGTCTGTTTTTGAAAAAATTTGTCAATTTGCTCCAAAAGCACTTAGAAGCAGGTTTCAAGCTAGATATAATAAGATTTGCTTTAACATGAAGTAATACAAGGTTATTACTAACTTTAATTTTTTTAGCTGAAATCATAAACTTTGTAATTTTGGCCTTATCTCTCTGAGGTAAGTCTGTTTTTGAAAAATGTGTCAATTTGCTCCAAAAGCACTTAGAAGCAGGTTTCAAGCTAGATATAATAAGCTTAGCTTTAACATGAAGTTGTACAAGGTTATTACTAACTTTAATTTTTTTAGCTGAAATCATAAACTTTGTAATTTTGGCCTTGTCTCTCTGAGGTAAGTCTGTTTTTGCAAACATGTGTAAATTTGCTCCAAAAGCACTTAGAAACAGGTTTCAAGCTAGATATAATAAGATTTTCTTTAATATGAAGGAATACAAGGTTATTACTAACTTTCATTTTTTTTAGCTGAAGTCATAAACTTTGTAATTTTGGCCTTTTGGGTCTCTGAGGTAAGTCTGTTTTTGCAAACCTGTCAATTTGCTCCAAAAGCACTTAGAAGCAGGTTTCAACACTAGATATAATAAGATTTTCTTTAATATGAAGGAATACAAGGTTATTACTAACTTTAAATTTTTTAGCTGAATTCATAAACTTTGTAATTTTGGCCTTTTGGGTCTCTGAGGTAAGTCTGTTTTTGCAAACCTGTCAATTTGCTCCAAAAGCACTTAGATGCAGGTTTCAAGCTAGATATAATAAGATTTTCTTTAATATGAAGGAATACAAGGTTATTACTAACTTTCATTTTTTTAGTTGAAATCATAAACTTTGTAATTTTGGCCTTGTCTCTCTGAGGTAAGTCTGTTTTTGAAAAAAATTGTCAATTTGCCTCAAAAGCACTTAGAAGCAGGTTTCAAGCTAGATATAATAAGATTTGCTTTAACATGAAGTAATACCAGGTTATTACTAACTTTAATTTTTTTAGCTGAAATCATAAACTTTGTAATTTTGGCCTTGTCTCTCTGAGGTAAGTCTGTTTTTGAAAAAATGTGTCAATTTGCTCCAAAAGCACTTAGAAGAAGGTTTCAAGCTAGATATAATTAGCTTTGCTTTAACATGAAGTAATACAAGGTTATTACTAACTTTAATTTTTTTAGCTGAAATCATAAACTTTGTAATTTTGGCCTTGTCTCTCTGAGGTAAGTCTGTTTTTGCAAACATGTGTAAATTTGCTCCAAAAGCACTTAGAAACAGGTTTCAAGCTAGATATAATAAGATTTTCTTTAATATGAAGGAATACAAGGTTATTACTAACTTTCATTTTTTTTAGCTGAAGTCATAAACTTTTTAATTTTGGCCTTTTGGGTCTCTGAGGTAAGTCTGTTTTTGCAAACCTGTCAATTTGCTCCAAAAGCACTTAGAAGCAGGTTACAACACTAGATATAATAAGATTTTCTTTAATATGAAGGAATACAAGGTTATTACTAACTTTAAATTTTTTAGCTGAATTCATAAACTTTGTAATTTTGGCCTTGTCTCTCTGAGGTAAGTCTGTTTTTGCAAACATGTGTCAATTTGCTCCAAAAGCACTTAGAAGCAGGTTTCAAGCTAGATATAATAAGCTTAGCTTTAACATGAAGTTATACAAGGTTATTACTAACTTTAATTTTTTTAGCTGAAATCATAAACTTTGTAATTTTGGCCTTTTGGGTCTCTGAGGTAAGTCTGTTTTTGCAAACCTGTCAATTTGCTCCAAAAGCACTTAGAAGCAGGTTTCAAGCTAGATATAATAAGATTTTCTTTAATATGAAGGAATACAAGGTTATTACTAACTTTCATTTTTTTAGTTGAAATCATAAACTTTGTAATTTTGGCCTTGTCTCTCTGAGGTAAGTCTGTTTTTGAAAAAATGTGTCAATTTGCTCCAAAAGCACTTAGAAGCAGGTTTCAAGATAGATATAATAAGATTTTCTTTAATATGAAGGAATACAAGGTTATTACTAAATTTCATTTTTTTTTAGCTGAAATCATAAACTCTGTAATTTTGGCCTTGTCTCTCTGAGGTAAGTCTGTTTTTGCAAACATGTGTCAATTTGCTCCAAAAGCACTTAGAAACAGGTTTCAACCTAGATATAATAAGATTTTCTTTAATATGAAGGAATACAAGGTTATTACTAAATTTCATTTTTTTTAGCTGAAGTCATAAACTTTTTAATTTTGGCCTTTTGGTCTCTGAGGTAAGTCTGTTTTTGCCAAACCTGTCGATTTGCTCCAAAAACACTTAGAAGCAGGTTTCAACACTAGATATAATAAGATTTGCTTTAATATTGAAGTAATACAAGGTTATTACTAACTTTCATTTTCTTAGCTGAATTCATAAACTTTGTAATTTTGGCCTTGTCTCTCTGAGGTAAGTCTGTTTTTGCAAACATGTGTCAATTTGCTCTAAAAGCACTTAGAAACAGGTTTCAAGCTAGATATAATAAGATTTTGCTTTAACATGAAGTAATACAAGGTTATTACTAACTTTAATTTTTTTAGCTGAAATCATAAACTTTGTAATTTTGGCCTTGTCTCTCTGAGGTAAGTCTGTTTTTGAAAAAATGTGTAAATTTGGGCTCCAAAAGTACTTAGAAGAAGGTTTCAAGCTAGATATAATAAGATTTTCTTTAATTATGAAGAATACAAGGTTATTACTTACTTTCATTTTTTTTAGCTGAAGTCATAAACTTTTTAATTTTGGCCTTTTGGGTCTCTGAGGTAAGTCTGTTTTTGCAAACCTGTCAATTTGCTCCAAATGCACTTAGAAGCAGGTTTCAACACTAGATATAATAAGATTTTCTTTAATATGAAGTAATACAAGGTTATTACTAACTTTAAATTTTTTAGCTGAAATCATAAACTTTGTAATTTTGGCCTTGTCTCTCTGAGGTAAGTCTGTTTTTGAAAAAAATTGTCAATTTGCTCCAAAAGCACTTAGAAGCAGGTTTCAAGCTAGATATAATAAGATTTGCTTTAACATGAAGTAATACAAGGTTATTACTAACTTTAATTTTTTTAGCTGAAATCATAAACTTTGTAATTTTGGCCTTTTGGGTCTCTGAGGTAAGTCTGTTTTTGCAAACCTGTCAATTTGCTCCAAAAGCACTTAGAAGCAGGTTTCAAGCTAGATATAATAAGCTTTGCTCTAACATGAAGTAATACAAGGTTATTACTAACTTTAATTTTTTTAGCTGAAATCATAAACTCTGTAATTTTGGCCTTGTCTCTCTGAGGTAAGTCTGTTTTTGCAAACATGTGTCAATTTGCTGCAAAAGGACTTAGAAGCAGGTTTCAAGCTAGATATAATAAGATTTGCTTTAATATGAAGGAATACAAGGTTATTACTAACTTTAATTTTTTTAGCTGAAATCATAAACTTTGTAATTTTGGCCTTGTCTCTCTGAGGTAAGTCTGTTTTTGAAAAAAATTGTCAATTTGCTCCAAAAGCACTTAGAAGCAGGTTTCAAGCTAGATATAATAAGATTTGCTTTAACATGAAGTAATACAAGGTTATTACTAACTTTAATTTTTTTAGCTGAAATCATAAACTTTGTAATTTTGGCCTTGTCTCTCTGTTTTTGAAAAAATGTGTCAATTTGCTCCAAAAGCACTTAGAAGAAGGTTTCAAGCTAGATATAATAAGCTTTGCTTTAACATGAAGTAATACAAGGTTATTACTAACTTAAATTTTTTTAGCTGAAATCATAAACTCTGTAATTTTGGCCTTGTCTCTCTGAGGTAAGTCTGTTTTTACAAACATGTGTCAATTTGCTCCAAAAGCACTTAGAAACAGGTTTCAACCTAGATATAATAAGATTTTCTTTAATATGAAGGAATACAAGGTTATTACTAACTTTCATTTTTTTTTAGCTGAAGTCATAAACTTTTTAATTTTGGCCTTGTCTCTCTGAGGTAAGTCTGTTTTTGCAAACCTGTCAATTTGCTCCAAAAACACTTAGAAGCAGGTTTCAACACTAGATATAATAAGATTTGCTTTAATATGAAGTAATACAAGGTTATTACTAACTTTCATTTTTTTAGTTGAAATCATAAACTTTGTAATTTTGGCCTTGTCTCTCTGAGGTAAGTCTGTTTTTGAAAAAAATTGTCAATTTGCTCCAAAAGCACTTAGAAGCAGGTTTCAAGCTAGATATAATAAGATTTGCTTTAACATGAAGTAATACCAGGTTATTACTAACTTTAATTTTTTTAGCTGAAATCATAAACTTTGTAATTTTGGCCTTGTCTCTCTGAGGTAAGTCTGTTTTTGAAAAAATGTGTCAATTTGCTCCAAAAGCACTTAGAAGCAGGTTTCAAGCTAGATATAATAAGATTTGCTTTAACATGAAGTAATACAAGGTTATTACTAACTTTAAATTTTTTAGCTGAAATCATAAACTTTGTAATTTTGGCCTTGTCTCTCTGAGGTAAGTCTGTTTTTGAAAAAAATTGTCAATTTGCTCCAAAAGCACTTAGAAGCAGGTTTCAAGCTAGATATAATAAGATTTGCTTTAACATGAAGTAATACAAGGTTATTACTAACTTTAATTTTTTTAGCTGAAATCATAAACTTTGTAATTTTGGCCTTTTGGGTCTCTGAGGTAAGTCTGTTTTTGCAAACCTGTCAATTTGCTCCAAAAGCACTTAGAAGCAGGTTTCAAGCTAGATATAATAAGCTTTGCTCTAACATGAAGTAATACAAGGTTATTACTAACTTTAATTTTTTTAGCTGAAATCATAAACTCTGTAATTTTGGCCTTGTCTCTCTGAGGTAAGTCTGTTTTTGCAAACATGTGTCAATTTGCTGCAAAAGGACTTAGAAGCAGGTTTCAAGCTAGATATAATAAGATTTGCTTTAATATGAAGGAATACAAGGTTATTACTAACTTTAATTTTTTTAGCTGAAATCATAAACTTTGTAATTTTGGCCTTGTCTCTCTGAGGTAAGTCTGTTTTTGAAAAAAATTGTCAATTTGCTCCAAAAGCACTTAGAAGCAGGTTTCAAGCTAGATATAATAAGATTTGCTTTAACATGAAGTAATACAAGGTTATTACTAACTTTAATTTTTTTAGCTGAAATCATAAACTTTGTAATTTTGGCCTTGTCTCTCTGTTTTTGAAAAAATGTGTCAATTTGCTCCAAAAGCACTTAGAAGAAGGTTTCAAGCTAGATATAATAAGCTTTGCTTTAACATGAAGTAATACAAGGTTATTACTAACTTAAATTTTTTTAGCTGAAATCATAAACTCTGTAATTTTGGCCTTGTCTCTCTGAGGTAAGTCTGTTTTTACAAACATGTGTCAATTTGCTCCAAAAGCACTTAGAAACAGGTTTCAACCTAGATATAATAAGATTTTCTTTAATATGAAGGAATACAAGGTTATTACTAACTTTCATTTTTTTTTAGCTGAAGTCATAAACTTTTTAATTTTGGCCTTGTCTCTCTGAGGTAAGTCTGTTTTTGCAAACCTGTCAATTTGCTCCAAAAACACTTAGAAGCAGGTTTCAACACTAGATATAATAAGATTTGCTTTAATATGAAGTAATACAAGGTTATTACTAACTTTCATTTTTTTAGTTGAAATCATAAACTTTGTAATTTTGGCCTTGTCTCTCTGAGGTAAGTCTGTTTTTGAAAAAAATTGTCAATTTGCTCCAAAAGCACTTAGAAGCAGGTTTCAAGCTAGATATAATAAGATTTGCTTTAACATGAAGTAATACCAGGTTATTACTAACTTTAATTTTTTTAGCTGAAATCATAAACTTTGTAATTTTGGCCTTGTCTCTCTGAGGTAAGTCTGTTTTTGAAAAAATGTGTCAATTTGCTCCAAAAGCACTTAGAAGCAGGTTTCAAGCTAGATATAATAAGATTTGCTTTAACATGAAGTAATACCAGGTTATTACTAACTTTAATTTTTTTAGCTGAAATCATAAACTTTGTAATTTTGGCCTTGTCTCTCTGAGGTAAGTCTGTTTTTGCAAACATGTGTAAATTTGCTCCAAAAGCACTTAGAAACAGGTTTCAAGCTAGATATAATAAGATTTGCTTTAATATGAAGGAATACAAGGTTATTACTAAGTTTCATTTTTTTTAGCTGAAGTCATAAACTTTTTAATTTTGGCCTTTTGGGTCTCTGAGGTAAGTCTGTTTTTGCAAACCTGTCAATTTGCTCCAAAAGCACTTAGAAGCAGGTTACAACACTAGATATAATAAGATTTTCTTTAATATGAAGGAATACAAGGTTGTTACTAACTTTAAATTTTTTAGCTGAATTCATAAACTTTGTAATTTAGGCCTTGTCTCTCTGAGGTTCTGTTTTTGCAAACATGTGTCAATTTGCTCCAAAAGCACTTAGAAGCAGGTTTCAAGCTAGATATAATAAGATTTGCTTTAATATGAAGGAATATAAGGTTATTACTAACTTTAATTTTTTTAGCTGAAATCATAAACTTTGTAATTTTGGCCTTGTCTCTCTGAGGTAAGTCTGTTTTTGAAAAAAATTGTCAATTTGCTCCAAAAGCACTTAGAAGCAGGTTTCAAGCTAGATATAATAAGATTTGCTTTAACATGAAGTAATACAAGGTTATTACTAACTTTAATTTTTTTAGCTGAAATCATAAACTTTGTAATTTTGGCCTTTTGGGTCTCTGAGGTAAGTCTGTTTTTGCAAACCTGTCAATTTGCTCCAAAAGCACTTAGAAGCAGGTTTCAAGCTAGATATAATAAGCTTTGCTCTAACATGAAGTAATACAAGGTTATTACTAACTTTAATTTTTTTAGCTGAAATCATAAACTCTGTAATTTTGGCCTTGTCTCTCTGAGGTAAGTCTGTTTTTGCAAACATGTGTCAATTTGCTGCAAAAGGACTTAGAAGCAGGTTTCAAGCTAGATATAATAAGATTTGCTTTAATATGAAGGAATACAAGGTTATTACTAACTTTAATTTTTTTAGCTGAAATCATAAACTTTGTAATTTTGGCCTTGTCTCTCTGAGGTAAGTCTGTTTTTGAAAAAAATTGTCAATTTGCTCCAAAAGCACTTAGAAGCAGGTTTCAAGCTAGATATAATAAGATTTGCTTTAACATGAAGTAATACAAGGTTATTACTAACTTTAATTTTTTTAGCTGAAATCATAAACTTTGTAATTTTGGCCTTGTCTCTCTGTTTTTGAAAAAATGTGTCAATTTGCTCCAAAAGCACTTAGAAGAAGGTTTCAAGCTAGATATAATAAGCTTTGCTTTAACATGAAGTAATACAAGGTTATTACTAACTTAAATTTTTTTAGCTGAAATCATAAACTCTGTAATTTTGGCCTTGTCTCTCTGAGGTAAGTCTGTTTTTACAAACATGTGTCAATTTGCTCCAAAAGCACTTAGAAACAGGTTTCAACCTAGATATAATAAGATTTTCTTTAATATGAAGGAATACAAGGTTATTACTAACTTTCATTTTTTTTTAGCTGAAGTCATAAACTTTTTAATTTTGGCCTTGTCTCTCTGAGGTAAGTCTGTTTTTGCAAACCTGTCAATTTGCTCCAAAAACACTTAGAAGCAGGTTTCAACACTAGATATAATAAGATTTGCTTTAATATGAAGTAATACAAGGTTATTACTAACTTTCATTTTTTTAGTTGAAATCATAAACTTTGTAATTTTGGCCTTGTCTCTCTGAGGTAAGTCTGTTTTTGAAAAAAATTGTCAATTTGCTCCAAAAGCACTTAGAAGCAGGTTTCAAGCTAGATATAATAAGATTTGCTTTAACATGAAGTAATACCAGGTTATTACTAACTTTAATTTTTTTAGCTGAAATCATAAACTTTGTAATTTTGGCCTTGTCTCTCTGAGGTAAGTCTGTTTTTGAAAAAATGTGTCAATTTGCTCCAAAAGCACTTAGAAGCAGGTTTCAAGCTAGATATAATAAGATTTGCTTTAACATGAAGTAATACCAGGTTATTACTAACTTTAATTTTTTTAGCTGAAATCATAAACTTTGTAATTTTGGCCTTGTCTCTCTGAGGTAAGTCTGTTTTTGCAAACATGTGTAAATTTGCTCCAAAAGCACTTAGAAACAGGTTTCAAGCTAGATATAATAAGATTTGCTTTAATATGAAGGAATACAAGGTTATTACTAAGTTTCATTTTTTTTAGCTGAAGTCATAAACTTTTTAATTTTGGCCTTTTGGGTCTCTGAGGTAAGTCTGTTTTTGCAAACCTGTCAATTTGCTCCAAAAGCACTTAGAAGCAGGTTACAACACTAGATATAATAAGATTTTCTTTAATATGAAGGAATACAAGGTTGTTACTAACTTTAAATTTTTTAGCTGAATTCATAAACTTTGTAATTTAGGCCTTGTCTCTCTGAGGTTCTGTTTTTGCAAACATGTGTCAATTTGCTCCAAAAGCACTTAGAAGCAGGTTTCAAGCTAGATATAATAAGATTTGCTTTAATATGAAGGAATATAAGGTTATTACTAACTTTAATTTTTTTAGCTGAAATCATAAACTTTGTAATTTTGGCCTTGTCTCTCTGAGGTAAGTCTGTTTTTGAAAACATTTGTCAATTTGCTCCAAAAGCACTTAGAAGCAGGTTTCAAGCTAGATATAATAAGATTTGCTTTAACATGAAGTAATACAAGGTTATTACTAACTTTAATTTTTTTAGCTGAAATTATAAACTTTGTAATCTTGGCCTTGTCTCTCTGAGGTAAGTCTGTTTTTGAAAAATGTGTCAATTTGCTCCAAAAGCACTTAGAAGCAGGTTTCAAGCTAGATATAATAAGCTTAGCTTTAACATGAAGTTATACAAGGTTATTACTAACTTTAATTTTTTTAGCTGAAATCATAAACTTTGTAATTTTGGCCTTTTGGGTCTCTGAGGTAAGTCTGTTTTTGCAAACCTGTCAATTTGCTCCAAAAGCACTTAGAAGCAGGTTTCAAGCTAGATATAATAAGATTTTCTTTAATATGAAGGAATACAAGGTTATTACTAACTTTCATTTTTTTAGTTGAAATCATAAACTTTGTAATTTTGGCCTTGTCTCTCTGAGGTAAGTCTGTTTTTGAAAACATGTGTCAATTTGCTCCAAAAGCACTTAGAAGCAGGTTTCAAGCTAGATATAATAAGATTTTCTTTAACATGAAGTAATTCAAGGTTATTACTAACTTTAATTTTTTTAGCTGAAATCATAAACTCTGTAATTTTGGCCTTGTCTCTCTGAGGTAAGTCTGTTTTTGCAAACATGTGTCAATTTGCTCCAAAAGCACTTACAAACAGGTTTCAACCTAGATATAATAAGATTTTCTTTAATATGAAGGAATACAAGGTTATTACTAAATTTCATTTTTTTTTAGCTGAAGTCATAAACTTTTTAATTTTGGCCTTGTCTCTCTGAGGTAAGTCTGTTTTTGCAAACTTGTGTGAATTTGCTCCAAAAGCACTTAGAAGCAGGTTTCAAGCTAGATATAATAAGCTTAGCTTTAACATGAAGTTATACAAGGTTATTACTAACTTTAATTTTTTTAGCTGAAATCATAAACTTTGTAATTTTGGCCTTTTGGGTCTCTGAGGTAAGTCTGTTTTTGCAAACCTGTCAATTTGCTCCAAAAGCACTTAGAAGCAGGTTTCAAGCTAGATATAATAAGATTTTCTTTAATATGAAGGAATACAAGGTTATTACTAACTTTCATTTTTTTAGTTGAAATCATAAACTTTGTAATTTTGGCCTTGTCTCTCTGAGGTAAGTCTGTTTTTGAAAAAATGTGTCAATTTGCTCCAAAAGCACTTAGAAGCAGGTTTCAAGCTAGATATAATAAGATTTGCTTTAACATGAAGTAATACAAGGTTATTACTAACTTTAATTTTTTTAGCTGAAATCATAAACTCTGTAATTTTGGCCTTGTCTCTCTGAGGTAAGTCTGTTTTTGCAAACATGTGTCAATTTGCTCCAAAAGCACTTACAAACAGGTTTCAACCTAGATATAATAAGATTTTCTTTAATATGAAGGAATACAAGGTTATTACTAAATTTCATTTTTTTTTAGCTGAAGTCATAAACTTTTTAATTTTGGCCTTGTCTCTCTGAGGTAAGTCTGTTTTTGCAAACTTGTGTGAATTTGCTCCAAAAGCACTTAGAAGCTGGTTTCAAGCTAGATATAATAAGACTTGCTTTAATATGAAGGAATACAAGGTTATTACTAACTTTAAATTTTTTAGCTAAAATCATAAACTTTGTAATTTTGGCCTTTTGGGTCTTTGAGGTAAGTCTGTTTTTGCAACCCTGTCAATTTGCTCCAAAAGCACTTAGAAGCAGGTTTCAACACTAGATATAATAAGATTTGCTTTAATATGAAGTAATACAAGGTTATTACTAACTTTAATTTTTTTAGCTGAAATCATAAACTTTGTAATTTTGGCCTTTTGGGTCTCTGAGGTAAGTCTGTTTTTGCAAACCTGTCAATTTGCTCCAAAAGCACTTAGAAGCAGGTTTCAACACTAGATATAATAAGATTTGCTTTAATATGAAGTAATACAAGGTTATCACTAACTTTCATTTTTTTAGTTGAAATCATAAACTTTGTAATTTTGGCCTTGTCTCTCTGAGGTAAGTCTGTTTTTGAAAAAATGTGTCAATTTGCTCCAAAAGCACTTAGAAGAAGGTTTCAAGCTAGATATAATAAGCTTAGCTTTAACATGAAGTAATACAAGGTTATTACTAACTTTAATTTTTTTAGCTGAAATCATAAACTTTGTAATTCTGGCCTTGTCTCTCTGAGGTAAGTCTGTTTTTGCAAACATGTGTAAATTTGCTCCAAAAGTACTTAGAAACAGGTTTCAAGCTAGATATAATAAGATTTTCTTTAATATGAAGGAATACAAGGTTATTACTTACTTTCATTTTTTTTAGCTGAAGTCATAAACTTTTTAATTTTGGCCTTTTGGGTCTCTGAGGTAAGTCTGTTTTTGCAAACCTGTCAATTTGCTCCAAATGCACTTAGAAGCAGGTTTCAACACTAGATATAATAAGATTTTCTTTAATATGAAGTAATACAAGGTTATTACTAACTTTAAATTTTTTAGCTGAATTTATAAACTTTGTAATTTTGGCCTTGTCTCTCTGAGGTAAGTCTGTTTTTGCAAACATGTGTCAATTTGCTCCAAAAGCACTTAGAAGCAGGTTTCAAGCTAGATATAATAAGATTTGCTTTAATATGAAGGAATATAAGGTTATTACTAACTTTAATTTTTTTAGCTGAAATCATAAACTTTGTAATTTTGGCCTTGTCTCTCTGAGGTAAGTCTGTTTTTGAAAAAAATTGTCAATTTGCTCCAAAAGCACTTAGAAGCAGGTTTCAAGCTAGATATAATAAGATTTGCTTTAACATGAAGTAATACAAGGTTATTACTAACTTTAATTTTTTTAGCTGAAATCATAAACTTTGTAATTTTGGCCTTTTGGGTCTCTGAGGTAAGTCTGTTTTTGCAAACCTGTCAATTTGCTCTAAAAGCACTTAGAAGCAGGTTTCAAGCTAGATATAATAAGCTTTGCTCTAACATGAAGTAATACAAGGTTATTACTAACTTTAATTTTTTTAGCTGAAATCATAAACTCTGTAATTTTGGCCTTGTCTCTCTGAGGTAAGTCTGTTTTTGCAAACATGTGTCAATTTGCTGCAAAAGGACTTAGAAGCAGGTTTCAAGCTAGATATAATAAGATTTGCTTTAATATGAAGGAATACAAGGTTATTACTAACTTTCATTTTTTTAGTTGAAATCATAAACTTTGTAATTTTGGCCTTGTCTCTCTGAGGTAAGTCTGTTTTTGAAAAAAATTGTCAATTTGCTCCAAAAGCACTTAGAAGCAGGTTTCAAGCTAGATATAATAAGCTTTGCTTTAACATGAAGTAATACAAGGTTATTACTAACTTTAATTTTTTTAGCTGAAATCATAAACTCTGTAATTTTGGCCTTGTCTCTCTGAGGTAAGTCTGTTTTTGCAAACATGTGTCAATTTGCTCCAAAAGCACTTAGAAACAGGTTTCAACCTAGATATAATAAGATTTGCTTTAACATGAAGTAATACAAGGTTATTACTAACTTTAATTTTTTTAGCTGAAATCATAAACTCTGTAATTTTGGCCTTGTCTCTCTGAGGTAAGTCTGTTTTTGCAAACATGTGTCAATTTGCTCCAAAAGCACTTAGAAACAGGTTTCAACCTAGATATAATAAGATTTTCTTTAATATGAAGGAATACAAGGTTATTACTAACTTTCATTTTTTTTTAGCTGAAGTCATAAACTTTTTAATTTTGGCCTTTTGGGTCTCTGAGGTAAGTCTGTTTTTGCAAACCTGTCAATTTGCTCCAAAAACACTTAGAAGCAGGTTTCAACACTAGATATAATAAGATTTGCTTTAATATGAAGTAATACAAGGTTATTACTAACTTTCATTTTTTTAGCTGAAATCATAAACTTTGTAATTTTGGCCTTGTCTCTCTGAGGTAAGTCTGTTTTTGAAAAAAAATGTCAATTTGCTCCAAAAGCACTTAGAAGCAGGTTACAAGCTAGATATAATAAGATTTGCTTTAACATGAAGTAATACAAGGTTATTACTAACTTTAATTTTTTTAGCTGAAATCATAAACTTTGTAATTTTGGCCTTGTCTCTCTGAGGTAAGTCTGTTTTTGAAAGAATTTGTCAATTTGCTCCAAAAGCACTTAGAAGCAGGTTTCAAGCTAGATATAATAAGATTTGCTTTAACATGAAGTAATACAAGGTTATTACTAACTTTAATTTTTTTAGCTGAAATCATAAACTTTGTAATTTTGGCCTTGTCTCTCTGAGGTAAGTCTGTTTTTGAAAAAATGTGTCAATTTGCTCCAAAAGCACTTTGAAGCAGGTTTCAAGCTAGATATAATAAGATTTGCTTTAACATGAAGTAATACAAGGTTATTACTAACTTTAATTTTTTTAGCTGAAATCATAAACTCTGTAATTTTGGCCTTGTCTCTCTGAGGTAAGTCTGTTTTTGCAAACATGTGTCAATTTTCTCCAAAAGCACTTAGAAACAGGTTTCAACCTAGATATAATAAGATTTTCTTTAATATGAAGGAATAAAAGGTTATTACTAACTTTCATTTTTTTTTAGCTGAAGTCATAAACTTTTTAATTTTGGCCTTTTGGGTCTCTGAGGTAAGTCTGTTTTTGCAAACCTGTCAATTTGCTCCAAAAACACTTAGAAGCAGGTTTCAACACTAGATATAATAAGATTTGCTTTAATATGAAGTAATACAAGGTTATTACTAACTTTCATTTTCTTAGCTGAATTCATAAACTTTGTAATTTTGGCCTTGTCTCTCTGAGGTAAGTCTGTTTTTGCAAACATGTGTCAATTTGCTCTAAAAGCACTTAGAAACAGGTTTCAAGCTAGATATAATAAGATTTTCTTTAATATGAAGGAATACAAGGTTATTACTAACTTTCTTTTTTTTTAGCTGAAGTCATAAACTTTTTAATTTTGGCCTTTTGGGTCTCTGAGGTAAGTCTGTTTTTGCAAACCTGTCAATTTGCTCCAAAAGCACTTAGAAGCAGGTTTCAAGCTAGATATAATAAGATTTTCTTTAATATGAAGTAATACAAGGTTATTACTAACTTTAATTTTTTTAGCTGAAATCATAAACTTTGTAATTTTGGCCTTGTCTCTCTGAGGTAAGTCTGTTTTTACAAACATGTGTAAATTTGCTCCAAAAGCACTTAGAAACAGGTTTCAAGCTAGATATAATAAGATTTTCTTTAATATGAAGTAATACAAGGTTATTACTAACTTTAATTTTTTTAGCTGAAATCATAAACTTTGTAATTTTGGCCTTGTCTCTCTGAGGTAAGTCTGTTTTTGCAAACATGTGTAAATTTGCTCCAAAAGCACTTAGAAACAGGTTTCAAGCTAGATATAATAAGATTTTCTTTAATATGAAGGAATACAAGGTTATTACTAACTTTCATTTTTTTTAGCTGAAGTCATAAACTTTTTAATTTTGGCCTTTTGGGTCTCTGAGGTAAGTCTGTTTTTGCAAACCTGTCAATTTGCTCCAAAAGCACTTAGAAGCAGGTTTCAACACTAGATATAATAAGATTTTCTTTAATATGAAGGAATACAAGGTTATTACTAACTTTAAATTTTTTAGCTGAATTCATAAACTTTGTAATTTTGGCCTTGTCTCTCTGAGGTAAGTCTGTTTTTGCAAACATGTGTCAATTTGCTCCAAAAGCACTTAGAAGCAGGTTTCAAGCTAGATATAATAAGATTTGCTTTAATATGAAGGAATATAAGGTTATTACTAACTTTAATTTTTTTAGCTGAAATCATAAACTTTGTAATTTTGGCCTTGTCTCTCTGAGGTAAGTCTGTTTTTGAAAAAATTTGTCAATTTGCTCCAAAAGCACTTAGAAGCAGGTTTCAAGCTAGATATAATAAGATTTGCTTTAACATGAAGTAATACAAGGTTATTACTAACTTTAATTTTTTTAGCTGAAATCATAAACTTTGTAATCTTGGCCTTGTCTCTCTGAGGTAAGTCTGTTTTTGAAAAATGTGTCAATTTGCTCCAAAAGCACTTAGAAGCAGGTTTCAAGCTAGATATAATAAGCTTAGCTTTAACATGAAGTTATACAAGGTTATTACTAACTTTAATTTTTTTAGCTGATATCATAAACTTTGTAATTTTGGCCTTTTGGGTCTCTGAGGTAAGTCTGTTTTTGCAAACCTGTCAATTTGCTCCAAAAGCACTTAGAAGCAGGTTTCAAGCTAGATATAATAAGATTTTCTTTAATATGAAGGAATACAAGGTTATTACTAACTTTCATTTTTTTAGTTGAAATCATAAACTTTGTAATTTTGGCCTTGTCTCTCTGAGGTAAGTCTGTTTTTGAAAAAATGTGTCAATTTGCTCCAAAAGCACTTAGAAGCAGGTTTCAAGCTAGATATAATAAGATTTGCTTTAACATGAAGTAATACAAGGTTATTACTAACTTTAATTTTTTTAGCTGAAATCATAAACTTTGTAATTTTGGCCTTGTCTCTCTGAGGTAAGTCTGTTTTTGAAAAAATGTGTCAATTTGCTCCAAAAGCACTTAGAAGCAGGTTTCAAGCTAGATATAATAAGATTTGCTTTAACATGAAGTAATACAAGGTTATTACTAACTTTAATTTTTTTAGCTGAAATCATAAACTCTGTAATTTTGGCCTTGTCTCTCTGAGGTAAGTCTGTTTTTGTAAACATGTGTCAATTTGCTCCAAAAGCACTTAGAAACAGGTTTCAACCTAGATATAATAAGATTTGCTTTAACATGAAGTAATACAAGGTTATTACTAACTTTAATTTTTTTAGCTGAAATCATAAACTTTTTAATTTTGGCCTTTTGGGTCTCTGAGGTAAGTCTGTTTTTGCAAACCTGTCAATTTGCTCCAAAAACACTTAGAAGCAGGTTTCAACACTAGATATAATAAGATTTGCTTTAATATGAAGTAATACAAGGTTATTACTAACTTTCATTTTCTTAGCTGAATTCATAAACTTTGTAATTTTGGCCTTGTCTCTCTGAGGTAAGTCTGTTTTTGCAAACATGTGTCAATTTGCTCTAAAAGCACTTAGAAACAGGTTTCAAGCTAGATATAATAAGATTTTCTTTAATATGAAGGAATACAAGGTTATTACTAACTTTCTTTTTTTTTAGCTGAAGTCATAAACTTTTTAATTTTGGCCTTTTGGGTCTCTGAGGTAAGTCTGTTTTTGCAAACCTGTCAATTTGCTCCAAAAGCACTTAGAAGCAGGTTTCAACACTAGATATAATAAGATTTTCTTTAATATGAAGGAATACAAGGTTATTACTAACTTTAAATTTTTTAGCTGAATTCATAAACTTTGTAATTTTGGCCTTGTCTCTCTGAGGTAAGTCTGTTTTTGCAAACATGTGTCAATTTGCTCCAAAAGCACTTAGAAGCAGGTTTCAAGCTAGATATAATAAGATTTGCTTTAATATGAAGGAATATAAGGTTATTACTAACTTTAATTTTTTTAGCTGAAATCATAAACTTTGTAATTTTGGCCTTGTCTCTCTGAGGTAAGTCTGTTTTTGAAAAAATTTGTCAATTTGCTCCAAAAGCACTTAGAAGCAGGTTTCAAGCTAGATATAATAAGATTTGCTTTAACATGAAGTAATACAAGGTTATTACTAACTTTAATTTTTTTAGCTGAAATCATAAACTTTGTAATTTTGGCCTTGTCTCTCTGAGGTAAGTCTGTTTTTGAAAAAATGTGTCAATTTGCTCCAAAAGCACTTAGAAGAAGGTTTCAAGCTAGATATAATTAGCTTTGCTTTAACATGAAGTAATACAAGGTTATTACTAACTTTAATTTTTTTAGCTGAAATCATAAACTTTGTAATTTTGGCCTTGTCTCTCTGAGGTAAGTCTGTTTTTGCAAACATGTGTAAATTTGCTCCAAAAGCACTTAGAAACAGGTTTCAAGCTAGATATAATAAGATTTTCTTTAATATGAAGGAATACAAGGTTATTACTAACTTTCATTTTTTTTAGCTGAAGTCATAAACTTTTTAATTTTGGCCTTTTGGGTCTCTGAGGTAAGTCTGTTTTTGCAAACCTGTCAATTTGCTCCAAAAACACTTAGAAGCAGGTTTCAACACTAGATATAATAAGATTTGCTTTAATATGAAGTAATACAAGGTTATTACTAACTTTCATTTTTTTAGCTGAAATCATAAACTTTGTAATTTTGGCCTTGTCTCTCTGAGGTAAGTCTGTTTTTGAAAAAAAATGTCAATTTGCTCCAAAAGCACTTAGAAGCAGGTTACAAGCTAGATATAATAAGATTTGCTTTAACATGAAGTAATACAAGGTTATCACTAACTTTAATTTTTTTAGCTGAAATCATAAACTTTGTAATTTGCGCCTTGTCTCTCCGAGGTAAGTCTGTTTTTGAAAAAATGTGTCAATTTACTCCAAAAGCACTTAGAAGCAGGTTTCAAGCTAGATAAAATAAGATTTGCTTTAACATGAAGTAATACAAGGTTATTACTAACTTTAATTTTTTTAGCTGAAATCATAAACTTTGTAATTTTGGCCTTGTCTCTCTGAGGTAAGTCTGTTTTTGAAAAAATGTGTCAATTTGCTCCAAAAGCACTTAGAAGAAGGTTTCAAGCTAGATATAATTAGCTTTGCTTTAACATGAAGTAATACAAGGTTATTACTAACTTTAATTTTTTTAGCTGAAATCATAAACTTTGTAATTTTGGCCTTGTCTCTCTGAGGTAAGTCTGTTTTTACAAACATGTGCAAATTTGCTCCAAAAGCACTTAGAAACAGGTTTCAAGCTAGATATAATAAGATTTGCTTTAACATGAAGTAATACAAGGTTATCACTAACTTTAATTTTTTTAGCTGAAATCATAAACTTTGTAATTTGCGCCTTGTCTCTCCGAGGTAAGTCTGTTTTTGAAAAAATGTGTCAATTTACTCCAAAAGCACTTAGAAGCAGGTTTCAAGCTAGATAAAATAAGATTTGCTTTAACATGAAGTAATACAAGGTTATTACTAACTTTAATTTTTTTAGCTGAAATCATAAACTTTGTAATTTTGGCCTTGTCTCTCTGAGGTAAGTCTGTTTTTGAAAAAATGTGTCAATTTGCTCCAAAAGCACTTAGAAGAAGGTTTCAAGCTAGATATAATTAGCTTTGCTTTAACATGAAGTAATACAAGGTTATTACTAACTTTAATTTTTTTAGCTGAAATCATAAACTTTGTAATTTTGGCCTTGTCTCTCTGAGGTAAGTCTGTTTTTGCAAACATGTGTAAATTTGCTCCAAAAGCACTTAGAAACAGGTTTCAAGCTAGATATAATAAGATTTTCTTTAATATGAAGTAATACAAGGTTATTACTAACTTTAATTTTTTTAGCTGAAATCATAAACTTTGTAATTTTGGCCTTGTCTCTCTGAGGTAAGTCTGTTTTTGCAAACATGTGTAAATTTGCTCCAAAAGCACTTAGAAACAGGTTTCAAGCTAGATATAATAAGATTTTCTTTAATATGAAGGAATACAAGGTTATTACTAACTTTCATTTTTTTTAGCTGAAGTCATAAACTTTTTAATTTTGGCCTTTTGGGTCTCTGAGGTAAGTCTGTTTTTGCAAACCTGTCAATTTGCTCCAAAAACACTTAGAAGCAGGTTTCAACACTAGATATAATAAGATTTTCTTTAATATGAAGGAATACAAGGTTATTACTAACTTTAAATTTTTTAGCTGAATTCATAAACTTTGTAATTTTGGCCTTGTCTCTCTGAGGTAAGTCTGTTTTTGCAAACATGTGTCAATTTGCTCCAAAAGCACTTAGAAGAAGGTTTCAAGCTAGATATAATTAGCTTTGCTTTAACATGAAGTAATACAAGGTTATTACTAACTTTAATTTTTTTAGCTGAAATCATAAACTCTGTAATTTTGGCCTTGTCTCTCTGAGGTAAGTCTGTTTTTGCAAACATGTGTCAATTTGCTCCAAAAGCACTTAGAAACAGGTTTCAACCCTAGATATAATAAGATTTTCTTTAATATGAAGGAATACAAGGTTATTACTAACTTTCATTTTTTTTTAGCTGAATTCATAAACTTTGTAATTTTGGCCTTGTCTCTCTGAGGTAAGTCTGTTTTTGCAAACATGTGTCAATTTGCTCTAAAAGCACTTAGAAACAGGTTTCAAGCTAGATATAATAAGATTTTCTTTAATATGAAGGAATACAAGGTTATTACTAACTTTCTTTTTTTTTAGCTGAAGTCATAAACTTTTTAATTTTGGCCTTTTGGGTCTCCGAGGTAAGTCTGTTTTTGCAAATCTGTCAATTTGCTCCAAAAGCACTTAGAAGCAGGTTTCAACACTAGATGTAATAAGATTTGCTTTAATATGAAGGAATACAAGGTTATTCCTAACTTTAATTTTTTTAGCTGAAATCATAAACTTTGTAATTTTGGCCTTGTCTCTCTGAGGTAAGTCTGTTTTTGAAAAAATTTCAATTTGCTCCAAAAGCACTTAGAAGCAGGTTACAAGCTAGATATAATACGATTTGCTTTAACATGAAGTAATACAAGGTTATTACTAACTTTAATTTTTTTAGCTGAAATCATAAACTTTGTAATTTTGGCCTTGTCTCTCTGAGGTAAGTCTGTTTTTGAAAAAATGTGTCAATTTACTCCAAAAGCACTTAGAAGCAGGTTTCAAGCTAGATATAATAAGATTTGCTTTAACATGAAGTAATACCAGGTTATTACTAACTTTAATTTTTTTAGCTGAAATCATAAACTTTGTAATTTTGGCCTTGTCTCTCTGAGGTAAGTCTGTTTTTGCAAACATGTGTAAATTTGCTCCAAAAGCACTTAGAAACAGGTTTCAAGCTAGATATAATAAGATTTTCTTTAATATGAAGGAATACAAGGTTATTACTAACTTTCATTTTTTTTAGCTGAAGTCATAAACTTTTTAATTTTGGCCTTTTGGGTCTCTGAGGTAAGTCTGTTTTTGCAAACCTGTCAATTTGCTCCAAAAGCAATTAGAAGCAGGTTTCAACACTAGATATAATAAGATTTGCTTTAATATGAAGTAATACAAGGTTATTACTAACTTTCATTTTTTTAGCTGAAATCATAAACTTTGTAATTTTGGCCTTGTCTCTCTGAGGTAAGTCTGTTTTTGAAAAAAAATGTCAATTTGCTCCAAAAGCACTTACAAGCAGGTTACAAGCTAGATATAATAAGATTCGCTTTAACATGAAGTAATACAAGGTTATTACTAACTTTAATTTTTTTAGCTGAAATCATAAACTTTGTAATTTTGGCCTTGTCTCTCTGAGGTAAGTCTGTTTTTGAAAAAATGTGTCAATTTACTCCAAAAGCACTTAGAAGCAGGTTTCAAGCTAGATATAATAAGATTTGCTTTAACTTGAAGTAATACAAGGTTATTACTAACTTTAATTTTTTTAGCTGAAATCATAAACTTTGTAATTTTGGCCTTGTCTCTCTGAGGTAAGTCTGTTTTTGAAAAAATGTGTCAATTTGCTCCAAAAGCACTTAGAAGAAGGTTTCAAGCTAGATATAATAAGCTTTGCTTTAACATGAAGTAATACAAGGTTATTACTAACTTTAATTTTTTTAGCTGAAATCATAAACTCTGTAATTTTGGCCTTGTCTCTCTGAGGTAAGTCTGTTTTTGCAAACATGTGTCAATTTGCTCCAAAAGCACTTAGAAACAGGTTTCAACCCTAGATATAATAATATTTTCTTTAATATGAAGGAATACAAGGTTATTACTAACTTTCTTTTTTTTTTAGCTGAAGTCATAAACTTTTTAATTTTGGCCTTTTGGGTCTCTGAGGTAAGTCTGTTTTTGCAAACCTGTCAATTTGCTCCAAAAACACTTAGAAGCAGGTTTCAACACTAGATATAATAAGATTTGCTTTAATATGAAGTAATACAAGGTTATTACTAACTTTCATTTTTTTAGCTGAATTCATAAACTTTGTAATTTTGGCCTTGTCTCTCTGAGGTAAGTCTGTTTTTGCAAACATGTGTCAATTTGCTCTAAAAGCACTTAGAAACAGGTTTCAAGCTAGATATAATAAGATTTTCTTTAATATGAAGGAATACAAGGTTATTACTAACTTTCTTTTTTTTTAGCTGAAGTCATAAACTTTTTAATTTTGGCCTTTTGGGTCTCCGAGGTAAGTCTGTTTTTGCAAATCTGTCAATTTGCTCCAAAAGCACTTAGAAGCAGGTTTCAACACTAGATGTAATAAGATTTGCTTTAATATGAAGGAATACAAGGTTATTCCTAACTTTAATTTTTTTAGCTGAAATCATAAACTTTGTAATTTTGGCCTTGTCTCTCTGAGGTAAGTCTGTTTTTGAAAAAATTTCAATTTGCTCCAAAAGCACTTAGAAGCAGGTTACAAGCTAGATATAATACGATTTGCTTTAACATGAAGTAATACAAGGTTATTACTAACTTTAATTTTTTTAGCTGAAATCATAAACTTTGTAATTTTGGCCTTGTCTCTCTGAGGTAAGTCTGTTTTTGAAAAAATGTGTCAATTTACTCCAAAAGCACTTAGAAGCAGGTTTCAAGCTAGATATAATAAGATTTGCTTTAACATGAAGTAATACAAGGTTATTACTAACTTTAATTTTTTTAGCTGAAATCATAAACTTTGTAATTTTGGCCTTGTCTCTCTGAGGTAAGTCTGTTTTTGAAAAAATTTGTCAATTTGCTCCAAAAGCACTTAGAAGCAGGTTTCAAGCTAGATATAATAAGATTTGCTTTAACATGAAGTAATACAAGGTTATTACTAACTTTAATTTTTTTAGCTGAAATCATAAACTTTGTAATCTTGGCCTTGTCTCTCTGAGGTAAGTCTGTTTTTGAAAAATGTGTCAATTTGCTCCAAAAGCACTTAGAAGCAGGTTTCAAGCTAGATATAATAAGCTTAGCTTTAACAGGAAGTTATACAAGGTTATTACTAACTTTAATTTTTTTAGCTGATATCATAAACTTTGTAATTTTGGCCTTTTGGGTCTCTGAGGTAAGTCTGTTTTTGCAAACCTGTCAATTTGCTCCAAAAGCACTTAGAAGCAGGTTTCAAGCTAGATATAATAAGATTTTCTTTAATATGAAGGAATACAAGGTTATTACTAACTTTCATTTTTTTAGTTGAAATCATAAACTTTGTAATTTTGGCCTTGTCTCTCTGAGGTAAGTCTGTTTTTGAAAAAATGTGTCAATTTGCTCCAAAAGCACTTAGAAGCAGGTTTCAGGCTAGATATAATAAGATTTGCTTTAACATGAAGTAATACAAGGTTATTACTAACTTACATTTTTTTAGCTGAAATCATAAACTTTGTAATTTTGGCCTTTTCTCTCTGAGGTAAGTCTGTTTTTGAAAAAATGTGTCAATTTGCTCCAAAAACACTTAGAAGAAGGTTTCAAGCTAGATATAATAAGCTTTGCTTTAACATGAAGTAATACAAGGTTATTACTAACTTTAATTTTTTTAGCTGAAATCATAAACTCTGTAATTTTGGCCTTGTCTCTCTGAGGTAAGTCTGTTTTTGCAAACATGTGTCAATTTGCTCCAAAAGCACTTAGAAACAGGTTTCAACCCTAGATATAATAAGATTTTCTTTAATATGAAGGAATACAAGGTTATTACTAACTTTCATTTTTTTTTAGCTGAAGTCATAAACTTTTTAATTTTGGCCTTTTGGGTCTCTGAGGGAAGTCTGTTTTTGCAAACCTGTCAATTTGCTCCAAAAACACTTAGAAGCAGGTTTCAACACTAGATATAATAAGATTTGCTTTAATATGAAGTAATACAAGGTTATTACTAACTTTCATTATTTTAGCTGAATTCATAAACTTTGTAATTTTGGCCTTGTCTCTCTGAGGTAAGTCTGTTTTTGCAAACATGTGTCAATTTGCTCTAAAAGCACTTAGAAACAGGTTTCAAGCTAGATATAATAAGATTTTCTTTAATATGAAGGAATACAAGGTTATTACTAACTTTCTTTTTTTTTAGCTGAAGTCATAAACTTTTTAATTTTGGCCTTTTGGGTCTCCGAGGTAAGTCTGTTTTTGCAAATCTGTCAATTTGCTCCAAAAGCACTTAGAAGCAGGTTTCAACACTAGATGTAATAAGATTTGCTTTAATATGAAGGAATACAAGGTTATTCCTAACTTTAATTTTTTTAGCTGAAATCATAAACTTTGTAATTTTGGCCTTGTCTCTCTGAGGTAAGTCTGTTTTTGAAAAAATTTCAATTTGCTCCAAAAGCACTTAGAAGCAGGTTACAAGCTAGATATAATACGATTTGCTTTAACATGAAGTAATACAAGGTTATTACTAACTTTAATTTTTTTAGCTGAAATCATAAACTTTGTAATTTTGGCCTTGTCTCTCTGAGGTAAGTCTGTTTTTGAAAAAATGTGTCAATTTTCTCCAAAAGCACTTAGAAGCAGGTTTCAAGCTAGATATAATAAGATTTGCTTTAACATGAAGTAATACAAGGTTATTACTAACTTTAATTTTTTTAGCTGAAATCATAAACTTTGTAATTTTGGCCTTGTCTCTCTGAGGTAAGTCTGTTTTTGCAAACATGTGTAAATTTGCTCCAAAAGCACTTAGAAACAGGTTTCAAGCTAGATATAATAAGATTTTCTTTAATATGAAGGAATACAAGGTTATTACTAACTTTCATTTTTTTTAGCTGAAGTCATAAACTTTTTAATTTTGGCCTTTTGGGTCTCTGAGGTAAGTCTGTTTTTGCAAACCTGTCAATTTGCTCCAAAAGCAATTAGAAGCAGGTTTCAACACTAGATATAATAAGATTTGCTTTAATATGAAGTAATACAAGGTTATTACTAACTTTCATTTTTTTAGCTGAAATCATAAACTTTGTAATTTTGGCCTTGTCTCTCTGAGGTAAGTCTGTTTTTGAAAAAAAATGTCAATTTGCTCCAAAAGCACTTAGAAGCAGGTTACAAGCTAGATATAATAAGATTCGCTTTAACATGAAGTAATACAAGGTTATTACTAACTTTAATTTTTTTAGCTGAAATCATAAACTTTGTAATTTTGGCCTTGTCTCTCTGAGGTAAGTCTGTTTTTGAAAAAATGTGTCAATTTACTCCAAAAGCACTTAGAAGCAGGTTTCAAGCTAGATATAATAAGATTTGCTTTAACTTGAAGTAATACAAGGTTATTACTAACTTTAATTTTTTTAGCTGAAATCATAAACTTTGTAATTTTGGCCTTGTCTCTCTGAGGTAAGTCTGTTTTTGAAAAAATGTGTCAATTTGCTCCAAAAGCACTTAGAAGAAGGTTTCAAGCTAGATATAATTAGCTTTGCTTTAACATGAAGTAATACAAGGTTATTACTAACTTTAATTTTTTTAGCTGAAATCATAAACTTTGTAATTTTGGCCTTGTCTCTCTGAGGTAAGTCTCTTTTTGCAAACATGTGTAAATTTGCTCCAAAAGCACTTAGAAACAGGTTTCAAGCTAGATATAATAAGATTTTCTTTAATATGAAGGAATACAAGGTTATTACTAACTTTCATTTTTTTTAGCTGAAGTCATAAACTTTTTAATTTTGGCCTTTTGGGTCTCTGAGGTAAGTCTGTTTTTGCAAACCTGTCAATTTGCTCCAAAAGCACTTAGAAGCAGGTTTCCACACTAGATATAATAAGATTTTCTTTAATATGAAGGAATACAAGGTTATTACTAACTTTAAATTTTTTAGCTGAATTCATAAACTTTGTAATTTTGGCCTTGTCTCTCTGAGGTAAGTCTGTTTTTGCAAACATGTGTCAATTTGCTCCAAAAGCACTTAGAAGCAGGTTTCAAGCTAGATATAATAAGATTTGCTTTAATATGAAGGAATATAAGGTTATTACTAACTTTAATTTTTTTAGCTGAAATCATAAACTTTGTAATTTTGGCCTTTTCTCTCTGAGGTAAGTCTGTTTTTGAAAAAAATTGTCAATTTGCTCCAAAAGCACTTAGAAGCAGGTTTCAAGCTAGATATAATAAGATTTGCTTTAACATGAAGTAATACAAGGTTATTACTAACTTTAATTTTTTTAGCTGAAATCATAAACTTTGTAATCTTGGCCTTGTCTCTCTGAGGTAAGTCTGTTTTTGAAAAATGTGTCAATTTGCTCCAAAAGCACTTAGAAGCAGGTTTCAAGCTAGATATAATAAGCTTAGCTTTAACATGAAGTTATACAAGGTTATTACTAACTTTAATTTTTTTAGCTGAAATCATAAACTTTGTAATTTTGGCCTTGTCTCTCTGAGGTAAGTCTGTTTTTGAAAAAATTTCAATTTGCTCCAAAAGCACTTAGAAGCAGGTTACAAGCTAGATATAATACGATTTGCTTTAACATGAAGTAATACAAGGTTATTACTAACTTTAATTTTTTTAGCTGAAATCATAAACTTTGTAATTTTGGCCTTGTCTCTCTGAGGTAAGTCTGTTTTTGAAAAAATGTGTCAATTTACTCCAAAAGCACTTAGAAGCAGGTTTCAAGCTAGATATAATAAGATTTGCTTTAACATGAAGTAATACAAGGTTATTACTAACTTTAATTTTTTTAGCTGAAATCATAAACTTTGTAATTTTGGCCTTGTCTCTCTGAGGTAAGTCTGTTTTTGCAAACATGTGTAAATTTGCTCCAAAAGCACTTAGAAACAGGTTTCAAGCTAGATATAATAAGATTTTCTTTAATATGAAGGAATACAAGGTTATTACTAACTTTCATTTTTTTTAGCTGAAGTCATAAACTTTTTAATTTTGGCCTTTTGGGTCTCTGAGGTAAGTCTGTTTTTGCAAACCTGTCAATTTGCTTCAAAAGCAATTAGAAGCAGGTTTCAACACTAGATATAATAAGATTTGCTTTAATATGAAGTAATACAAGGTTATTACTAACTTTCATTTTTTTAGCTGAAATCATAAACTTTGTAATTTTGGCCTTGTCTCTCTGAGGTAAGTCTGTTTTTGAAAAAAAATGTCAATTTGCTCCAAAAGCACTTAGAAGCAGGTTACAAGCTAGATATAATAAGATTCGCTTTAACATGAAGTAATACAAGGTTATTACTAACTTTAATTTTTTTAGCTGAAATCATAAACTTTGTAATTTTGGCCTTGTCTCTCTGAGGTAAGTCTGTTTTTGAAAAAATGTGTCAATTTACTCCAAAAGCACTTAGAAGCAGGTTTCAAGCTAGATATAATAAGATTTGCTTTAACTTGAAGTAATACAAGGTTATTACTAACTTTAATTTTTTTAGCTGAAATCATAAACTTTGTAATTTTGGCCTTGTCTCTCTGAGGTAAGTCTGTTTTTGAAAAAATGTGTCAATTTGCTCCAAAAGCACTTAGAAGAAGGTTTCAAGCTAGATATAATTAGCTTTGCTTTAACATGAAGTAATACAAGGTTATTACTAACTTTAATTTTTTTAGCTGAAATCATAAACTTTGTAATTTTGGCCTTGTCTCTCTGAGGTAAGTCTGTTTTTGCAAACATGTGTAAATTTGCTCCAAAAGCACTTAGAAACAGGTTTCAAGCTAGATATAATAAGATTTTCTTTAATATGAAGGAATACAAGGTTATTACTAACTTTAATTTTTTTAGCTGAAATCATAAACTTTGTAATTTTGGCCTTTTGGGTCTCTGAGGTAAGTCTGTTTTTGCAAACCTGTTAATTTGCTCCAAAAGCACTTAGAAGCAGGTTTCAAGCTAGATATAATAAGATTTTCTTTAATATGAAGGAATACAAGGTTATTACTAACTTTAATTTTTTTAGCTGAAATCATAAACTTTGTAATTTTGGCCTTGTCTCTCTGAGGTAAGTCTGTTTTTGAAAAAATGTGTCAATTTGCTCCAAAAGCACTTAGAAGAAGGTTTCAAGCTAGATATAATAAGATTTTCTTTAATATGAAGGAATACAAGGTTATTACTAACTTTCTTTTTTTTTAGCTGAAATCATAAACTTTGTAATTTTGGCCTTGTCTCTCTGAGGTAAGTCTGTTTTTGAAAAAATGTGTCAATTTACTCCAAAAGCACTTAGAAGCAGGTTTCAAGCTAGATATAATAAGATTTGCTTTAACATGAAGTAATACAAGGTTATTACTAACTTTAATTTTTTTAGCTGAAATCATAAACTTTGTAATTTTGGCCTTGTCTCTCTGAGGTAAGTCTGTTTTTGCAAACATGTGTAAATTTGCTCCAAAAGCACTTAGAAACAGGTTTCAAGCTAGATATAATAAGATTTTCTTTAATATGAAGGAATACAAGGTTATTACTAACTTTCATTTTTTTTAGCTGAAGTCATAAACGTTTTAATTTTGGCCTTTTGGGTCTCTGAGGTAAGTCTGTTTTTGCAAACCTGTCAATTTGCTCCAAAAGCACTTAGAAGCAGGTTTCAACACTAGATATAATAAGATTTGCTTTAACATGAAGTAATACAAGGTTATTACTAACTTTAATTTTTTTAGCTGAAATCATAAACTTTGTAATTTTGGCCTTGTCTCTCTGAGGTAAGTCTGTTTTTGAAAAAATGTGTCAATTTACTCCAAAAGCACTTAGAAGCAGGTTTCAAGCTAGATATAATAAGATTTGCTTTAACGTGAAGTAATACAAGGTTATTACTAACTTTAATTTTTTTAGCTGAAATCATAAACTTTGTAATTTTGGCCTTGTCTCTCTGAGGTAAGTCTGTTTTTGAAAAAATGTGTCAATTTGCTCCAAAAGCACTTAGAAGAAGGTTTCAAGCTAGATATAATTAGCTTTGCTTTAACATGAAGTAATACAAGGTTATTACTAACTTTAATTTTTTTAGCTGAAATCATAAACTTTGTAATTTTGGCCTTGTCTCTCTGAGGTAAGTCTGTTTTTGCAAACATGTGTAAATTTGCTCCAAAAGCACTTAGAAACAGGTTTCAAGCTAGATATAATAAGATTTTCTTTAATATGAAGGAATACAAGGTTATTACTAACTTTCATTTTTTTTAGCTGAAGTCATAAACTTTTTAATTTTGGCCTTTTGGGTCTCTGAGGTAAGTCTGTTTTTGCAAACCTGTCAATTTGCTCCAAAAGCACTTAGAAGCAGGTTTCAACACTAGATATAATAAGATTTTCTTTAATATGAAGGAATACAAGGTTATTACTAACTTTAAATTTTTTAGCTGAATTCATAAACTTTGTAATTTTGGCCTTGTCTCTCTGAGGTAAGTCTGTTTTTGCAAACATGTGTCAATTTGCTCCAAAAGCACTTAGAAGCAGGTTTCAAGCTAGATATAATAAGATTTGCTTTAATATGAAGGAATATAAGGTTATTACTAACTTTAATTTTTTTAGCTGAAATCATAAACTTTGTAATTTTGGCCTTGTCTCTCTGAGGTAAGTCTGTTTTTGAAAAAAAATGTCAATTTGCTCCAAAAGCACTTAGAAGCAGGTTTCAAGCTAGATATAATAAGATTTGCTTTAACATGAAGTAATACAAGGTTATTACTAACTTTAATTTTTTTAGCTGAAATCATAAACTTTGTAATCTTGGCCTTGTCTCTCTGAGGTAAGTCTGTTTTTGAAAAATGTGTCAATTTGCTCCAAAAGCACTTAGAAGCAGGTTTCAAGCTAAATATAATAAGCTTAGCTTTAACATGAAGTTATACAAGGTTATTACTAACTTTATTTTTTTTAGCTGAAGTCATAAACTTTTTAATTTTGGCCTTTTGGGTCTCTGAGGTAAGTCTGTTTTTGCAAACCTGTCAATTTGCTCCAAAAGCACTTAGAAGCAGGTTTCAACACTAGATATAATAAGATTTGCTTTAATATGAAGTAATACAAGGTTATTACTAACTTTCATTTTTTTAGCTGAATTCATAAACTTTGTAATTTTGGCCTTGTCTCTCTGAGGTAAGTCTGTTTTTGAAAAAATGTGTCAATTTGCTCCAAAAGCACTTAGAAGCAGGTTTCAACACTAGATATAATAAGATTTGCTTTAATATGAAGTAATACAAGGTTATTACTAACTTTCATTTTTTTAGCTGAAATCATAAACTTTGTAATTTTGGCCTTGTCTCTCTGAGGTAAGTCTGTTTTTGAAAAAAAATGTCAATTTGCTCCAAAAGCACTTAGAAGCAGGTTACAAGCTAGATATAATAAGATTCGCTTTAACATGAAGTAATACAAGGTTATTACTAACTTTAATTTTTTTAGCTGAAATCATAAACTTTGTAATTTTGGCCTTGTCTCTCTGAGGTAAGTCTGTTTTTGAAAAAATGTGTCAATTTACTCCAAAAGCACTTAGAAGCAGGTTTCAAGCTAGATATAATAAGATTTGCTTTAACTTGAAGTAATACAAGGTTATTACTAACTTTAATTTTTTTAGCTGAAATCATAAACTTTGTAATTTTGGCCTTGTCTCTCTGAGGTAAGTCTGTTTTTGAAAAAATGTGTCAATTTGCTCCAAAAGCACTTAGAAGAAGGTTTCAAGCTAGATATAATTAGCTTTGCTTTAACATGAAGTAATACAAGGTTATTACTAACTTTAATTTTTTTAGCTGAAATCATAAACTTTGTAATTTTGGCCTTGTCTCTCTGAGGTAAGTCTGTTTTTGCAAACATGTGTAAATTTGCTCCAAAAGCACTTAGAAACAGGTTTCAAGCTAGATATAATAAGATTTTCTTTAATATGAAGGAATACAAGGTTATTACTAACTTTAATTTTTTTAGCTGAAATCATAAACTTTGTAATTTTGGCCTTTTGGGTCTCTGAGGTAAGTCTGTTTTTGCAAACCTGTTAATTTGCTCCAAAAGCACTTAGAAGCAGGTTTCAAGCTAGATATAATAAGATTTTCTTTAATATGAAGGAATACAAGGTTATTACTAACTTTAATTTTTTTAGCTGAAATCATAAACTTTGTAATTTTGGCCTTGTCTCTCTGAGGTAAGTCTGTTTTTGAAAAAATGTGTCAATTTGCTCCAAAAGCACTTAGAAGAAGGTTTCAAGCTAGATATAATAAGATTTTCTTTAATATGAAGGAATACAAGGTTATTACTAACTTTCTTTTTTTTTAGCTGAAATCATAAACTTTGTAATTTTGGCCTTGTCTCTCTGAGGTAAGTCTGTTTTTGAAAAAATGTGTCAATTTACTCCAAAAGCACTTAGAAGCAGGTTTCAAGCTAGATATAATAAGATTTGCTTTAACATGAAGTAATACAAGGTTATTACTAACTTTAATTTTTTTAGCTGAAATCATAAACTTTGTAATTTTGGCCTTGTCTCTCTGAGGTAAGTCTGTTTTTGCAAACATGTGTAAATTTGCTCCAAAAGCACTTAGAAACAGGTTTCAAGCTAGATATAATAAGATTTTCTTTAATATGAAGGAATACAAGGTTATTACTAACTTTCATTTTTTTTAGCTGAAGTCATAAACGTTTTAATTTTGGCCTTTTGGGTCTCTGAGGTAAGTCTGTTTTTGCAAACCTGTCAATTTGCTCCAAAAGCACTTAGAAGCAGGTTTCAACACTAGATATAATAAGATTTGCTTTAACATGAAGTAATACAAGGTTATTACTAACTTTAATTTTTTTAGCTGAAATCATAAACTTTGTAATTTTGGCCTTGTCTCTCTGAGGTAAGTCTGTTTTTGAAAAAATGTGTCAATTTACTCCAAAAGCACTTAGAAGCAGGTTTCAAGCTAGATATAATAAGATTTGCTTTAACGTGAAGTAATACAAGGTTATTACTAACTTTAATTTTTTTAGCTGAAATCATAAACTTTGTAATTTTGGCCTTGTCTCTCTGAGGTAAGTCTGTTTTTGAAAAAATGTGTCAATTTGCTCCAAAAGCACTTAGAAGAAGGTTTCAAGCTAGATATAATTAGCTTTGCTTTAACATGAAGTAATACAAGGTTATTACTAACTTTAATTTTTTTAGCTGAAATCATAAACTTTGTAATTTTGGCCTTGTCTCTCTGAGGTAAGTCTGTTTTTGCAAACATGTGTAAATTTGCTCCAAAAGCACTTAGAAACAGGTTTCAAGCTAGATATAATAAGATTTTCTTTAATATGAAGGAATACAAGGTTATTACTAACTTTCATTTTTTTTAGCTGAAGTCATAAACTTTTTAATTTTGGCCTTTTGGGTCTCTGAGGTAAGTCTGTTTTTGCAAACCTGTCAATTTGCTCCAAAAGCACTTAGAAGCAGGTTTCAACACTAGATATAATAAGATTTTCTTTAATATGAAGGAATACAAGGTTATTACTAACTTTAAATTTTTTAGCTGAATTCATAAACTTTGTAATTTTGGCCTTGTCTCTCTGAGGTAAGTCTGTTTTTGCAAACATGTGTCAATTTGCTCCAAAAGCACTTAGAAGCAGGTTTCAAGCTAGATATAATAAGATTTGCTTTAATATGAAGGAATATAAGGTTATTACTAACTTTAATTTTTTTAGCTGAAATCATAAACTTTGTAATTTTGGCCTTGTCTCTCTGAGGTAAGTCTGTTTTTGAAAAAAAATGTCAATTTGCTCCAAAAGCACTTAGAAGCAGGTTTCAAGCTAGATATAATAAGATTTGCTTTAACATGAAGTAATACAAGGTTATTACTAACTTTAATTTTTTTAGCTGAAATCATAAACTTTGTAATCTTGGCCTTGTCTCTCTGAGGTAAGTCTGTTTTTGAAAAATGTGTCAATTTGCTCCAAAAGCACTTAGAAGCAGGTTTCAAGCTAAATATAATAAGCTTAGCTTTAACATGAAGTTATACAAGGTTATTACTAACTTTATTTTTTTTAGCTGAAGTCATAAACTTTTTAATTTTGGCCTTTTGGGTCTCTGAGGTAAGTCTGTTTTTGCAAACCTGTCAATTTGCTCCAAAAGCACTTAGAAGCAGGTTTCAACACTAGATATAATAAGATTTGCTTTAATATGAAGTAATACAAGGTTATTACTAACTTTCATTTTTTTAGCTGAATTCATAAACTTTGTAATTTTGGCCTTGTCTCTCTGAGGTAAGTCTGTTTTTGAAAAAATGTGTCAATTTGCTCCAAAAGCACTTAGAAGAAGGTTTCAAGCTAGATATAATTAGCTTTGCTTTAACATGAAGTAATACAAGGTTATTACTAACTTTCATTTTTTTAGCTGAAATCATAAACTTTGTAATTTTGGCCTTGTCTCTCTGAGGTAAGTCTGTTTTTGCAAACATGTGTAAATTTGCTCCAAAAGCACTTAGAAACAGGTTTCAAGCTAGATATAATAAGATTTTCTTTAATATGAAGGAATACAAGGTTATTACTAACTTTCATTTTTTTTAGCTGAAGTCATAAACTTTTTAATTTTGGCCTTTTGGGTCTCTGAGGTAAGTCTGTTTTTGCAAACCTGTCAATTTGCTCCAAAAGCACTTAGAAGCAGGTTTCAACACTAGATATAATAAGATTTTCTTTAATATGAAGGAATACAAGGTTATTACTATCTTTTAATTTTTTAGCTGAATTCATAAACTTTGTAATTTTGGCCTTGTCTCTCTGAGGTAAGTCTGTTTTTTCAAAAATGTGTCAATTTGCTCCAAAAGCACTTAGAAGCAGGTTTCAAGCTAGATATAATAAGATTTGCTTTAATATGAAGGAATATAAGGTTATTACTAACTTTAATTTTTTTAGCTGAAATCATAAACTTTGTAATTTTGGCCTTGTCTCTCTGAGGTAAGTCTGTTTTTGAAAAAATTTGTCAATTTGCTCCAAAAGCACTTAGAAGCAGGTTTCAAGCTAGATATAATAAGATTTGCTTTAACATGAAGTAATACAAGGTTATTACTAACTTTAATTTTTTTAGCTGAAATCATAAACTTTGTAATCTTGGCCTTGTCTCTCTGAGGTAAGTCTGTTTTTGAAAAATGTGTCAATTTGCTCCAAAAGCACTTAGAAGCAGGTTTCAAGCTAGATATAATAAGCTTAGCTTTAACATGAAGTTATACAAGGTTATTACTAACTTAAATTTTTTTAGCTGAAATCATAAACTTTGTAATTTTGGCCTTTTGGGTCTCTGAGGTAAGTCTGTTTTTGCAAACCTGTCAATTTGCTCCAAAAGCACTTAGAAGCAGGTTTCAAGCTAGATATAATACGATTTTCTTTAATATGAAGGAATACAAGGTTATTACTAACTTTCATTTTTTTAGTTGAAATCATAAACTTTGTAATTTTGGCCTTGTCTCTCTGAGGTAAGTCTGTTTTTGAAAAAATGTGTCAATTTGCTCCAAAAGCACTTAGAAGCAGGTTTCAAGCTAGATATAATAAGATTTGCTTTAACATGAAGTAATACAAGGTTATTACTAACTTTAATTTTTTTAGCTGAAATCATAAACTTTGTAATTTTGGCCTTGTCTCTCTGAGGTAAGTCTGTTTTTGAAAAAATGTGTCAATTTGCTCCAAAAGCACTTAGAAGAAGGTTTCAAGCTAGATATAATAAGCTTTGCTTTAACATGAAGTAATGCAAGGTTATTACTAACTTTAATTTTTTTAGCTGAAATCATAAACTTTGTAATTTTGGCCTTGTCTCTCTGAGGTAAGTCTGTTTTTGCAAACATGTGTAAATTTGCTCCAAAAGCACTTAGAAACAGGTTTCAAGCTAGATATAATAAGATTTTCTTTAATATGAAGGAATACAAGGTTATTACTAACTTTCATTTTTTTTAGCTGAAGTCATAAACTTTTTAATTTTGGCCTTTTGGGTCTCTGAGGTAAGTCTGTTTTTGCAAACCTGTCAATTTGCTCCAAAAGCACTTAGAAGCAGGTTTCAACACTAGATATAATAAGATTTTCTTTAATATGAAGGAATACAATGTTATTACTAACTTTAAATTTTTTAGCTGAATTCATAAACTTTGTAATTTTGGCCTTGTCTCTCTGAGGTAAGTCTGTTTTTGCAAACATGTGTCAATTTGCTCCAAAAGCACTTAGAAGCAGGTTTCAAGCTAGATATATTAAGATTTTCTTTAATATGAAGGAATACAAGGTTATTACTATCTTTAAATTTTTTAGCTGAATTCATAAACTTTGTAATTTTGGCCTTGTCTCTCTGAGGTAAGTCTGTTTTTTCAAACATGTGTCAATTTGCTCGAAAAGCACTTAGAAGCAGGTTTCAAGCTAGATATAATAAGATTTGCTTTAATATGAAGGAATATAAGGTTATTACTAACTTTCATTTTTTTTAGCTGAAGTCATAAACTTTTTAATTTTGGCCTTTTGGGTCTCTGAGGTAAGTCTGTTTTTGCAAACCTGTCAATTTGCTCCAAAAGCACTTAGAAGCAGGTTTCAACCCTAGATATAATAAGATTTTCTTTAATATGGAGGAATACAAGGTTATTACTAACTTTCATTTTTTTTTAGCTGAAGTCATAAACGTTTTAATTTTGGCCTTTTGGGTCTCTGAGGTAAGTCTGTTTTTGCAAACCTGTCAATTTGCTCCAAAAGCACTTAGAAGCAGGTTTCAACACTAGATATAATAAGATTTTCTTTAATATGAAGTAATACAAGGTTATTACTAACTTTCATTTTTTTAGCTGAAATCATAAACTTTGTAATTTTGGCCTTGTCTCTCTGAGGTAAGTCTGTTTTTGAAAAAAAATGTCAATTTGCTCCAAAAGCACTTAGAAGCAGGTTACAAGCTAGATATAATAAGATTTGCTTTAACATGAAGTAATACAAGGTTATTACTAACTTTAATTTTTTTAGCTGAAATCATAAACTTTGTAATTTTGGCCTTGTCTCTCTGAGGTAAGTCTGTTTTTGAAAAAATGTGTCAATTTACTCCAAAAGCACTTAGAAGCAGGTTTCAAGCTAGATATAATAAGATTTGCTTTAACATGAAGTAATACAAGGTTATTACTAACTTTAATTTTTTTAGCTGAAATCATAAACTTTGTAATTTTGGCCTTGTCTCTCTGAGGTACGTCTGTTTTTGAAAAAAATTGTCAATTTGCTCCAAAAGCACTTAGAAGCAGGTTTCAAGCTAGATATAATAAGATTTGCTTTACCATGAAGTAATACAAGGTTATTCCTAACTTTAATTTTTTTAGCTGAAATCATAAACTTTGTAATTTTGGCCTTGTCTCTCTGAGGTAAGTCTGTTTTTGCAAACATGTGTAAATTTGCTCCAAAAGCACTTAGAAACAGGTTTCAAGCTAGATATAATAAGATTTTCTTTAATATGAAGGAATACAAGGTTATTACTAACTTTCATTTTTTTTAGCTGAAGTCATAAACTTTTTAATTTTGGCCTTTTGGGTCTCTGAGGTAAGTCTGTTTTTGCAAACCTGTCAATTTGCTCCAAAAGCACGTAGAAGCAGGTTTCAACACTAGATATAATAAGATTTTCTTTAATATGAAGGAATACAAGGTTATTACTAACTTTAAATTTTTTAGCTGAAGTCATAAACTTTTTAATTTTGGCCTTTTGGGTCTCTGAGGTAAGTCTGTTTTTGCAAACCTGTCAATTTGCTCCAAAAGCACTTAGAAGCAGGTTTCAAGCTAGATATAATAAGCTTAGCTTTAACATGAAGTTATACAAGGTTATTACTAACTTTAATTTTTTTAGCTGAAATCATAAACTTTGTAATTTTGGCCTTTTGGGTCTCTGAGGTAAGTCTGTTTTTGCAAACCTGTCAATTTGCTCCAAAAGCACTTAGAAGAAGGTTTCAAGCTAGATATAATTAGCTTTGCTTTAACATGAAGTAATACAAGGTTATTACTAACTTTAATTTTTTTAGCTGAAATCATAAACTTTGTAATTTTGGCCTTGTCTCTCTGAGGTAAGTCTGTTTTTGAAAAAATGTGTCAATTTACTCCAAAAGCACTTAGAAGCAGGTTTCAAGCTAGATGAAATAAGATTTGCTTTAACATGAAGTAATACAAGGTTATTACTAACTTTAATTTTTTTAGCTGAAATCATAAACTTTGTAATTTTGGCCTTGTCTCTCTGAGGTAAGTCTGTTTTTGAAAAAATGTGTCAATTTGCTCCAAAAGCACTTAGAAGAAGGTTTCAAGCTAGATATAATTAGCTTTGCTTTTACATGAAGTAATACAAGGTTATTACTAACTTTAATTTTTTTAGCTGAAATCATAAACTTTGTAATTTTGGCCTTGTCTCTCTGAGGTAAGTCTGTTTTTGCAAACATGTGTAAATTTGCTCCAAAAGCAATTAGAAACAGGTTTCAAGCTAGATATAATAAGATTTTCTTTAATATGAAGGAATACAAGGTTATTACTAACTTTCATTTTTTTTAGCTGAAGTCATAAACTTTTTAATTTTGGCCTTTTGGGTCTCTGAGGTAAGTCTGTTTTTGCAAACCTGTCAATTTGCTCCAAAAGCACTTAGAAGCAGGTTTCAACACTAGATAAAATAAGATTTTCTTTAATATGAAGGAATACAAGGTTATTACTAACTTTAAATTTTTTATCTGAATTCATAAACTTTGTAATTTTGGCCTTGTCTCTCTGAGGTAAGTCTGTTTTTGCAAACATGTGTCAATTTGCTCCAAAAGCACTTAGAAGCAGGTTTCAAGCTAGATATAATAAGATTTGCTTTAATATGAAGGAATATAAGGTTATTACTAACTTTAATTTTTTTAGCTGAAATCATAAACTTTGTAATTTTGGCCTTGTCTCTCTGAGGTAAGTCTGTTTTTGAAAAAATTTGTCAATTTGCTCCAAAAGCACTTAGAAGCAGGTTTCAAGCTAGATATAATAAGATTTGCTTTAACATGAAGTAATACAAGGTTATTACTAACTTTAATTTTTTTAGCTGAAATCATAAACTTTGTAATCTTGGCCTTGTCTCTCTGAGGTAAGTCTGTTTTTGAAAAATGTGTCAATTTGCTCCAAAAGCACTTAGAAGCAGGTTTCAAGCTAGATATAATAAGCTTAGCTTTAACATGAAGTTATACAAGGTTATTACTAACTTTAATTTTTTTAGCTGAAATCATAAACTTTGTAATTTTGGCCTTTTGGGTCTCTGAGGTAAGTCTGTTTTTGCAAACCTGTCAATTTGCTCCAAAAGCACTTAGAAGCAGGTTTCAAGCTAGATATAATAAGATTTTCTTTAATATGAAGGAATACAAGGTTATTACTAACTTTCATTTTTTTAGTTGAAATCATAAACTTTGTAATTTTGGCCTTGTCTCTCTGAGGTAAGTCTGTTTTTGAAAAAATGTGTCAATTTGCTCCAAAAGCACTTAGAAGCAGGTTTCAAGCTAGATATAATAAGATTTGCTTTAACATGAAGTAATACAAGGTTATTACTAACTTTAATTTTTTTAGCTGAAATCATAAACTTTGTAATTTTGGCCTTGTCTCTCTGAGGTAAGTCTGTTTTTGAAAAAATGTGTCAATTTGCTCCAAAAGCACTTAGAAGAAGGTTTCAAGCTAGATATAATAAGCTTTGCTTTAACATGAAGTAATACAAGGTTATTACTAACTTTAATTTTTTTAGCTGAAATCATAAACTCTGTAATTTTGGCCTTGTCTCTCTGAGGTAAGTCTGTTTTTGCAAACATGTGTCAATTTGCTCCAAAAGCACTTAGAAACAGGTTTCAACCCTAGATATAATAAGATTTTCTTTAATATGAAGGAATACAAGGTTATTACTAACTTTCATTTTTTTTTAGCTGAAGTCATAAACTTTTTAATTTTGGCCTTTTGGGTCTCTGAGGTAAGTCTGTTTTTGCAAACCTGTCAATTTGCTCCAAAAGCACTTAGAAGCAGGTTTCAACACTAGATATAATAAGATTTTCTTTAATATGAAGTAATACAAGGTTATTACTAACTTTCATTTTTTTAGCTGAAATCATAAACTTTGTAATTTTGGCCTTGTCTCTCTGAGGTAAGTCTGTTTTTGAAAAAAAATGTCAATTTGCTCCAAAAGCACTTAGAAGCAGGTTACAAGCTAGATATAATAAGATTTGCTTTAACATGAAGTAATACAAGGTTATTACTAACTTTAATTTTTTTAGCTGAAATCATAAACTTTGTAATTTTGGCCTTGTCTCTCTGAGGTAAGTCTGTTTTTGAAAAAATGTGTCAATTTACTCCAAAAGCACTTAGAAGCAGGTTTCAAGCTAGATATAATAAGATTTGCTTTAACATGAAGTAATACAAGGTTATTACTAACTTTAATTTTTTTAGCTGAAATCATAAACTTTGTAATTTTGGCCTTGTCTCTCTGAGGTACGTCTGTTTTTGAAAAAAATTGTCAATTTGCTCCAAAAGCACTTAGAAGCAGGTTTCAAGCTAGATATAATAAGATTTGCTTTACCATGAAGTAATACAAGGTTATTCCTAACTTTAATTTTTTTAGCTGAAATCATAAACTTTGTAATTTTGGCCTTGTCTCTCTGAGGTAAGTCTGTTTTTGCAAACATGTGTAAATTTGCTCCAAAAGCACTTAGAAACAGGTTTCAAGCTAGATATAATAAGATTTTCTTTAATATGAAGGAATACAAGGTTATTACTAACTTTCATTTTTTTTAGCTGAAGTCATAAACTTTTTAATTTTGGCCTTTTGGGTCTCTGAGGTAAGTCTGTTTTTGCAAACCTGTCAATTTGCTCCAAAAGCACTTAGAAGCAGGTTTCAACACTAGATATAATAAGATTTTCTTTAATATGAAGGAATACAAGGTTATTACTAACTTTAAATTTTTTAGCTGAAGTTATAAACTTTTTAATTTTGGCCTTTTGGGTCTCTGAGGTAAGTCTGTTTTTGCAAACCTGTCAATTTGCTCCAAAAGCACTTAGAAGCAGGTTTCAACACTAGATATAATAAGATTTTCTTTAATATGAAGGAATACAAGGTTATTACTAACTTTAAATTTTTTAGCTGAATTCATAAACTTTGTAATTTTGGCCTTTTGGGTCTCTGAGGTAAGTCTGTTTTTGCAAACCTGTCAATTTGCTCCAAAAGCACTTAGAAGCAGGTTTCAACACTAGATATAATAAGATTTTCTTTAATATGAAGTAATACAAGGTTATTACTAACTTTCATTTTTTTAGCTGAAATCATAAACTTTGTAGTTTTGGCCTTGTCTCTCTGAGGTAAGTCTGTTTTTGAAAAAAAATGTCAATTTGCTCCAAAAGCACTTAGAAGCAGGTTACAAGCTAGATATAATAAGATTTGCTTTAACATGAAGTAATACAAGGTTATTACTAACTTTAATTTTTTTAGCTGAAATCATAAACTTTGTAATTTTGGCCTTGTCTCTCTGAGGTAAGTCTGTTTTTGAAAAAATGTGTCAATTTACTCCAAAAGCACTTAGAAGCAGGTTTCAAGCTAGATATAATAAGATTTGCTTTAACATGAAGTAATACAAGGTTATTACTAACTTTAATTATTTTAGCTGAAATCATAAACTTTGTAATTTTGGCCTTGTCTCTCTGAGGTACGTCTGTTTTTGAAAAAAATTGTCAATTTGCTCCAAAAGCACTTAGAAGCAGGTTTCAAGCTAGATATAATAAGATTTGCTTTACCATGAAGTAATACAAGGTTATTCCTAACTTTAATTTTTTTAGCTGAAATCATAAACTTTGTAATTTTGGCCTTGTCTCTCTGAGGTAAGTCTGTTTTTGCAAACATGTGTAAATTTGCTCCAAAAGCACTTAGAAACAGGTTTTAAGCTAGATATAATAAGATTTTCTTTAATATGAAGGAATACAAGGTTATTACTAACTTTCATTTTTTTTAGCTGAAGTCATAAACTTTTTAATTTTGGCCTTTTGGGTCTCTGAGGTAAGTCTGTTTTTGCAAACCTGTCAATTTGCTCCAAAAGCACTTAGAAGCAGGTTTCAACACTAGATATAATAAGATTTTCTTTAATATGAAGGAATACAAGGTTATTACTAACTTTAAATTTTTTAGCTGAAGTTATAAACTTTTTAATTTTGGCCTTTTGGGTCTCTGAGGTAAGTCTGTTTTTGCAAACCTGTCAATTTGCTCCAAAAGCACTTAGAAGCAGGTTTCAACACTAGATATAATAAGATTTTCTTTAATATGAAGGAATACAAGGTTATTACTAACTTTAAATGTTTTAGCTGAATTCATAAACTTTGTAATTTTGGCCTTGTCTCTCTGAGGTAAGTCTGTTTTTGCAAACATGTGTCAATTTGCTCCAAAAGCACTTAGAAGCAGGTTTCAAGCTAGATATAATAAGATTTGCTTTAATATGAAGGAATATAAGGTTATTACTAACTTTAATTTTTTTAGCTGAAATCATAAACTTTGTAATTTTGGCCTTGTCTCTCTGAGGTAAGTCTGTTTTTGAAAAAAATTGTCAATTTGCTCCAAAAGCACTTAGAAGCAGGTTTCAAGCTAGATATAATAAGATTTGCTTTAACATGAAGTAATACAAGGTTATTACTAACTTTAATTTTTTTAGCTGAAATCATAAACTTTGTAATTTTGGCCTTGTCTCTCTGAGGTAAGTCTGTTTTTGAAAAAATGTGTCAATTTGCTCCAAAAGCACTTAGAAGAAGGTTTCAAGCTAGATATAATTAGCTTTGCTTTAACATGAAGTAATACAAGGTTATTACTAACTTTAATTTTTTTAGCTGAAATCATAAACTTTGTAATTTTGGCCTTGTCTCTCTGAGGTAAGTCTGTTTTTGCAAACATGTGTCAATTTGCTCCAAAAGCACTTAGAAACAGGTTTCAAGCTAGATATAATAAGATTTTATTTAATATGAAGGAATACAAGGTTATTACTAACTTTCATTTTTTTTAGCTGAAGTCATAAACTTTTTAATTTTGGCCTTTTGGGTCTCTGAGGTAAGTCTGTTTTTGCAAACCTGTCAATTTGCTCCAAAAACACTTAGAAGCAGGTTTCAACACTAGATATAATAAGATTTGCTTTAATATGAAGTAATACAAGGTTATTACTAACTTTCATTTTTTTTAGCTGAAGTCATAAATTTTGTAATTTTGGCCTTGTCTCTCTGAGGTAAGTCTGTTTTTGAAAAAAAATGTCAATTTGCCCCAAAAGCACTAAGAAGCAGGTTACAAGCTAGATATAATAAGATTTGCTTTAACATGAAGTAATACAAGGTTATTACTAACTTTAATTTTTTTAGCTGAAATCATAAACTTTGTAATTTTGGCCTTGTCTCTCTGAGGTAAGTCTGTTTTTGAAAAAATGTGTCAATTTACTCCAAAAGCACTTAGAAGCAGGTTTCAAGCTAGATAAAATAAGATTTGCTTTAACATGAAGTAATACAAGGTTATTACTAACTTTAATTTTTTTAGCTGAAATCATAAACTTTGTAATTTTGGCCTTGTCTCTCTGAGGTAAGTCTGTTTTTGAAAAAATGTGTCAATTTGCTCCAAAAGCACTTAGAAGAAGGTTTCAAGCTAGATATAATAAGCTTTGCTTTAACATGAAGTAATACAAGGTTATTACTAACTTTAATTTTTTTAGCTGAAATCATAAACTTTGTAATTTTGGCCTTGTCTCTCTGAGGTAAGTCTGTTTTTGCAAACATGTGTAAATTTGCTCCAAAAGCACTTAGAAACAGGTTTCAAGCTAGATATAATAAGATTTTCTTTAATATGAAGGAATACAAGGTTATTACTAACTTTCATTTTTTTTAGCTGAAGTCATAAACTTTTTAATTTTGGCCTTTTGGGTCTCTGAGGTAAGTCTGTTTTTGCAAACCTGTCAATTTGCTCCAAAAGCACTTAGAAGCAGGTTTCAACACTAGATATAATAAGATTTTCTTTAATATGAAGGAATACAAGGTTATTACTAACTTTAAATTTTTTAGCTGAATTCATAAACTTTGTAATTTTGGCCTTGTCTCTCTGAGGTAAGTCTGTTTTTGCAAACATGTGTCAATTTGCTCCAAAAGCACTTAGAAGCAGGTTTCAAGCTAGATATAATAAGATTTGCTTTAATATGAAGGAATATAAGGTTATTACTAACTTTAATTTTTTTAGCTGAAATCATAAACTTTGTAATTTTGGCCTTGTCTCTCTGAGGTAAGTCTGTTTTTGAAAAAATTTGTCAATTTGCTCCAAAAGCACTTAGAAGCAGGTTTCAAGCTAGATATAATAAGATTTGCTTTAACATGAAGTAATACAAGGTTATTACTAACTTTAATTTTTTTAGCTGAAATCATAAACTTTGTAATCTTGGCCTTGTCTCTCTGAGGTAAGTCTGTTTTTGAAAAATGTGTCAATTTGCTCCAAAAGCACTTAGAAGCAGGTTTCAAGCTAGATATAATAAGCTTAGCTTTAACATGAAGTTATACAAGGTTATTACTAACTTTCATTTTTTTAGCTGAAATCATAAACTTTGTAATTTTGGCCTTTTGGGTCTCTGAGGTAAGTCTGTTTTTGCAAACCTGTCAATTTGCTCCAAAAGCACTTAGAAGCAGGTTTCAAGCTAGATATAATAAGATTTTCTTTAATATGAAGGAATACAAGGTTATTACTAACTTTCATTTTTTTAGTTGAAATCATAAACTTTGTAATTTTGGCCTTGTCTCTCTGAGGTAAGTCTGTTTTTGAAAAAATGTGTCAATTTGCTCCAAAAGCACTTAGAAGCAGGTTTCAAGCTAGATATAATAAGATTTGCTTTAACATGAAGTAATACAAGGTTATTACTAACTTTAATTTTTTTAGCTGAAATCATAAACTTTGTAATTTTGGCCTTGTCTCTCTGAGGTAAGTCTGTTTTTGAAAAAATGTGTCAATTTGCTCCAAAAGCACTTAGAAGAAGGTTTCAAGCTAGATATAATAAGCTTTGCTTTAACATGAAGTAATACAAGGTTATTACTAACTTTAATTTTTTTAGCTGAAATCATAAACTTTGTAATTTTGGCCTTGTCTCTCTGAGGTAAGTCTGTTTTTGCAAACATGTGTAAATTTGCTCCAAAAGCACTTAGAAACAGGTTTCAAGCTAGATATAATAAGATTTTCTTTAATATGAAGGAATACAAGGTTATTACTAACTTTCATTTTTTTTAGCTGAAGTCATAAACTTTTTAATTTTGGCCTTTTGGGTCTCTGAGGTAAGTCTGTTTTTGCAAACCTGTCAATTTGCTCCAAAAGCACTTAGAAGCAGGTTTCAACACTAGATATAATAAGATTTTCTTTAATATGAAGGAATACAAGGTTATTACTAACTTTAAATTTTTTAGCTGAATTCATAAACTTTGTAATTTTGGCCTTGTCTCTCTGAGGTAAGTCTGTTTTTGCAAACATGTGTCAATTTGCTCCAAAAGCACTTAGAAGCAGGTTTCAAGCTAGATATAATAAGATTTGCTTTAATATGAAGGAATATAAGGTTATTACTAACTTTAATTTTTTTAGCTGAAATCATAAACTTTGTAATTTTGGCCTTGTCTCTCTGAGGTAAGTCTGTTTTTGAAAAAATTTGTCAATTTGCTCCAAAAGCACTTAGAAGCAGGTTTCAAGCTAGATATAATAAGATTTGCTTTAACATGAAGTAATACAAGGTTATTACTAACTTTAATTTTTTTAGATGAAATCATAAACTTTGTAATCTTGGCCTTGTCTCTCTGAGGTAAGTCTGTTTTTGAAAAATGTGTCAATTTGCTCCAAAAGCACTTAGAAGCAGGTTTCAAGCTAGATATAATAAGCTTAGCTTTAACATGAAGTTATACAAGGTTATTACTAACTTTCATTTTTTTAGCTGAAATCATAAACTTTGTAATTTTGGCCTTTTGGGTCTCTGAGGTAAGTCTGTTTTTGCAAACCTGTCAATTTGCACCAAAAGCACTTAGAAGCAGGTTTCAAGCTAGATATAATAAGATTTTCTTTAATATGAAGGAATACAAGGTTATTACTAACTTTCATTTTTTTAGTTGAAATCATAAACTTTGTAATTTTGGCCTTGTCTCTCTGAGGTAAGTCTGTTTTTGAAAAAATGTGTCAATTTGCTCCAAAAGCACTTAGAAGCAGGTTTCAAGCTAGATATAATAAGATTTGCTTTAACATGAAGTAATACAAGGTTATTACTAACTTTAATTTTTTTAGCTGAAATCATAAACTTTGTAATTTTGGCCTTGTCTCTCTGAGGTAAGTCTGTTTTTGAAAAAATGTGTCAATTTGCTCCAAAAGCACTTAGAAGAAGGTTTCAAGCTAGATATAATAAGCTTTGCTTTAACATGAAGTAATACAAGGTTATTACTAACTTTAATTTTTTTAGCTGAAATCATAAACTCTGTAATTTTGGCCTTGTCTCTCTGAGGTAAGTCTGTTTTTGCAAACATGTGTCAATTTGCTCCAAAAGCACTTAGAAACAGGTTTCAACCCTAGATATAATAAGATTTTCTTTAATATGAAGGAATACAAGGTTATTACTAACTTTCATTTTTTTTTAGCTGAAGTCATAAACTTTTTAATTTTGGCCTTTTGGGTCTCTGAGGTAAGTCTGTTTTTGCAAACCTGTCAATTTGCTCCAAAAGCACTTAGAAGCAGGTTTCAACACTAGATATAATAAGATTTGCTTTAATATGAAGGAATACAAGGTTATTCCTAACTTTAATTTTTTTAGCTGAAATCATAAACTTTTTAATTTTGGCCTTGTCTCTCTGAGGTAAGTCTGTTTTTGCAAACATGTGTCAATTTGCTCCAAAAGCACTTAGAAGCAGGTTTCAAGCTAGATATAATAAGATTTGCTTTAACATGAAGTAATACAAGGTTATTACTAACTTTAATTTTTTTAGCTGAAATCATAAACTTTGTAATTTTGGCCTTGTCTCTCTGAGGTAAGTCTGTTTTTGAAAAAATGTGTCAATTTACTCCAAAAGCACTTAGAAGCAGGTTTCAAGCTAGATATAATAAGATTTGCTTTAACATGAAGTAATACAAGGTTATTACTAACTTTAATTTTTTTAGCTGAAATCATAAACTTTGTAATTTTGGCCTTGTCTCTCTGAGGTAAGTCTGTTTTTGAAAAAATGTGTCAATTTGCTCCAAAAGCACTTAGAAGAAGGTTTCAAGCTAGATATAATAAGCTTTGCTTTAACATGAAGTAATACAAGGTTATTACTAACTTTAATTTTTTTAGCTGAAATCATAAACTCTGTAATTTTGGCCTTGTCTCTCTGAGGTAAGTCTGTTTTTGCAAACATGTGTCAATTTGCTCCAAAAGCACTTAGAAACAGGTTTCAAGCTAGATATAATAAGATTTGCTTTAACATGAAGTAATACAAGGTTATTACTAACTTTAATATTTTTAGCTGAAATCATAAACTTTGTAATTTGGGCCTTGTCTCTCTGAGGTAAGTCTGTTTTTGAAAAAATGTGTCAATTTGCTCCAAAAGCACTTAGAAGAAGGTTTCAAGCTAGATATAATAAGCTTTGCTTTAACATGAAGTAATACAAGGTTATTACTAACTTTAATTTTTTTAGCTGAAATCATAAACTCTGTAATTTTGGCCTTGTCTCTCTGAGGTAAGTCTGTTTTTGCAAACATGTGTCAATTTGCTCCAAAAGCACTTAGAAACAGGTTTCAAGCTAGATATAATAAGATTTTCTTTAATATGAAGGAATACAAGGTTATTACTAACTTTCTTTTTTTTTAGCTGAAGTCATAAACTTTTTAATTTTGGCCTTTTGGGTCTCTGAGGTAAGTCTGTTTTTGCAAACCTGTCAATTTGCTCCAAAAGCACTTAGAAGCAGGTTTCAACACTAGATATAATAAGATTTTCTTTAATATGAAGGAATACAAGGTTATTACTAACTTTAAATTTTTTAGCTGAATTCAAAAATTTTGTAATTTTGGCCTTGTCTTTCTGAGGTAAGTCTGTTTTTGCAAACATGTGTCAATTTGCTCCAAAAGCACTTAGAAGCAGGTTTCAAGCTAGATATAATAAGATTTGCTTTAATATGAAGGAATACAAGGTTATTACAAACTTTAATTTTTTTAGCTGAAATCATAAACTTTGTATTTTTGGCCTTGTCTCTCTGGGGTAAGTCTGTTTTTGAAAAAATGTGTCAATTTACTCCAAAAGCACTTAGAAGCAGGTTTCAAGCTAGATATAATAAGATTTGCTTTAACATGAAGTAATTCAAGGTTATTCCTAACTTTAATTTTTTTAGCTGAAATCATAAACTTTTTAATTTTGGACTTGTCTCTCTGAGGTAAGTGTGTTTTTGCAAACATGTGTCAATTTGCTCCAAAAGCACTTAGAAACAGGTTTCAAGCTAGATATAATAAGATTTGCTTTAACATGAAGTAATACAAGTTTATTACTAACTTTAATTTTTTTAGCTGAAATCATAAACTTTGTAATTTTGGCCTTGTCTCTCTGAGGTAAGTCTGTTTTTGAAAAATGTGTCAATTTGCTCCAAAAGCACTTAGAAGCAGGTTTCAAGCTAGATATAATAAGCTTAGCTTTGACATGAAGTTATACAAGGTTATTACTAACTTTAATTTTTTTAGCTGAAATCATAAACTTTGTAATTTTGGCCTTGTCTCTCTGAGGTAAGTCTGTTTTTGCAAACATGTGTAAATTTGCTCCAAAAGTACTTAGAAACAGGTTTCAAGCTAGATATAATAAGATTTTCTTTAATATGAAGGAATACAAGGTTATTACTAACTTTCATTTTTTTTAGCTGAAGTCATAAACTTTTTAATTTTGGCCTTTTGGGTCTCTGAGGTAAGTCTGTTTTTGCAAACCTGTCAATTTGCTCCAAATGCACTTAGAAGCAGGTTTCAACACTAGATATAATAAGATTTTCTTTAATATGAAGTAATACAAGGTTATTACTAACTTTAAATTTTTTAGCTGAATTCATAAACTTTGTAATTTTGGCCTTGTCTCTCTGAGGTAAGTCTGTTTTTGAAAAAATGTGTCAATTTGCTCCAAAAGCACTTAGAAGAAGGTTTCAAGCTAGATATAATAAGCTTTGCTCTAACATGAAGTAATACAAGGTTATTACTAACTTTAATTTTTTTAGCTGAAATCATAAACTCTGTAATTTTGGCCTTGTCTCTCTGAGGTAAGTCTGTTTTTGCAAACATGTGTCAATTTGCTCCAAAAGCACTTAGAAACAGGTTTCAAGCTAGATATAATAAGATTTTCTTTAATATGAAGGAATACAAGGTTATTACTAACTTTCTTTTTTTTTAGCTGAAGTCATAAACTTTTTAATTTTGGCCTTTTGGGTCTCTGAGGTAAGTCTGTTTTTGCAAACCTGTCAATTTGCTCCAAAAGCACTTAGAAGCAGGTTTCAACACTAGATATAATAAGATTTTCTTTAATATGAAGGAATACAAGGTTATTACTAACTTTAAATTTTTTTAGCTGAATTCAAAAATTTTGTAATTTTGGCCTTGTCTCTCTGAGGTAAGTCTGTTTTTGCAAACATGTGTCAATTTGCTCCAAAAGCACTTAGAAGCAGGTTTCAAGCTAGATATAATAAGATTTGCTTTAATATGAAGGAATACAAGGTTATTACAAACTTTAATTTTTTTAGCTGAAATCATAAACTTTGTATTTTTGGCCTTGTCTCTCTGGGGTAAGTCTGTTTTTGAAAAAATGTGTCAATTTACTCCAAAAGCACTTAGAAGCAGGTTTCAAGCTACATATAATAAGATTTGCTTTAACATGAAGTAATTCAAGGTTATTCCTAACTTTAATTTTTTTAGCTGAAATCATAAACTTTTTAATTTTGGACTTGTCTCTCTGAGGTAAGTCTGTTTTTGCAAACATGTGTCAATTTGCTCCAAAAGCACTTAGAAACAGGTTTCAAGCTAGATATAATAAGATTTGCTTTAACATGAAGTAATACAAGTTTATTACTAACTTTAATTTTTTTAGCTGAAATCATAAACTTTGTAATTTTGGCCTTGTCTCTCTGAGGTAAGTCTGTTTTTGAAAAATGTGTCAATTTGCTCCAAAAGCACTTAGAAGCAGGTTTCAAGCTAGATATAATAAGCTTAGCTTTGACATGAAGTTATACAAGGTTATTACTAACTTTAATTTTTTTAGCTGAAATCATAAACTTTGTAATTTTGGCCTTGTCTCTCTGAGGTAAGTCTGTTTTTGCAAACATGTGTAAATTTGCTCCAAAAGTACTTAGAAACAGGTTTCAAGCTAGATATAATAAGATTTTCTTTAATATGAAGGAATACAAGGTTATTACTAACTTTCATTTTTTTTAGCTGAAGTCATAAACTTTTTAATTTTGGCCTTTTGGGTCTCTGAGGTAAGTCTGTTTTTGCAAACCTGTCAATTTGCTCCAAATGCACTTAGAAGCAGGTTTCAACACTAGATATAATAAGATTTTCTTTAATATGAAGTAATACAAGGTTATTACTAACTTTAAATTTTTTAGCTGAATTCATAAACTTTGTAATTTTGGCCTTGTCTCTCTGAGGTAAGTCTGTTTTTGCAAACATGTGTCAATTTGCTCCAAAAGCACTTAGAAGCAGGTTTCAAGCTAGATATAATAAGATTTGCTTTAATATGAAGGAATATAAGGTTATTACTAACTTTAAATTTTTTTAGCTGAAATCATAAACTTTGTAATTTTGGCCTTGTCTCTCTGAGGTAAGTCTGTTTTTGAAAAAATGTGTCAATTTGCTCCAAAAGCACTTAGAAGAAGGTTTCAAGCTAGATATAATAAGCTTTGCTTTAACATGAAGTAATACAAGGTTATTACTAACTTTAATTTTTTTAGCTGAAATCATAAACTCTGTAATTTTGGCCTTGTCTCTCTGAGGTAAGTCTGTTTTTGCAAACATGTGTCAATTTGCTCCAAAAGCACTTAGAAACAGGTTTCAAGCTAGATATAATAAGATTTTCTTTAATATGAAGGAATACAAGGTTATTACTAACTTTCTTTTTTTTTAGCTGAAGTCATAAACTTTTTAATTTTGGCCTTTTGGGTCTCTGAGGTAAGTCTGTTTTTGCAAACCTGTCAATTTGCTCCAAAAGCACTTAGAAGCAGGTTTCAACACTAGATATAATAAGATTTGCTGTAATATGAAGGAATACAAGGTTATTCCTAACTTTAATTTTTTTAGCTGAAATCATAAACTTTTTCATTTTGGACTTGTCTCTCTGAGGTAAGTCTGTTTTTGCAAACATGTGTCAATTTGCTCCAAAAGCACTTAGAAGCAGGTTTCAAGCTAGATATAATAAGATTTTCTTTAATATGAAGGAATACAAGGTTATTACTAACTTTCATTTTTTTAGCTGAAATCATAAACTTTGTAATTTTGGCCTTGTCTCTCTGAGGTAAGTCTGTTTTTGAAAAATGTGTCAATTTGCTCCAAAAGCACTTAGAAGCAGGTTTCAAGCTAGATATAATAAGCTTAGCTTTAACATGAAGTTATACAAGGTTATTACTAACTTTGATTTTTTTAGCTGAAATCATGAACTTTGTAATTTTGGCCTTGTCTCTCTGAGGTAAGTCTGTTTTTGAAAAAATGTGTCAATTTGCTCCAAAAGCACTTAGAAGAAGGTTTCAAGCTAGATATAATAAGCTTTGCTTTAACATGAAGTAATACAAGGTTATTACTAACTTTAATTTTTTTAGCTGAAATCATAAACTTTGTAATTTTGGCCTTGTCTCTCTGAGGTAAGTCTGTTTTTGAAAAAATGTGTCAATTTGCTCCAAAAGCACTTAGAAACAGGTTTCAACCTAGATATAATAAGATTTTCTTTAATATGAAGGAATACAAGGTTATTACTAACTTTCATTTTTTTAGTTGAAATCATAAACTTTGTAATTTTGGCCTTGTCTCTCTGAGGTAAGTCTGTTTTTGAAAAAATTTGTCAATTTGCTCCAAAAGCACTTAGAAGCAGGTTTCAAGCTAGATATAATAAGATTTGCTTTAACATGAAGTAATACAAGGTTATTACTAACTTTAATTTTTTTAGCTGAAATCATAAACTTTGTAATTTTGGCCTTGTCTCTCTGAGGTAAGTCTGTTTTTGAAAAAATGTGTCAATTTGCTCCAAAAGCACTTAGAAGAAGGTTTCAAGCTAGATATAATAAGCTTTGCTTTAACATGAAGTAATACAAGGTTATTACTAACTTTAATTTTTTTAGCTGAAATCATAAACTCTGTAATTTTGGCCTTGTCTCTCTGAGGTAAGTCTGTTTTTGCAAACATGTGTCAATTTGCTCCAAAAGCACTTAGAAACAGGTTTCAAGCTAGATATAATAAGATTTTCTTTAATATGAATGAATACAAGGTTATTACTAACTTTCTTTTTTTTTAGCTGAAGTCATAAACTTTTTAATTTTGGCCTTTTGGGTCTCTGAGGTAAGTCTGTTTTTGCAAACCTGTCAATTTGCTCCAAAAGCACTTAGAAGCAGGTTTCAACACTAGATATAATAAGATTTTCTTTAATATGAAGGAATACAAGGTTATTACTAACTTTAAATTTTTTAGCTGAATTGATAATTTTGTAATTTTGGCCTTGTCTCTCTGAGGTAAGTCTGTTTTTGCAAACATGTGTCAATTTGCTCCAAAAGCACTTAGAAGCAGGTTTCAAGCTAGATATAATAAGATTTGCTTTAATATGAAGGAATACAAGGTTATTACAAACTTTAATTTTTTTAGCTGAAATCATAAACTTTGTATTTTTGGCCTTGTCTCTCTGGGGTAAGTCTGTTTTTGAAAAAATGTGTCAATTTACTCCAAAAGCACTTAGAAGCAGGTTTCAAGCTACATATAATAAGATTTGCTTTAACATGAAGTAATTCAAGGTTATTCCTAACTTTAATTTTTTTAGCTGAAATCATAAACTTTTTAATTTTGGACTTGTCTCTCTGAGGTAAGTCTGTTTTTGCAAACATGTGTCAATTTGCTCCAAAAGCACTTAGAAGCAGGTTTCAAGCTAGATATAATAAGATTTGCTTTAACATGAAGTAATACAAGTTTATTACTAACTTTAATTTTTTAGCTGAAATCATAAACTTTGTAATTTTGGCCTTGTCTCTCTGAGGTAAGTCTGTTTTTGAAAAATGTGTCAATTTGCTCCAAAAGCACTTAGAAGCAGGTTTCAAGCTAGATATAATAGGCTTAACTTTGACATGAAGTTATACAAGGTTATTACTAACTTTAATTTTTTTAGCTGAAATCATAAACTTTGTAATTTTGGCCTTGTCTCTCTGAGGTAAGTCTGTTTTTGCAAACATGTGTAAATTTGCTCCAAAAGTACTTAGAAACAGGTTTCAAGCTAGATATAATAAGATTTTCTTTAATATGAAGGAATACAAGGTTATTACTAACTTTCATTTTTTTTAGCTGAAGTCATAAACTTTTTAATTTTGGCCTATTGGGTCTCTGAGGTAAGTCTGTTTTTGCAAACCTGTAAATTTGCTCCAAATGCACTTAGAAGCAGGTTTCAACACTAGATATAATAAGATTTTCTTTAATATGAAGTAATACAAGGTTATTACTAACTTTAAATTTTTTAGCTGAATTCATAAACTTTGTAATTTTGGCCTTGTCTCTCTGAGGTAAGTCTGTTTTTGCAAACATGTGTCAATTTGCTCCAAAAGCACTTAGAAGCAGGTTTCAAGCTAGATATAATAAGATTTGCTTTAATATGAAGGAATACAAGGTTATTACTAACTTTAATTTTTTTAGCTGAAATCATAAACTTTGTAATTTTGGCCTTGTCTCTCTGAGGTAAGTCTGTTTTTGAAAAAATGTGTCAATTTGCTCCAAAAGCACTTAGAAGCAGGTTTCAAGCTAGATATAATAAGATTTGCTTTAACATGAAGTAATACAAGGTTATTACTAACTTTAATTTTTTTAGCTGAAATCATAAACTTTTTAATTTTGGCCTTGTCTCTCTGAGGTAAGTCTGTTTTTGCAAACATGTGTCAATTTGCTCCAAAAGCACTTAGAAGCAGGTTTCAACCTAGATATAATAAGATTTTCTTTAATATGAAGGAATACAAGGTTATTACTAACTTTCATTTTTTTAGCTGAAATCATAAACTTTGTAATTTTGGCCTTGTCTCTCTGAGGTAAGTCTGTTTTGAAAAAATGTGTCAATTTGCTCCAAAAGCACTTAGAAGCAGGTTTCAAGCTAGATATAATAAGATTTGCTTTAACATGAAGTAATACAAGGTTATTACTAACTTTAATTTTTTTAGCTGAAATCATAAACTTTGTAATTTTGGCCTTGTCTCTCTGAGGTAAGTCTGTTTTTGAAAAAATGTGTCAATTTGCTCCAAAAGCACTTAGAAGAAGGTTTCAAGCTAGATATATTAAGCTTTACTTTAACATGAAGTAATACAAGGTTATTACTAACTTTAATTTTTTTAGCTGAAATCATAAACTCTGTAATTTTGGCCTTGTCTCTCTGAGGTAAGTCTGTTTTTGCAAACATGTGTCAATTTGCTCCAAAAGCACTTAGAAACAGGTTTCAACCTAGATATAATAAGATTTTCTTTAATATGAAGGAATACAAGGTTATTACTAACTTTCATTTTTTTAGTTGAAATCATAAACTTTGTAATTTTGGCCTTGTCTCTCTGAGGTAAGTCTGTTTTTGAAAAAATTTGTCAATTTGCTCCAAAAGCACTTAGAAGCAGGTTTCAAGCTAGATATAATAAGATTTGCTTTAACATGAAGTAATACAAGGTTATTACTAACTTTAATTTTTTTAGCTGAAATCATAAACTTTGTAATTTTGGCCTTGTCTCTCTGAGGTAAGTCTGTTTTTGAAAAAATGTGTCAATTTGCTCCAAAAGCACTTAGAAGAAGGTTTCAAGCTAGATATAATAAGCTTTGCTTTAACATGAAGTAATACAAGGTTATTACTAACTTTAATTTTTTTAGCTGAAATCATAAACTCTGTAATTTTGGCCTTGTCTCTCTGAGGTAAGTCTGTTTTTGCAAACATGTGTCAATTTGCTCCAAAAGCACTTAGAAACAGGTTTCAACCTAGATATAATAAGATTTTCTTTAATATGAAGGAATACAAGGTTATTACTAAATTTCATTTTTTTAGTTAAAATCATAAACTTTGTAATTTTGGCCTTGTCTCTCTGAGGTAAGTCTGTTTTTGAAAAAATTTGTCAATTTGCTCCAAAAGCACTTAGAAGCAGGTTTCAAGCTAGATATAATAAGATTTGCTTTAACATGAAGTAATACAAGGTTATTACTAACTTTAATTTTTTTAGCTGAAATCATAAACTTTGTAATTTTGGCCTTGTCTCTCTGAGGTAAGTCTGTTTTTGAAAAAATGTGTCAATTTGCTCCAAAAGCACTTAGAAGAAGGTTTCAAGCTAGATATATTAAGCTTTACTTTAACATGAAGTAATACAAGGTTATTACTAACTTTAATTTTTTTAGCTGAAATCATAAACTCTGTAATTTTGGCCTTGTCTCTCTGAGGTAAGTCTGTTTTTGCAAACATGTGTCAATTTGCTCCAAAAGCACTTAGAAACAGGTTTCAACCTAGATATCATAAGATTTTCTTTAATATGAAGGAATACAAGGTTATTACTAACTTTCATTTTTTTAGTTGAAATCATAAACTTTGTAATTTTGGCCTTGTCTCTCTGAGGTAAGTCTGTTTTTGAAAAAATTTGTCAATTTGCTCCAAAAGCACTTAGAAGCAGGTTTCAAGCTAGATATAATAAGATTTGCTTTAACATGAAGTAATACAAGGTTATTACTAACTTTAATTTTTTTAGCTGAAATCATAAACTTTGTAATTTTGGCCTTGTCTCTCTGAGGTAAGTCTGTTTTTTGAAAAAATGTGTCAATTTGCTCCAAAAGCACTTAGAAGAAGGTTTCAAGCTAGATATAATAAGCTTTGCTTTAACATGAAGTAATACAAGGTTATTACTAACTTTAATTTTTTTAGCTGAAATCATAAACTCTGTAATTTTGGCCTTGTCTCTCTGAGGTAAGTCTGTTTTTGCAAACATGTGTCAATTTGCTCCAAAAGCACTTAGAAACAGGTTTCAACCTAGATATAATAAGATTTTCTTTAATATGAAGGAATACAAGGTTATTACTAACTTTCATTTTTTTAGTTGAAATCATAAACTTTGTAATTTTGGCCTTGTCTCTCTGAGGTAAGTCTGTTTTTGAAAAAATTTGTCAATTTGCTCCAAAAGCACTTAGAAGCAGGTTTCAAGCTAGATATAATAAGATTTGCTTTAACATGAAGTAATACAAGGTTATTACTAACTTTAATTTTTTTAGCTGAAATCATAAACTTTGTAATTTTGGCCTTGTCTCTCTGAGGTAAGTCTGTTTTTGAAAAAATGTGTCAATTTGCTCCAAAAGCACTTAGAAGAAGGTTTCAAGCTAGATATAATAAGCTTTGCTTTAACATGAAGTAATACAAGGTTATTACTAACTTTAATTTTTTTAGCTGAAATCATAAACTCTGTAATTTTGGCCTTGTCTCTCTGAGGTAAGTCTGTTTTTGCAAACATGTGTCAATTTGCTCCAAAAGCACTTAGAAACAGGTTTCAAGCTAGATATAATAAGATTTTCTTTAATATGAATGAATACAAGGTTATTACTAACTTTCTTTTTTTTTAGCTGAAGTCATAAACTTTTTAATTTTGGCCTTTTGGGTCTCTGAGGTAAGTCTGTTTTTGCAAACCTTTCAATTTGCTCCAAAAGCACTTAGAAGCAGGTTTCAACACTAGATATAATAAGATTTTCTTTAATATGAAAAGGAATACAAGGTTATTACTAACTTTAAATTTTTTAGCTGAATTCATAAATTTTGTAATTTTGGCCTTGGCTCTCTGAGGTAAGTCTGTTTTTGCAAACATGTGTCAATTTGCTCCAAAAGCACTTAGAAGCAGGTTTCAAGCTAGATATAATAAGATTTGCTTTAATATGAAGGAATACAAGGTTATTACAAACTTTAATTTTTTTAGCTGAAATCATAAACTTTGTATTTTTGGCCTTGTCTCTCTGGGGTAAGTCTGTTTTTGGAAAAAATGTGTCAATTTACTCCAAAAGCACTTAGAAGCAGGTTTCAAGCTACATATAATAAGATTTGCATTAACATGAAGTAATTCAAGGTTATTCCTAACTTTAATTTTTTTAGCTGAAATCATAAACTTTTTAATTTTGGACTTGTCTCTCTGAGGTAAGTCTGTTTTTGCAAACATGTGTCAATTTGCTCCAAAAGCACTTAGAAGCAGGTTTCAAGCTAGATATAATAAGATTTGCTTTAACATGAAGTAATACAAGTTTATTACTAACTTTAATTTTTTTAGCTGAAATCATAAACTTTGTAATTTTGGCCTTGTCTCTCTGAGGTAAGTCTGTTTTTGAAAAATGTGTCAATTTGCTCCAAAAGCACTTAGAAGCAGGTTTCAAGCTAGATATAATAAGCTTAGCTTTGACATGAAGTTATACAAGGTTATTACTAACTTTAATTTTTTTAGCTGAAATCATAAACTTTGTAATTTTGGCCTTGTCTCTCTGAGGTAAGTCTGTTTTTGCAAACATGTGTAAATTTGCTCCAAAAGTACTTAGAAACAGGTTTCAAGCTAGATATAATAAGATTTTCTTTAATATGAACGAATACAAGGTTATTACTAACTTTCATTTTTTTTAGCTGAAGTCATAAACTTTTTAATTTTGGCCTTTTGGGTCTCTGAGGTAAGTCTGTTTTTGCAAACCTTTCAATTTGCTCCAAATGCACTTAGAAGCAGGTTTCAACACTAGATATAATAAGATTTTATTTAATATGAAGTAATACAAGGTTATTACTAACTTTAAATTTTTTAGCTGAATTCATAAACTTTGTAATTTTGGCCTTGTCTCTCTGAGGTAAGTCTGTTTTTGCAAACATGTGTCAATTTGCTCCAAAAGCACTTAGAAGCAGGTTTCAAGCTAGATATAATAAGATTTGCTTTAATATGAAGGAATATAAGGTTATTACTAACTTTAATTTTTTTAGCTGAAATCATAAACTTTGTAATTTTGGCCTTGTCTCTCTGAGGTAAGTCTGTTTTTGAAAAAATGTGTCAATTTGCTCCAAAAGCACTTAGAAGAAGGTTTCAAGCTAGATATAATAAGCTTTGCTTTAACATGAAGTAATACAAGGTTATTACTAACTTTAATTTTTTTAGCTGAAATCATAAACTCTGTAATTTTGGCCTTGTCTCTCTGAGGTAAGTCTGTTTTTGCAAACATGTGTCAATTTGCTCCAAAAGCACTTAGAAACAGGTTTCAACCTAGATATAATAAGATTTTCTTTAATATGAAGGAATACAAGGTTATTACTAACTTTCATTTTTTTAGTTGAAATCATAAACTTTGTAATTTTGGCCTTGTCTCTCTGAGGTAAGTCTGTTTTTGAAAAAATTTGTCAATTTGCTCCAAAAGCACTTAGAAGCAGGTTTCAAGCTAGATATAATAAGATTTGCTTTAACATGAAGTAATACAAGGTTATTACTAACTTTAATTTTTTTAGCTGAAATCATAAACTTTGTAATTTTGGCCTTGTCTCTCTGAGGTAAGTCTGTTTTTGAAAAAATGTGTCAATTTGCTCCAAAAGCACTTAGAAGAAGGTTTCAAGCTAGATATAATAAGCTTTGCTTTAACATGAAGTAATACAAGGTTATTACTAACTTTATTTTTTTTAGCTGAAATCATAAACTCTGTAATTTTGGCCTTGTCTCTCTGAGGTAAGTCTGTTTTTGCAAACATGTGTCAATTTGCTCCAAAAGCACTTAGAAACAGGTTTCAAGCTAGATATAATAAGATTTTTTTTAATATGAAGGAATACAAGGTTATTACTAACTTTCTTTTTTTTTAGCTGAAGTCATAAACTTTTTAATTTTGGCCTTTTGGGTCTCTGAGGTAAGTCTGTTTTTGCAAACCTGTCAATTTGCTCCAAAAGCACTTAGAAGCAGGTTTCAACACTAGATATAATAAGATTTTCTTTAATATGAAGGAATACAAGGTTATTACTAACTTTAAATTTTTTAGCTGAATTCATAAACTTTGTAATTTTGGCCTTGTCTCTCTGAGGTAAGTCTGTTTTTGCAAACATGTGTCAATTTGCTCCAAAAGCACTTAGAAGCAGGTTTCAAGCTAGATATAATAAGATTTGCTTTAATATGAAGGAATACAAGGTTATTACAAACTTTAATTTTTTTAGCTGAAATCATAAACTTTGCATTTTTGGCCTTGTCTCTCTGGGGTAGGTCTGTTTTTGAAAAAATGTGTCAATTTACTCCAAAAGCACTTAGAAGCAGGTTTCAAGCTACATATAATAAGATTTGCTTTAACATGAAGTAATTCAAGGTTATTCCTAACTTTAATTTTTTTAGCTGAAATCATAAACTTTTTAATTTTGGACTTGTCTCTCTGAGGTAAGTCTGTTTTTGAAAAATGTGTCAATTTGCTCCAAAAGCACTTAGAAGCAGGTTTCAAGCTAGATATAATAAGCTTAGCTTTGACATGAAGTTATACAAGGTTATTACTAACTTTAATTTTTTTAGCTGAAATCATAAACTTTGTAATTTTGGCCTTGTCTCTCTGAGGTAAGTCTGTTTTTGCAAACATGTGTAAATTTGCTCCAAAAGTACTTAGAAACAGGTTTCAAGCTAGATATAATAAGATTTTCTTTAATATGAAGGAATACAAGGTTATTACTAACTTTCATTTTTTTTAGCTGAAGTCATAAACTTTTTAATTTTGGCCTTTTGGGTCTCTGAGGTAAGTCTGTTTTTGCAAACCTGTCAATTTGCTCCAAATGCACTTAGAAGCAGGTTTCAACACTAGATATAATAAGATTTTCTTTAATATGAAGGAATACAAGGTTATTACTAACTTTAAATTTTTTAGCTGAATTCATAAACTTTGTAATTTTGGCCTTGTCTCTCTGAGGTAAGTCTGTTTTTGCAAACATGTGTCAATTTGCTCCAAAAGCACTTAGAAGCAGGTTTCAAGCTAGATATAATAAGATTTGCTTTAATATGAAGGAATACAAGGTTATTACAAACTTTAATTTTTTTAGCTGAAATCATAAACTTTGCATTTTTGGCCTTGTCTCTCTGGGGTAGGTCTGTTTTTGAAAAAATGTGTCAATTTACTCCAAAAGCACTTAGAAGCAGGTTTCAAGCTACATATAATAAGATTTGCTTTAACATGAAGTAATTCAAGGTTATTCCTAACTTTAATTTTTTTAGCTGAAATCATAAACTTTTTAATTTTGGACTTGTCTCTCTGAGGTAAGTCTGTTTTTGAAAAATGTGTCAATTTGCTCCAAAAGCACTTAGAAGCAGGTTTCAAGCTAGATATAATAAGCTTAGCTTTGACATGAAGTTATACAAGGTTATTACTAACTTTAATTTTTTTAGCTGAAATCATAAACTTTGTAATTTTGGCCTTGTCTCTCTGAGGTAAGTCTGTTTTTGCAAACATGTGTAAATTTGCTCCAAAAGTACTTAGAAACAGGTTTCAAGCTAGATATAATAAGATTTTCTTTAATATGAAGGAATACAAGGTTATTACTAACTTTCATTTTTTTTAGCTGAAGTCATAAACTTTTTAATTTTGGCCTTTTGGGTCTCTGAGGTAAGTCTGTTTTTGCAAACCTGTCAATTTGCTCCAAATGCACTTAGAAGCAGGTTTCAACACTAGATATAATAAGATTTTCTTTAATATGAAGTAATACAAGGTTATTACTAACTTTAAATTTTTTAGCTGAATTCATAAACTTTGTAATTTTGGCCTTGTCTCTCTGAGGTAAGTCTGTTTTTGCAAACATGTGTCAATTTGCTCCAAAAGCACTTAGAAGCAGGTTTCAAGCTAGATATAATAAGATTTGCTTTAATATGAAGGAATATAAGGTTATTACTAACTTTAATTTTTTTAGCTGAAATCATAAACTTTGTAATTTTGGCCTTGTCTCTCTGAGGTAAGTCTGTTTTTGAAAAAATGTGTCAATTTGCTCCAAAAGCACTTAGAAGCAGGTTTCAACACTAGATATAATAAGATTTTCTTTAATATGAAGGAATACAAGGTTATTACTAACTTTAAATTTTTTAGCTGAATTCATAAACTTTGTAATTTTGGCCTTGTCTCTCTGAGGTAAGTCTGTTTTTGCAAACATGTGTCAATTTGCTCCAAAAGCACTTAGAAGCAGGTTTCAAGCTAGATATAATAAGATTTGCTTTAATATGAAGGAATACAAGGTTATTACAGACTTTAATTTTTTTAGCTGAAATCATAAACTTTGTATTTTTGGCCTTGTCTCTCTGGGGTAAGTCTGTTTTTGAAAAAATGTGTCAATTTGCTCCAAAAGCACTTAGAAGAAGGTTTCAAGCTAGATATAATAAGCTTTGCTTTAACATGAAGTTATACAAGGTTATTACTAACTTTAATTTTTTTAGCTGAAATCATAAACTTTGTAATTTTGGCCTTGTCTCTCTGAGGTAAGTCTGTTTTTGCAAACATGTGTAAATTTGCTCCAAAAGTACTTAGAAACAGGTTTCAAGCTAGATATAATAAGATTTTCTTTAATATGAAGGAATACAAGGTTATTACTAACTTTCATTTTTTTTAGCTGAAGTCATAAACTTTTTAATTTTGGCCTTTTGGGTCTCTGAGGTAAGTCTGTTTTTGCAAACCTGTCAATTTGCTCCAAATGCACTTAGAAGCAGGTTTCAACACTAGATATAATAAGATTTTCTTTAATATGAAGTAATACAAGGTTATTACTAACTTTAAATTTTTTAGCTGAATTCATAAACTTTGTAATTTTGGCCTTGTCTCTCTGAGGTAAGTCTGTTTTTGCAAACATGTGTCAATTTGCTCCAAAAGCACTTAGATGCAAGTTTCAAGCTAGATATAATAAGATTTGCTTTAATATGAAGGAATATAAGGTTATTACTAACTTTAATTTTTTTAGCTGAAATCATAAACTTTGTAATTTTGGCCTTGTCTCTCTGAGGTAAGTCTGTTTTTGAAAAAATTGGTCAATTTGCTCCAAAAGCACTTAGAAGCAGGTTTCAAGCTAGATATAATAAGATTTGCTTTAACATGAAGTAATACAAGGTTATTACTAACTTTAATTTTTTTAGCTGAAATCATAAACTTTGTAATTTTGGCCTTGTCTCTCTGAGGTAAGTCTGTTTTTGAAAAATGTGTCAATTTGCTCCAAAAGCACTTAGAAGCAGGTTTCAAGCTAGATATAATAAGCTTAGCTTTAACATGAAGTTATACAAGGTTATTACTAACTTTAATTTTTTTAGCTGAAATCATAAACTTTGTAATTTTGGCCTTTTTTGTCTCTGAGGTAAGTCTGTTTTTGCAAACCTGTCAATTTGCTCCAAAAGCACTTAGAAGCAGGTTTCAAGCTAGATATAATAAGCTTTGATCTAACATGAAGTAATACAAGGTTATTACTAACTTTAATTTTTTTAGCTGAAATCATAAACTCTGTAATTTTGGCCTTGTCTCTCTGAGGTAAGTCTGTTTTTGCAAACATGTGTCAATTTGCTCCAAAAGCACTTAGAAACAGGTTTCAACCTAGATATAATATGATTTTCTTTAATATGAAGGAATACAAGGTTATTACTAACTATCATTTTTTTTTAGCTGAAGTCATAAACTTTTTAATTTTGGCCTTTTGGGTCTCTGAGGTAAGTCTGTTTTTGCAAACCTGTCAATTTGCTCCAAAAGCACTTAGAAGCAGGTTTCAACACTAGAATATAATAAGATTTGCTTAAATATGAAGTAATACAAGGTTATTACTAACTTTCATTTTTTTAGTTGAAATCATAAACTTTGTAATTTTGGCCTTGTCTCTCTGAGGTAAGTCTGTTTTTTAAAAAAATTGTCAATTTGCTCCAAAAGCACTTAGAAGCAGGTTTCAAGCTAGATATAATAAGATTTGCTTTAACATGAAGTAATACAAGGTTATTACTAACTTTAATTTTTTTAGCTGAGATCATAAACTTTGTAATTTTGGCCTTTTGGGTCTCTGAGGTAAGTCTGTTTTTGCAAACCTGTCAATGTGCTCCAAAAGCACTTAGAAGCAGGTTTCAAGCTAGATATAATAAGATTTGCTTTAATATGAAGTAATACAAGGTTATTACTATCTTAAATTTTTTTAGCTGAAATCATAAACTTTGTAATTTTGGCCTTGTCTCTCTGAGGTAAGTCTGTTTTTGCAAACATGTGTCAATTTGCTGCAAAAGGACTTAGAAGCAGGTTTCAAGCTAGATATAATAAGATTTGCTTTAATATGAAGGAATACAAGGTTATTACTAACTTTCATTATTTTATCTGAAATCATAAACTTTGTATTTTTGGCCTTGTCTCTCTGGGGTAAGTCTGTTTTTGAAAAAATGTGTCAATTTACTCCAAAAGCACTTAGAAGCAGGTTTCAAGCTAAATATAATAAGATTTGCTTTAACATGAAGTAATTCAAGGTTATTCCTAACTTTAATTTTTTTAGCTGAAATCATAAACTTTTTAATTTTGGACTTGTCTCTCTGAGGTAAGTCTGTTTTGCAAACATGTGTCAATTTGCTCCAAAAGCACTTAGAAGCAGGTTTCAAGCTAGATATAATAAGATTTGCTTTAATATGAAGGAATATAAGGTTATTACTAACTTTAATTTTTTTAGCTGAAATTATAAACTTTGTAATTTTGGCCTTGTCTCTCTGAGGTAAGTCTGTTTTTGAAAAAATTGGTCAATTTGCTCCAAAAGCACTTAGAAGCAGGTTTCAAGCTAGATATAATAAGATTTGCTTTAACATGAAGTAATACAAGGTTATTACTAACTTACATTTTTTTAGCTGAAATCATAAACTTTGTAATTTTGGCCTTGTCTCTCTGAGGTAAGTCTGTTTTTGAAAAATCTGTCAATTTGCTCCAAAAGCACTTAGAAGCAGGTTTCAAGCTAGATATAATAAGCTTAGCTTTAACATGAAGTTACACAAGGTTATTACTAACTTTAATTTTTTTAGCTGAAATCATAAACTTTGTAATTTTGGCCTTTTGGGTCTCTGAGGTAAGTCTGTTTTTGCAAACTTGTCAATTTGCTCCAAAAGCACTTAGAAGCAGGTTTCAAGCTAGATATAATAAGCTTTGCTCTAACATGAAGTAATACAAGGTTATTACTAACTTTAATTTTTTTAGCTGAAATAATAAACTCTGTAATTTTGGCTTTGTCTCTCTGAGGTAAGTCTGTTTTTGCAAACATGTGTCAATTTGCTGCAAAAGGACTTAGAAGCAGGTTTCAAGCTAGATATAATAAGATTTGCTTTAATATGAAGGAATACAAGGTTATTACTAACTTTCATTTTTTTAGTTGAAATCATAAACTTTGTAATTTTGGCCTTGTCTCTCTGAGGTAAGTCTGTTTTTGAAAAAAATTGTCAATTTGCTCCAAAAGCACTTAGAAGCAGGTTTCAAGCTAGATATAATAAGATTTGCTTTAACATGAAGTAATACAAGGTTATTACTAACTTTAATTTTTTTAGCTGAAATCATAAACTTTGTAATTTTGGCCTTGTCTCTCTGAGGTAAGTCTGTTTTTGAAAAAATGTGTCAATTTGCTCCAAAAGCACTTAGAAGAAGGTTTCAAGCTAGATATAATAAGCTTTGCTTTAACATGAAGTAATACAAGGTTATTACTAACTTTAATTTTTTTAGCTGAAATCATAAACTCTGTAATTTTGGCCTTGTCTCTCTAAGGTAAGTCTGTTTTTGCAAACATGTGTCAATTTGCTCCAAAAGCACTTAGAAACAGGTTTCAACCTAGATATAATAAGATTTTCTTTAATATGAAGGAATACAAGGTTATTACTAACTTTCATTTTTTTTTAGCTGAAGTCATAAACTTTTTAATTTTGGCCTTTTGGGTCTCTGAGGTAAGTCTGTTTTTGCAAACCTGTCAATTTGCTCCAAAAACACTTAGAAGCAGGTTTCAACACTAGATATAATAAGATTTGCTTTAATATGAAGTAATACAAGGTTATTACTAACTTTCATTTTTTTAGCTGAAATCATAAACTTTGTAATTTTGGCCTTGTCTCTCTGAGGTAAGTCTGTTTTTGAAAAAAAATGTCAATTTGCTCCAAAAGCACTTAGAAGCAGGTTACAAGCTAGATATAATAAGATTTGCTTTAACATGAAGTAATACAAGGTTATTACTAACTTTAATATTTTTAGCTGAAATCATAAACTTTGTAATTTTGGCCTTGTCTCTCTGAGGTAAGTCTGTTTTTGAAAAAATGTGTCAATTTACTCCAAAAGCACTTAGAAGCAGGTTTCAAGCTAGATATAATAAGATTTGCTTTAACATGAGGTAATACAAGGTTATTACTAACTTTAATTTTTTTAGCTGAAATCATAAACTTTGTAATTTTGGCCTTGTCTCTCTGAGGTAAGTCTGTTTTTGCAAACATGTGTCAATTTGCTCCAAAAGCACTTAGAAACAGGTTTCAACCTAGATATAATAAGATTTTCTTTAATATGAAGGAATACAAGGTTATTACTAACTTTCATTTTTTTTTAGCTGAAGTCATAAACTTTTTAATTTTGGCCTTTTGGGTTTCTGAGGTAAGTCTGTTTTTGCAAACCTGTCAATTTGCTCCAAAAACACTTAGAAGCAGGTTTCAACAATAGATATAATAAGATTTGCTTTACTATGAAGTAATACAAGGTTATTACTAACTTTAATTTTTTTAGCTGAAATCATAAACTTTGTAATTTTGGCCTTGTCTCTCTGAGGTAGGTATGTTTTTGAAAAAAATTGTCAATTTGCTCCAAAAGCACTTAGAAGCAGGTTACAAGCTAGATAAGATTTGCTTTAACATGAAGTAATACAAGGTTATTACTAACTTTAATTTTTTAGCTGAAATCATAAACTTTGTAATTTTGGCCTTGTCTCTCTGAGGTAAGTCTGTTTTTGAAAAAAATTGTCAATTTGCTCCAAAAGCACTTAGAAGCAGGTTTCAAGCTAGATATAATAAGATTTGCTTTAACATGAAGTAATACAAGGTTATTACTAACTTTAATTTTTTTAGCTGAAATCATAAACTTTGTAATTTTGGCCTTGTCTCTCTGAGGTAAGTCTGTTTTTGAAAAAATGTGTCAATTTGCTCCAAAAGCACTTAGAAGAAGGTTTCAAGCTAGATATAATAAGCTTTGCTTTAACATGAAGTAATACAAGGTTATTACTAACTTTAATTTTTTTAGCTGAAATCATAAACTCTGTAATTTTGGCCTTGTCTCTCTAAGGTAAGTCTGTTTTTGCAAACATGTGTCAATTTGCTCCAAAAGCACTTAGAAACAGGTTTCAACCTAGATATAATAAGATTTTCTTTAATATGAAGGAATACAAGGTTATTACTAACTTTCATTTTTTTTTAGCTGAAGTCATAAACTTTTTAATTTTGGCCTTTTGGGTCTCTGAGGTAAGTCTGTTTTTGCAAACCTGTCAATTTGCTCCAAAAACACTTAGAAGCAGGTTTCAACACTAGATATAATAAGATTTGCTTTAATATGAAGTAATACAAGGTTATTACTAACTTTCATTTTTTTAGCTGAAATCATAAACTTTGTAATTTTGGCCTTGTCTCTCTGAGGTAAGTCTGTTTTTGAAAAAAAATGTCAATTTGCTCCAAAAGCACTTAGAAGCAGGTTACAAGCTAGATATAATAAGATTTGCTTTAACATGAAGTAATACAAGGTTATTACTAACTTTAATATTTTTAGCTGAAATCATAAACTTTGTAATTTTGGCCTTGTCTCTCTGAGGTAAGTCTGTTTTTGAAAAAATGTGTCAATTTACTCCAAAAGCACTTAGAAGCAGGTTTCAAGCTAGATATAATAAGATTTGCTTTAACATGAGGTAATACAAGGTTATTACTAACTTTAATTTTTTTAGCTGAAATCATAAACTTTGTAATTTTGGCCTTGTCTCTCTGAGGTAAGTCTGTTTTTGCAAACATGTGTCAATTTGCTCCAAAAGCACTTAGAAACAGGTTTCAACCTAGATATAATAAGATTTTCTTTAATATGAAGGAATACAAGGTTATTACTAACTTTCATTTTTTTTTTAGCTGAAGTCATAAACTTTTTAATTTTGGCCTTTTGGGTCTCTGAGGTAAGTCTGTTTTTGCAAACCTGTCAATTTGCTCCAAAAACACTTAGAAGCAGGTTTCAACAATAGATATAATAAGATTTGCTTTACTATGAAGTAATACAAGGTTATTACTAACTTTAATTTTTTTAGCTGAAATCATAAACTTTGTAATTTTGGCCTTGTCTCTCTGAGGTAGGTCTGTTTTTGAAAAAAATTGTCAATTTGCTCCAAAAGCACTTAGAAGCAGGTTACAAGCTAGATAAGATTTGCTTTAACATGAAGTAATACAAGGTTATTACTAACTTTAATTTTTTAGCTGAAATCATAAACTTTGTAATTTTGGCCTTGTCTCTCTGAGGTAAGTCTGTTTTTGAAAAAATGTGTCAATTTACTCCAAAAGCACTTAGAAGCAGGTTTCAAGCTAGATATAATAAGATTTGCTTTAACATGAAGTAATACAAGGTTATTACTAACTTTAATTTTTTTAGCTGAAATCATAAACTCTGTAATTTTGGCCTTGTCTCTCTGAGGTAAGTCTGTTTTTGCAAACATGTGTCAATTTGCTCCAAAAGCACTTAGAAACAGGTTTCAACCTAGATATAATATGATTTTCTTTAATATGAAGGAATACAAGGTTATTACTAACTATCATTTTTTTTTAGCTGAAGTCATAAACTTTTTAATTTTGGCCTTTTGGGTCTCTGAGGTAAGTCTGTTTTTGCAAACCTGTCAATTTGCTCCAAAAGCACTTAGAAGCAGGTTTCAACACTAGATATAATAAGATTTGCTTTAATATGAAGTAATACAAGGTTATTACTAACTTTCATTTTTTTAGTTGAAATCATAAACTTTGTAATTTTGGCCTTGTCTCTCTGAGGTAAGTCTGTTTTTTTTAAAAATTGTCAATTTGCTCCAAAAGCACTTAGAAGCAGGTTTCAAGCTAGATATAATAAGATTTGCTTTAACATGAAGTAATACAAGGTTATTACTAACTTTAATTTTTTTAGCTGAAATCATAAACTTTGTAATTTTGGCCTTGTTTCTCTGAGGTAAGTCTGTTTTTGAAAAAATGTGTCAATTTGCTCCAAAAGCACTTAGAAGCAGGTTTCAAGCTAGATATAATAAGATTTGCTTTAACATGAAGTAATACAAGGTTATTACTAACTTTAATTTTTTTAGCTGAGATCATAAACTTTGTAATTTTGGCCTTTTGGGTCTCTGAGGTAAGTCTGTTTTTGCAAACCTGTCAATGTGCTCCAAAAGCACTTAGAAGCAGGTTTCAAGCTAGATATAATAAGATTTGCTTTACTATGAAGTAATACAAGGTTATTACTAACTTTAATTTTTTTAGCTGAAATCATAAACTTTGTAATTTTGGCCTTGTCTCTCTGAGGTAGGTCTGTTTTTGAAAAAAATTGTCAATTTGCTCCAAAAGCACTTAGAAGCAGGTTACAAGCTAGATAAGATTTGCTTTAACATGAAGTAATACAAGGTTATTACTAACTTTAATTTTTTAGCTGAAATCATAAACTTTGTAATTTTGGCCTTGTCTCTCTGAGGTAAGTCTGTTTTTGAAAAAATGTGTCAATTTACTCCAAAAGCACTTAGAAGCAGGTTTCAAGCTAGATATAATAAGATTTGCTTTAACATGAAGTAATACAAGGTTATTACTAACTTTAATTTTTTTAGCTGAAATCATAAACTCTGTAATTTTGGCCTTGTCTCTCTGAGGTAAGTCTGTTTTTGCAAACATGTGTCAATTTGCTCCAAAAGCACTTAGAAACAGGTTTCAACCTAGATATAATATGATTTTCTTTAATATGAAGGAATACAAGGTTATTACTAACTATCATTTTTTTTTAGCTGAAGTCATAAACTTTTTAATTTTGGCCTTTTGGGTCTCTGAGGTAAGTCTGTTTTTGCAAACCTGTCAATGTGCTCCAAAAGCACTTAGAAGCAGGTTTCAAGCTAGATATAATAAGATTTGCTTTACTATGAAGTAATACAAGGTTATTACTAACTTTAATTTTTTTAGCTGAAATCATAAACTTTGTAATTTTGGCCTTGTCTCTCTGAGGTAGGTCTGTTTTTGAAAAAAATTGTCAATTTGCTCCAAAAGCACTTAGAAGCAGGTTACAAGCTAGATAAGATTTGCTTTAACATGAAGTAATACAAGGTTATTACTAACTTTAATTTTTTAGCTGAAATCATAAACTTTGTAATTTTGGCCTTGTCTCTCTGAGGTAAGTCTGTTTTTGAAAAAATGTGTCAATTTACTCCAAAAGCACTTAGAAGCAGGTTTCAAGCTAGATATAATAAGATTTGCTTTAACATGAAGTAATACAAGGTTATTACTAACTTTAATTTTTTTAGCTGAAATCATAAACTCTGTAATTTTGGCCTTGTCTCTCTGAGGTAAGTCTGTTTTTGCAAACATGTGTCAATTTGCTCCAAAAGCACTTAGAAACAGGTTTCAACCTAGATATAATATGATTTTCTTTAATATGAAGGAATACAAGGTTATTACTAACTATCATTTTTTTTTAGCTGAAGTCATAAACTCTTTAATTTTGGCCTTTTGGGTCTCTGAGGTAAGTCTGTTTTTGCAAACCTGTCAATTTGCTCCAAAAGCACTTAGAAGCAGGTTTCAACACTAGATATAATAAGATTTGCTTTAATATGAAGTAATACAAGGTTATTACTAACTTTCATTTTTTTAGTTGAAATCATAAACTTTGTAATTTTGGCCTTGTCTCTCTGAGGTAAGTCTGTTTTTTAAAAAAATTGTCAATTTGCTCCAAAAGCACTTAGAAGCAGGTTTCAAGCTAGATATAATAAGATTTGCTTTAACATGAAGTAATACAAGGTTATTACTAACTTTAATTTTTTTAGCTGAAATCATAAACTTTGTAATTTTGGCCTTGTCTCTCTGAGGTAAGTCTGTTTTTGAAAAAATGTGTCAATTTGCTCCAAAAGCACTTAGAAGCAGGTTTCAAGCTAGATATAATAAGATTTGCTTTAACATGAAGTAATACAAGGTTATTACTAACTTTAATTTTTTTAGCTGAGATCATAAACTTTGTAATTTTGGCCTTTTGGGTCTCTGAGGTAAGTCTGTTTTTGCAAACCTGTCAATGTGCTCCAAAAGCACTTAGAAGCAGGTTTCAAGCTAGATATAATAAGATTTGCTTTAATATGAAGTAATACAAGGTTATTACTAACTTTCATTTTTTTAGCTGAAATCATAAACTTTGTAATTTTGGCCTTGTCTCTCTGAGGTAAGTCTGTTTTTGAAAAAATGTGTCAATTTACTCCAAAAGCACTTAGAAGCAGGTTTCAAGCTAGATATAATAAGATTTGCTTTAACATGAGGTAATACAAGGTTATTACTAACTTTAATTTTTTTAGCTGAAATCATAAACTTTGTAATTTTGGCCTTGTCTCTCTGAGGTAAGTCTGTTTTTGCAAACATGTGTCAATTTGCTCCAAAAGCACTTAGAAACAGGTTTCAACCTAGATATAATAAGATTTTCTTTAATATGAAGGAATACAAGGTTATTACTAACTTTCATTTTTTTTTAGCTGAAGTCATAAACTTTTTAATTTTGGCCTTTTGGGTCTCTGAGGTAAGTCTGTTTTTGCAAACCTGTCAATTTGCTCCAAAAACACTTAGAAGCAGGTTTCAACAATAGATATAATAAGATTTGCTTTACTATGAAGTAATACAAGGTTATTACTAACTTTAATTTTTTTAGCTGAAATCATAAACTTTGTAATTTTGGCCTTGTCTCTCTGAGGTAGGTCTGTTTTTGAAAAAAATTGTCAATTTGCTCCAAAAGCACTTAGAAGCAGGTTACAAGCTAGATAAGATTTGCTTTAACATGAAGTAATACAAGGTTATTACTAACTTTAATTTTTTAGCTGAAATCATAAACTTTGTAATTTTGGCCTTGTCTCTCTGAGGTAAGTCTGTTTTTGAAAAAATGTGTCAATTTACTCCAAAAGCACTTAGAAGCAGGTTTCAAGCTAGATATAATAAGATTTGCTTTAACATGAAGTAATACAAGGTTATTACTAACTTTAATTTTTTTAGCTGAAATCATAAACTCTGTAATTTTGGCCTTGTCTCTCTGAGGTAAGTCTGTTTTTGCAAACATGTGTCAATTTGCTCCAAAAGCACTTAGAAACAGGTTTCAACCTAGATATAATATGATTTTCTTTAATATGAAGGAATACAAGGTTATTACTAACTATCATTTATTTTTAGCTGAAGTCATAAACTTTTTAATTTTGGCCTTTTGGGTCTCTGAGGTAAGTCTGTTTTTGCAAACCTGTCAATTTGCTCCAAAAGCACTTAGAAGCAGGTTTCAACACTAGATATAATAAGATTTGCTTTAATATGAAGTAATACAAGGTTATTACTAACTTTCATTTTTTTAGTTGAAATCATAAACTTTGTAATTTTGGCCTTGTCTCTCTGAGGTAAGTCTGTTTTTTAAAAAAATTGTCAATTTGCTCCAAAAGCACTTAGAAGCAGGTTTCAAGCTAGATATAATAAGATTTGCTTTAACATGAAGTAATACAAGGTTATTACTAACTTTAATTTTTTTAGCTGAGATCATAAACTTTGTAATTTTGGCCTTTTGGGTCTCTGAGGTAAGTCTGTTTTTGCAAACCTGTCAATGTGCTCCAAAAGCACTTAGAAGCAGGTTTCAAGCTAGATATAATAAGATTTGCTTTACTATGAAGTAATACAAGGTTATTACTAACTTTAATTTTTTTAGCTGAAATCATAAACTTTGTAATTTTGGCCTTGTCTCTCTGAGGTAGGTCTGTTTTTGAAAAAAATTGTCAATTTGCTCCAAAAGCACTTAGAAGCAGGTTACAAGCTAGATAAGATTTGCTTTAACATGAAGTAATACAAGGTTATTACTAACTTTAATTTTTTAGCTGAAATCATAAACTTTGTAATTTTGGCCTTGTCTCTCTGAGGTAAGTCTGTTTTTGAAAAAATGTGTCAATTTACTCCAAAAGCACTTAGAAGCAGGTTTCAAGCTAGATATAATAAGATTTGCTTTAACATGAAGTAATACAAGGTTATTACTAACTTTAATTTTTTTAGCTGAAATCATAAACTCTGTAATTTTGGCCTTGTCTCTCTGAGGTAAGTCTGTTTTTGCAAACATGTGTCAATTTGCTCCAAAAGCACTTAGAAACAGGTTTCAACCTAGATATAATATGATTTTCTTTAATATGAAGGAATACAAGGTTATTACTAACTATCATTTTTTTTTAGCTGAAGTCATAAACTTTTTAATTTTGGCCTTTTGGGTCTCTGAGGTAAGTCTGTTTTTGCAAACCTGTCAATGTGCTCCAAAAGCACTTAGAAGCAGGTTTCAAGCTAGATATAATAAGATTTGCTTTACTATGAAGTAATACAAGGTTATTACTAACTTTAATTTTTTTAGCTGAAATCATAAACTTTGTAATTTTGGCCTTGTCTCTCTGAGGTAGGTCTGTTTTTGAAAAAAATTGTCAATTTGCTCCAAAAGCACTTAGAAGCAGGTTACAAGCTAGATAAGATTTGCTTTAACATGAAGTAATACAAGGTTATTACTAACTTTAATTTTTTAGCTGAAATCATAAACTTTGTAATTTTGGCCTTGTCTCTCTGAGGTAAGTCTGTTTTTGAAAAAATGTGTCAATTTACTCCAAAAGCACTTAGAAGCAGGTTTCAAGCTAGATATAATAAGATTTGCTTTAACATGAAGTAATACAAGGTTATTACTAACTTTAATTTTTTTAGCTGAAATCATAAACTCTGTAATTTTGGCCTTGTCTCTCTGAGGTAAGTCTGTTTTTGCAAACATGTGTCAATTTGCTCCAAAAGCACTTAGAAACAGGTTTCAACCTAGATATAATATGATTTTCTTTAATATGAAGGAATACAAGGTTATTACTAACTATCATTTTTTTTTAGCTGAAGTCATAAACTCTTTAATTTTGGCCTTTTGGGTCTCTGAGGTAAGTCTGTTTTTGCAAACCTGTCAATTTGCTCCAAAAGCACTTAGAAGCAGGTTTCAACACTAGATATAATAAGATTTGCTTTAATATGAAGTAATACAAGGTTATTACTAACTTTCATTTTTTTAGTTGAAATCATAAACTTTGTAATTTTGGCCTTGTCTCTCTGAGGTAAGTCTGTTTTTTAAAAAAATTGTCAATTTGCTCCAAAAGCACTTAGAAGCAGGTTTCAAGCTAGATATAATAAGATTTGCTTTAACATGAAGTAATACAAGGTTATTACTAACTTTAATTTTTTTAGCTGAAATCATAAACTTTGTAATTTTGGCCTTGTCTCTCTGAGGTAAGTCTGTTTTTGAAAAAATGTGTCAATTTGCTCCAAAAGCACTTAGAAGCAGGTTTCAAGCTAGATATAATAAGATTTGCTTTAACATGAAGTAATACAAGGTTATTACTAACTTTAATTTTTTTAGCTGAGATCATAAACTTTGTAATTTTGGCCTTTTGGGTCTCTGAGGTAAGTCTGTTTTTGCAAACCTGTCAATGTGCTCCAAAAGCACTTAGAAGCAGGTTTCAAGCTAGATATAATAAGATTTGCTTTAATATGAAGTAATACAAGGTTATTACTAACTTTCATTTTTTTAGTTGAAATCATAAACTTTGTAATTTTGGCCTTGTCTCTCTGAGGTAAGTCTGTTTTTTAAAAAATGTGTCAATTTGCTCCAAAAGCACTTAGAAACAGGTTTCAAGCTAGATATAATAAGATTTGCTTTAACATGAAGTAATACAAGGTTATTATTAACTTTAATTTTTTTAGCTGAAATCATAAACTTTGTAATTTTGGCCTTGTCTCTCTGAGGTAAGTCTGTTTTTGAAAAAATTTGTCAATTTGCTCCAAAAGCACTTAGAAGCAGGTTTCAAGCTAGATATAATAAGATTTGCTTTAACATGAAGTAATACAAGGTTATTACTAACTTTCATTTTTTTAGCTGAAATCATAAACTTTGTAATTTTGGCCTTGTCTCTCTGAGGTAAGTCTGTTTTTGAAAAATGTGTCAATTTGTTCCAAAAGCACTTAGAAGCAGGTTTCAAGCTAGATATAATAAGATTTGCTTTAACATGAAGTAATACAAGGTTATTACTAACTTTCATTTTTTTAGCTGAAATCATAAACTTTGTAATTTTGGCCTTGTCTCTCTGAGGTAAGTCTGTTTTTGAAAAAATGTGTCAATTTGCTCCAAAAGCACATAGAAGCAGGTTTCAAGCTAGATATAATAAGATTTGCTTTAACATGAAGTAATACAAGGTTATTACTAACTTTAATTTTTTTAGCTGAAATCATAAACTCTGTAATTTTGGCCTTGTCTCTCTGAGGTAAGTCTGTTTTTGCAAACATGTGTCAATTTGCTCCAAAAGCACTTAGAAACAGGTTTCAACCTAGATATAATATGATTTTCTTTAATATGAAGGAATACAAGGTTATTACTAACTATCATTTTTTTTAGCTGAAGTCATAAACTCTTTAATTTTGGCCTTTTGGGTCTCTGAGGTAAGTCTGTTTTTGCAAACCTGTCAATTTGCTCCAAAAGCACTTAGAAGCAGGTTTCAACACTAGATATAATAAGATTTGCTTTAATATGAAGTAATACAAGGTTATTACTAACTTTCATTTTTTTAGTTGAAATCATGAACTTTGTAATTTTGGCCTTGTCTCTCTGAGGTAAGTCTGTTTTTTAAAAAGATTGTCAATTTGCTCCAAAAGCACTTAGAAGCAGGTTTCAAGCTAGATATAATAAGATTTGCTTTAACATGAAGTAATACAAGGTTATTACTAACTTTAATTTTTTTAGCTGAAATCATAAACTTTGTAATTTTGGCCTTGTCTCTCTGAGGTAAGTCTGTTTTTGAAAAAATGTGTCAATTTGCTCCAAAAGCACTTAGAAGCAGGTTTCAAGCTAGATATAATAAGATTTGCTTTAACATGAAGTAATACAAGGTTATTACTAACTTTAATTTTTTTAGCTGAGATCATAAACTTTGTAATTTTGGCCTTTTGGGTCTCTGAGGTAAGTCTGTTTTTGCAAACCTGTCAATGTGCTCCAAAAGCACTTAGAAGCAGGTTTCAAGCTAGATATAATAAGATTTGCTTTAATATGAAGTAATACAAGGTTATTACTAACTTTCATTTTTTTAGTTGAAATCATAAACTTTGTAATTTTGGCCTTGTCTCTCTGAGGTAAGTCTGTTTTTTAAAAAATGTGTCAATTTGCTCCAAAAGCACTTAGAAACAGGTTTCAAGCTAGATATAATAAGATTTGCTTTAACATGAAGTAATACAAGGTTATTATTAACTTTAATTTTTTTAGCTGAAATCATGAACTTTGTAATTTTGGCCTTGTCTCTCTGAGGTAAGTCTGTTTTTGAAAAAATTTGTCAATTTGCTCCAAAAGCACTTAGAAGCAGGTTTCAAGCTAGATATAATAAGATTGGCTCTAACATGAAGTAATACAAGGTTATTACTAACTTTCATTTTTTTAGCTGAAATCATAAACTTTGTAATTTTGGCCTTGTCTCTCTGAGGTAAGTCTGTTTTTGAAAAATGTGTCAATTTGCTCCAAAAGCACTTAGAAGCAGGTTTCAAGCTAGATATAATAAGCTTAGCTTTAACATGAAGTTATACAAGGTTATTACTAACTTTAATTTTTTTAGCTGAAATCATAAACTTTGTAATTTTGGCCTTTTGGGTCTCTGAGGTAAGTCTGTTTTTGCAAACCTGTCAATTTGCTCCAAAAGCACTTAGAAGCAGGTTTCAAGCTAGATATAATAAGCTTTGCTCTAACATGAAGTAATACAAGGTTATTACTAACTTTAATTTTTTTAGCTGAAATCATAAACTCTGTAATTTTGGCCTTGTCTCTCTGAGGTAAGTCTGTTTTTGCAAACATGTGTCAATTTGCTGCAAAAGGACTTAGAAGCAGGTTTCAAGCTAGATATAATAAGATTTGCTTTAATATGAAGGAATACAAGGTTATTACTAACTTTCATTTTCTTAGTTGAAATCATAAACTTTGTAATTTTGGCCTTGTCTCTCTGAGGTAAGTCTGTTTTTGAAAAAAATTGTCAATTTGCTCCAAAAGCACTTAGAAGCAGGTTTCAAGCTAGATATAATAAGATTTGCTTTAACATGAAGTAATACAAGGTTATTACTAACTTTAATTTTTTTAGCTGAAATCATAAACTTTGTAATTTTGGCCTTGTCTCTCTGAGGTAATTCTGTTTTTGAAAAATGTGTCAATTTGCTCCAAAAGCACTTAGAAGCAGGTTTCAAGCTAGATATAATAAGCTTAGCTTTAACATGAAGTTATACAAGGTTATTACTAACTTTAATTTTTTTAGCTGAAATCATAAACTTTGTAATTTTGGCCTTTTGGGTCTCTGAGGTAAGTCTGTTTTTGCAAACCTGTCAATTTGCTCCAAAAGCACTTAGAAGCAGGTTTCAAGCTAGATATAATAAGCTTTGCTCTAACATGAAGTAATACAAGGTTATTACTAACTTTAATTTTTTTAGCTGAAATCATAAACTCTGTAATTTTGGCCTTGTCTCTCTGAGGTAAGTCTGTTTTTGCAAACAAGTGTCAATTTGCTGCAAAATGACTTAGAAGCAGGTTTCAAGCTAGATATAATAAGATTTGCTTTAATATGAAGGAATACAAGGTTATTACTAACTTTCATTTTTTTAGTTGAAATCATAAACTTTGTAATTTTGGCCTTGTCTCTCTGAGGTAAGTCTGTTTTTGAAAAAAATTGTCAATTTGCTCCAAAAGCACTTAGAAGCAGGTTTCAAGCTAGATATAATAAGATTTGCTTTAACATGAAGTAATACAAGGTTATTACTAACTTTAATTTTTTTTAGCTGAAATCATAAACTTTGTAATTTTGGCCTTGTCTCTCTGAGGTAAGTCTGTTTTTGCAAACATGTGTCAATTTGCTCCAAAAACACTTAGAAGCAGGTTTCAACAATAGATATAATAAGATTTGCTTTACTATGAAGTAATACAAGGTTATTACTAACTTTAATTTTTTTAGCTGAAATCATAAACTTTGTAATTTTGGCCTTGTCTCTCTGAGGTGGGTCTGTTTTTGAAAAAAATTGTCAATTTGCTCCAAAAGCACTTAGAAGCAGGTTACAAGCTAGATAAGATTTGCTTAACATGAAGTAATACAAGGTTATTACTAACTTTAATTTTTTAGCTGAAATCATAAACTTTGTAATTTTGGCCTTGTCTCTCTGAGGTAAGTCTGTTTTTGAAAAAATGTGTCAATTTACTCCAAAAGCACTTAGAAGCAGGTTTCAAGCTAGATATAATAAGATTTGCTTTAACATGAAGTAATACAAGGTTATTACTAACTTTAATTTTTTTAGTTGAAATCATGAACTTTGTAATTTTGGCCTTGTCTCTCTGAGGTAAGTCTGTTTTTTAAAAAGATTGTCAATTTGCTCCAAAAGCACTTAGAAGCAGGTTTCAAGCTAGATATAATAAGATTTGCTTTAACATGAAGTAATACAAGGTTATTACTAACTTTAATTTTTTTAGCTGAAATCATAAACTTTGTAATTTTGGCCTTGTCTCTCTGAGGTAAGTCTGTTTTTGAAAAAATGTGTCAATTTGCTCCAAAAGCACTTAGAAGCAGGTTTCAAGCTAGATATAATAAGATTTGCTTTAACATGAAGTAATACAAGGTTATTACTAACTTTAATTTTTTTAGCTGAGATCATAAACTTTGTAATTTTGGCCTTTTGGGTCTCTGAGGTAAGTCTGTTTTTGCAAACCTGTCAATGTGCTCCAAAAGCACTTAGAAGCAGGTTTCAAGCTAGATATAATAAGATTTGCTTTAATATGAAGTAATACAAGGTTATTACTAACTTTCATTTTTTTAGTTGAAATCATAAACTTTGTAATTTTGGCCTTGTCTCTCTGAGGTAAGTCTGTTTTTTAAAAAATGTGTCAATTTGCTCCAAAAGCACTTAGAAACAGGTTTCAAGCTAGATATAATAAGATTTGCTTTAACATGAAGTAATACAAGGTTATTATTAACTTTAATTTTTTTAGCTGAAATCATAAACTTTGTAATTTTGGCCTTGTCTCTCTGAGGTAAGTCTGTTTTTGAAAAAATTTGTCAATTTGCTCCAAAAGCACTTAGAAGCAGGTTTCAAGCTAGATATAATAAGATTTGCTTTAACATGAAGTAATACAAGGTTATTACTAACTTTCATTTTTTTAGCTGAAATCATAAACTTTGTAATTTTGGCCTTGTCTCTCTGAGGTAAGTCTGTTTTTGAAAAATGTGTCAATTTGTTCCAAAAGCACTTAGAAGCAGGTTTCAAGCTAGATATAATAAGATTTGCTTTAACATGAAGTAATACAAGGTTATTACTAACTTTCATTTTTTTAGCTGAAATCATAAACTTTGTAATTTTGGCCTTGTCTCTCTGAGGTAAGTCTGTTTTTGAAAAAATGTGTCAATTTGCTCCAAAAGCACATAGAAGCAGGTTTCAAGCTAGATATAATAAGATTTGCTTTAACATGAAGTAATACAAGGTTATTACTAACTTTAATTTTTTTAGCTGAAATCATAAACTCTGTAATTTTGGCCTTGTCTCTCTGAGGTAAGTCTGTTTTTGCAAACATGTGTCAATTTGCTCCAAAAGCACTTAGAAACAGGTTTCAACCTAGATATAATATGATTTTCTTTAATATGAAGGAATACAAGGTTATTACTAACTATCATTTTTTTTAGCTGAAGTCATAAACTCTTTAATTTTGGCCTTTTGGGTCTCTGAGGTAAGTCTGTTTTTGCAAACCTGTCAATTTGCTCCAAAAGCACTTAGAAGCAGGTTTCAACACTAGATATAATAAGATTTGCTTTAATATGAAGTAATACAAGGTTATTACTAACTTTCATTTTTTTAGTTGAAATCATGAACTTTGTAATTTTGGCCTTGTCTCTCTGAGGTAAGTCTGTTTTTTAAAAAGATTGTCAATTTGCTCCAAAAGCACTTAGAAGCAGGTTTCAAGCTAGATATAATAAGATTTGCTTTAACATGAAGTAATACAAGGTTATTACTAACTTTAATTTTTTTAGCTGAAATCATAAACTTTGTAATTTTGGCCTTGTCTCTCTGAGGTAAGTCTGTTTTTGAAAAAATGTGTCAATTTGCTCCAAAAGCACTTAGAAGCAGGTTTCAAGCTAGATATAATAAGATTTGCTTTAACATGAAGTAATACAAGGTTATTACTAACTTTAATTTTTTTAGCTGAGATCATAAACTTTGTAATTTTGGCCTTTTGGGTCTCTGAGGTAAGTCTGTTTTTGCAAACCTGTCAATGTGCTCCAAAAGCACTTAGAAGCAGGTTTCAAGCTAGATATAATAAGATTTGCTTTAATATGAAGTAATACAAGGTTATTACTAACTTTCATTTTTTTAGTTGAAATCATAAACTTTGTAATTTTGGCCTTGTCTCTCTGAGGTAAGTCTGTTTTTTAAAAAATGTGTCAATTTGCTCCAAAAGCACTTAGAAACAGGTTTCAAGCTAGATATAATAAGATTTGCTTTAACATGAAGTAATACAAGGTTATTATTAACTTTAATTTTTTTAGCTGAAATCATGAACTTTGTAATTTTGGCCTTGTCTCTCTGAGGTAAGTCTGTTTTTGAAAAAATTTGTCAATTTGCTCCAAAAGCACTTAGAAGCAGGTTTCAAGCTAGATATAATAAGATTGGCTCTAACATGAAGTAATACAAGGTTATTACTAACTTTCATTTTTTTAGCTGAAATCATAAACTTTGTAATTTTGGCCTTGTCTCTCTGAGGTAAGTCTGTTTTTGAAAAATGTGTCAATTTGCTCCAAAAGCACTTAGAAGCAGGTTTCAAGCTAGATATAATAAGCTTAGCTTTAACATGAAGTTATACAAGGTTATTACTAACTTTAATTTTTTTAGCTGAAATCATAAACTTTGTAATTTTGGCCTTTTGGGTCTCTGAGGTAAGTCTGTTTTTGCAAACCTGTCAATTTGCTCCAAAAGCACTTAGAAGCAGGTTTCAAGCTAGATATAATAAGCTTTGCTCTAACATGAAGTAATACAAGGTTATTACTAACTTTAATTTTTTTAGCTGAAATCATAAACTCTGTAATTTTGGCCTTGTCTCTCTGAGGTAAGTCTGTTTTTGCAAACATGTGTCAATTTGCTGCAAAAGGACTTAGAAGCAGGTTTCAAGCTAGATATAATAAGATTTGCTTTAATATGAAGGAATACAAGGTTATTACTAACTTTCATTTTCTTAGTTGAAATCATAAACTTTGTAATTTTGGCCTTGTCTCTCTGAGGTAAGTCTGTTTTTGAAAAAAATTGTCAATTTGCTCCAAAAGCACTTAGAAGCAGGTTTCAAGCTAGATATAATAAGATTTGCTTTAACATGAAGTAATACAAGGTTATTACTAACTTTAATTTTTTTAGCTGAAATCATAAACTTTGTAATTTTGGCCTTGTCTCTCTGAGGTAATTCTGTTTTTGAAAAATGTGTCAATTTGCTCCAAAAGCACTTAGAAGCAGGTTTCAAGCTAGATATAATAAGCTTAGCTTTAACATGAAGTTATACAAGGTTATTACTAACTTTAATTTTTTTAGCTGAAATCATAAACTTTGTAATTTTGGCCTTTTGGGTCTCTGAGGTAAGTCTGTTTTTGCAAACCTGTCAATTTGCTCCAAAAGCACTTAGAAGCAGGTTTCAAGCTAGATATAATAAGCTTTGCTCTAACATGAAGTAATACAAGGTTATTACTAACTTTAATTTTTTTAGCTGAAATCATAAACTCTGTAATTTTGGCCTTGTCTCTCTGAGGTAAGTCTGTTTTTGCAAACATGTGTCAATTTGCTGCAAAATGACTTAGAAGCAGGTTTCAAGCTAGATATAATAAGATTTGCTTTAATATGAAGGAATACAAGGTTATTACTAACTTTCATTTTTTTAGTTGAAATCATAAACTTTGTAATTTTGGCCTTGTCTCTCTGAGGTAAGTCTGTTTTTGAAAAAAATTGTCAATTTGCTCCAAAAGCACTTAGAAGCAGGTTTCAAGCTAGATATAATAAGATTTGCTTTAACATGAAGTAATACAAGGTTATTACTAACTTTAATTTTTTTTAGCTGAAATCATAAACTTTGTAATTTTGGCCTTGTCTCTCTGAGGTAAGTCTGTTTTTGCAAACATGTGTCAATTTGCTCCAAAAACACTTAGAAGCAGGTTTCAACAATAGATATAATAAGATTTGCTTTACTATGAAGTAATACAAGGTTATTACTAACTTTAATTTTTTTAGCTGAAATCATAAACTTTGTAATTTTGGCCTTGTCTCTCTGAGGTGGGTCTGTTTTTGAAAAAAATTGTCAATTTGCTCCAAAAGCACTTAGAAGCAGGTTACAAGCTAGATAAGATTTGCTTAACATGAAGTAATACAAGGTTATTACTAACTTTAATTTTTTAGCTGAAATCATAAACTTTGTAATTTTGGCCTTGTCTCTCTGAGGTAAGTCTGTTTTTGAAAAAATGTGTCAATTTACTCCAAAAGCACTTAGAAGCAGGTTTCAAGCTAGATATAATAAGATTTGCTTTAACATGAAGTAATACAAGGTTATTACTAACTTTAATTTTTTTAGCTGAAATCATAAACTCTGTAATTTTGGCCTTGTCTCTCTGAGGTAAGTCTGTTTTTGCAAACATGTGTCAATTTGCTCCAAAAGCACTTAGAAACAGGTTTCAACCTAGATATAATATGATTTTCTTTAATATGAAGGAATACAAGGTTATTACTAACTATCATTTTTTTTTAGCTGAAGTCATAAACTTTTTAATTTTGGCCTTTTGGGTCTCTGAGGTAAGTCTGTTTTTGCAAACCTGTCAATTTGCTCCAAAAGCACTTAGAAGCAGGTTTCAACACTAGATATAATAAGATTTGCTTTAATATGAAGTAATACAAGGTTATTACTAACTTTCATTTTTTTAGTTTAAATCATAAACTTTGTAATTTTGGCCTTGTCTCTCTGAGGTAAGTCTGTTTTTTAAAAAAATTGTCAATTTGCTCCAAAAGCACTTAGAAGCAGGTTTCAAGCTAGATATAATAAGATTTGCTTTAACATAAAGTAATACAAGGTTATTACTAACTTTAATTTTTTTAGCTGAAATCATAAACTTTGTAATTTTGGCCTTTTGGGTCTCTGAGGTAAGTCTGTTTTTGCAAACCTGTCAATTTGCTCCAAAAGCACTTAGAAGCAGGTTTCAAGCTAGATATAATAAGCTTTGCTCTAACATGAAGTAATACAAGGTTATTACTAACTTTAATTTTTTTAGCTGAAATCATAAACTCTGTAATTTTGGCCTTGTCTCTCTGAGGTAAGTCTGTTTTTGCAAACATGTGTCAATTTGCTGCAAAAGGACTTAGAAGCAGGTTTCAAGCTAGATATAATAAGATTTGCTTTAATATGAAGGAATACAAGGTTATTACTAACTTTCATTTTTTTAGTTGAAATCATAAACTTTGTAATTTTGGCCTTGTCTCTCTGAGGTAAGTCTGTTTTTGAAAAAAATTGTCAATTTGCTCCAAAAGCACTTAGAAGCAGGTTTCAAGCTAGATATAATAAGATTTGCTTTAACATGAAGTAATACAAGGTTATTACTAACTTTAATTTTTTTAGCTGAAATCATAAACTTTGTAATTTTGGCCTTGTCTCTCTGAGGTAAGTCTGTTTTTGAAAAAATGTGTCAATTTGCTCCAAAAGCACTTAGAAGAAGGTTTCAAGCTAGATATAATAAGCTTTGCTTTAACATGAAGTAATACAAGGTTATTACTAACTTAAATTTTTTTAGCTGAAATCATAAACTCTGTAATTTTGGCCTTGTCTCTCTGAGGTAAGTCTGTTTTTGCAAACATGTGTCAATTTGCTCCAAAAGCACTTAGAAACAGGTTTCAACCTAGATATAATAAGATTTTCTTTAATATGAAGGAATACAAGGTTATTACTAACTTTCATTTTTTTTTAGCTGAAGTCATAAACTTTTTAATTTTGGCCTTTTGGGTCTCTGAGGTAAGTCTGTTTTTGCAAACCTGTCAATTTGCTCCAAAAACACTTAAAAGCAGGTTTCAACACTAGATATAATAAGATTTGCTTTAATATGAAGTAATACAAGGTTATTACTAACTTTCATTTTTTTAGCTGAAATCATAAACTTTGTAATTTTGGCCTTGTCTCTCTGAGGTAAGTCTGTTTTTGAAAAAAAATGTCAATTTGCTCCGAAAGCACTTAGAAGCAGGTTACAAGCTAGATATAATAAGATTTGCTTTAACATGAAGTAATACAAGGTTATTACTAACTTTAATTTTTTTAGCTGAAATCATAAACTTTGTAATTTTGGCCTTGTCTCTCTGAGGTAAGTCTGTTTTTGCAAACATGTGTCAATTTGCTGCAAAAGGACTTAGAAGCAGGTTTCAAGCTAGATATAATAAGATTTGCTTTAATATGAAGGAATACAAGGTTATTACTAACTTTCATTAGTTTAGCTGAAATCATAAACTTTGTAATTTTGGCCTTGTCTCTCTGAGGTAAGTCTGTTTTTGCAAACATGTGTCAATTTGCTCCAAAAGCACTTAGAAACAGGTTTCAACCTAGATATAATAAGATTTTCTTTAATATGAAGGAATACAAGGTTATTACTAACTTTCATTTTTTTTTAGCTGAAGTCATAAACTTTTTAATTTTGGCCTTTTGGGTCTCTGAGGTAAGTCTGTTTTTGCAAACCTGTCAATTTGCTCCAAAAACACTTAGAAGCAGGTTTCAACACTAGATATAATAAGATTTGCTTTAATATGAAGTAATACAAGGTTATTACTAACTTTAATTTTTTTAGCTGAAATCATAAACTTTGTAATTTTGGCCTTGTCTCTCTGAGGTAGGTCTGTTTTTGATAAAAATTGTCAATTTGCTCCAAAAGCACTTATAAGCAGGTTACAAGCTAGATAAGATTTGCTTTAACATGAAGTAATACAAGGTTATTACTAACTTTAATTTTTTAGCTGAAATCATAAACTTTGTAATTTTGGCCTTGTCTCTCTGAGGTAAGTCTGTTTTTGAAAAAATGTGTCAATTTACTCCAAAAGCACTTAGAAGCAGGTTTCAAGCTAGATATAATAAGATTTGCTTTAACATGAAGTAATACAAGGTTATTACTAACTTTAATTTTTTTAGCTGAAATCATAAACTTTGTAATTTTGGCCTTGTCTCTCTGAGGTAAGTCTGTTTTTGAAAAAAAATGTCAATTTGCTCCGAAAGCACTTAGAAGCAGGTTACAAGCTAGATATAATAAGATTTGCTTTAACATGAAGTAATACAAGGTTATTACTAACTTTAATTTTTTTAGCTGAAATCATAAACTTTGTAATTTTGGCCTTGTCTCTCTGAGGTAAGTCTGTTTTTGAAAAAATGTGTCAATTTACTCCAAAAGCACTTAGAAGCAGGTTTCAAGCTAGATATAATAAGATTTGCTTTAACATGAAGTAATACAAGGTTATTACTAACTTTAATTTTTTTAGCTGAAATCATAAACTTTGTAATTTTGGCCTTGTCTCTCTGAGGTAAGTCTGTTTTTGCAAACATGTGTCAATTTGCTCCAAAAGCACTTAGAAACAGGTTTCAACCTAGATATAATAAGATTTTCTTTAATATGAAGGAATACAAGGTTATTACTAACTTTCATTTATTTTTAGCTGAAGTCATAAACTTTTTAATTTTGGCCTTTTGGGTCTCTGAGGTAAGTCTGTTTTTGCAAACCTGTCAATTTGCTCCAAAAACACTTAGAAGCAGGTTTCAACACTAGATATAATAAGATTTGCTTTAATATGAAGTAATACAAGGTTATTACTAACTATCATTTTTTTTTAACTGAAGTCATAAACTTTGTAATTTTGGCCTTGTCTCTCTGAGGTAGGTCTGTTTTTGATAAAAATTGTCAATTTGCTCCAAAAGCACTTAGAAGCAGGTTACAAGCTAGATAAGATTTGCTTTAACATGAAGTAATACAAGGTTATTACTAACTTTAATTTTTTAGCTGAAATCATAAACTTTGTAATTTTGGCCTTGTCTCTCTGAGGTAAGTCTGTTTTTGAAAAAATGTGTCAATTTACTCCAAAAGCACTTAGAAGCAGGTTTCAAGCTAGATATAATAAGATTTGCTTTAACATGAAGTAATACAAGGTTATTACTAACTTTAATTTTTTTAGCTGAAATCATAAACTCTGTAATTTTGGCCTTGTCTCTCTGAGGTAAGTCTGTTTTTGCAAACATGTGTCAATTTGCTCCAAAAGCACTTAGAAACAGGTTTCAACCTAGATATAATATGATTTTCTTTAATATGAAGGAATACAAGGTTATTACTAACTATCATTTTTTTTTAGCTGAAGTCATAAACTTTTTAATTTTGGCCTTTTGGGTCTCTGAGGTAAGTCTGTTTTTGCAAACCTGTCAATTTGCTCCAAAAGCACTTAGAAGCAGGTTTCAACACTAGATATAATAAGATTTGCTTTAATATGAAGTAATACAAGGTTATTACTAACTTTCATTTTTTTAGTTGAAATCATAAACTTTGTAATTTTGGCCTTGTCTCTCTGAGGTAAGTCTGTTTTTTTAAAAAATTGTCAATTTGCTCCAAAAGCACTTAGAAGCAGGTTTCAAGCTAGATATAATAAGATTTGCTTTAACATGAAGTAATACAAGGTTATACTAACTTTAATTTTTTTAGCTGAAATCATAAACTTTGTAATGTTGGCCTTGTCTCTCTGAGGTAAGTCTGTTTTTGAAAAAATGTGTCAATATGCTCCAAAAGCACTTAGAAGCAGGTTTCAAGCTAGATATAATAAGATTTGCTTTAACATGAAGTAATACAAGGTTATTACTAACTTTAATTTTTTTAGCTGAGATCATAAACTTTGTAATTTTGGCCTTGTCTCTCTGAGGTAAGTCTGTTTTTGCAAACATGTGTCAATTTGCTCCAAAAGCACTTAGAAACAGGTTTCAACCTAGATATAATAAGATTTTCTTTAATATGAAGGAATACAAGGTTATTACTAACTTTCATTTATTTTTAGCTGAAGTCATAAACTTTTTAATTTTGGCCTTTTGGGTCTCTGAGGTAAGTCTGTTTTTGCTAACCTGTCAATTTGCTCCAAAAGCACTTAGAAGCAGGTTTCAAGCTAGATATAATAAGCTTTGCTCTAACATGAAGTAATACAAGGTTATTACTAACTTTAATTTTTTTAGCTGAAATCATAAACTCTGTAATTTTGGCCTTGTCTCTCTGAGGTAAGTCTGTTTTTGCAAACATGTGTCAATTTGCTGCAAAAGGACTTAGAAGCAGGTTTCAAGCTAGATATAATAAGATTTGCTTTAATATGAAGGAATACAAGGTTATTACTAACTTTCATTTTTTTAGTTGAAATCATAAACTTTGTAATTTTGGCCTTGTCTCTCTGAGGTAAGTCTGTTTTTGAAAAAAATTGTCAATTTGCTCCAAAAGCACTTAGAAGCAGGTTTCAAGCTAGATATAATAAGATTTGCTTTAACATGAAGTAATACAAGGTTATTACTAACTTTAATTTTTTTAGCTGAAATCATAAACTTTGTAATTTTGGCCTTGTCTCTCTGAGGTAAGTCTGTTTTTGAAAAAATGTGTCAATTTGCTCCAAAAGCACTTAGAAGAAGGTTTCAAGCTAGATATAATAAGCTTTGCTTTAACATGAAGTAATACAAGGTTATTACTAACTTAAATTTTTTTAGCTGAAATCATAAACTCTGTAATTTTGGCCTTGTCTCTCTGAGGTAAGTCTGTTTTTGCAAACATGTGTCAATTTGCTCCAAAAGCACTTAGAAACAGGTTTCAACCTAGATATAATAAGATTTTCTTTAATATGAAGGAATACAAGGTTATTACTAACTTTCATTTTTTTTTAGCTGAAGTCATAAACTTTTTAATTTTGGCCTTTTGGGTCTCTGAGGTAAGTCTGTTTTTGCAAACCTGTCAATTTGCTCCAAAAACACTTAAAAGCAGGTTTCAACACTAGATATAATAAGATTTGCTTTAATATGAAGTAATACAAGGTTATTACTAACTTTCATTTTTTTAGCTGAAATCATAAACTTTGTAATTTTGGCCTTGTCTCTCTGAGGTAGGTCTGTTTTTGATAAAAATTGTCAATTTGCTCCAAAAGCACTTAGAAGCAGGTTACAAGCTAGATAAGATTTGCTTTAACATGAAGTAATACAAGGTTATTACTAACTTTAATTTTTTAGCTGAAATCATAAACTTTGTAATTTTGGCCTTGTCTCTCTGAGGTAAGTCTGTTTTTGAAAAAATGTGTCAATTTACTCCAAAAGCACTTAGAAGCAGTTTTCAAGCTAGATATAATAAGATTTGCTTTAACATGAAGTAATACAAGGTTATTACTAACTTTAATTTTTTTAGCTGAAATCATAAACTCTGTAATTTTGGCCTTGTCTCTCTGAGGTAAGTCTGTTTTTGCAAACATGTGTCAATTTGCTCCAAAAGCACTTAGAAACAGGTTTCAACCTAGATATAATATGATTTTCTTTAATATGAAGGAATACAAGGTTATTACTAACTATCATTTTTTTTTAGCTGAAGTCATAAACTTTTTAATTTTGGCCTTTTGGGTCTCTGAGGTAAGTCTGTTTTTGCAAACCTGTCAATTTGCTCCAAAAGCACTTAGAAGCAGGTTTCAACACTAGATATAATAAGATTTGCTTTAATATGAAGTAATACAAGGTTATTACTAACTTTCATTTTTTTAGTTGAAATCATAAACTTTGTAATTTTGGCCTTGTCTCTCTGAGGTAAGTCTGTTTTTTTTAAAAATTGTCAATTTGCTCCAAAAGCACTTAGAAGCAGGTTTCAAGCTAGATATAATAAGATTTGCTTTAACATGAAGTAATACAAGGTTATACTAACTTTAATTTTTTTAGCTGAAATCATAAACTTTGTAATTTTGGCCTTGTCTCTCTGAGGTAAGTCTGTTTTTGAAAAAATGTGTCAATATGCTCCAAAAGCACTTAGAAGCAGGTTTCAAGCTAGATATAATAAGATTTGCTTTAACATGAAGTAATACAAGGTTATTACTAACTTTAATTTTTTTAGCTGAGATCATAAACTTTGTAATTTTGGCCTTTTGGGTCTCTGAGGTAAGTCTATTTTTGCAAACCTGTCAATGTGCTCCAAAAGCACTTAGAAGCAGGTTTCAAGCTAGATATAATAAGATTTGCTTTAACATGAAGTAATACAAGGTTATTACTATCTTTAATTTTTTTAGCTGAAATCATAAACTTTGTAATTTTGGCCTTGTCTCTCTGAGGTAAGACTGTTTTTGCAAACATGTGTCAATTTGCTGCAAAAGGACTTAGAAGCAGGTTTCAAGCTAGATATAATAAGATTTGCTTTAATATGAAGGAATACAAGGTTATTACTAACTTTCATTATTTTAGCTGAAATCATAAACTTTGTAATTTTGGCCTTGTCTCTCTGAGGTAAGTCTGTTTTTGCAAACATGTGTCAATTTGCTCCAAAAGCACTTAGAAACAGGTTTCAACCTAGATATAATAAGATTTTCTTTAATATGAAGGAATACAAGGTTATTACTAACTTTCATTTATTTTTAGCTGAAGTCATAAACTTTTTAATTTTGGCCTTTTGGGTCTCTGAGGTAAGTCTGTTTTTGCAAACCTGTCAATTTGCTCCAAAAACACTTAGAAGCAGGTTTCAACACTAGATATAATAAGATTTGCTTTAATATGAAGTAATACAAGGTTATTACTAACTTTAATTTTTTTAGCTGAAATCATAAACTTTGTAATTTTGGCCTTGTCTCTCTGAGGTAGGTCTGTTTTTGATAAAAATTGTCAATTTGCTCCAAAAGCACTTAGAAGCAGGTTACAAGCTAGATAAGATTTGCTTTAACATGAAGTAATACAAGGTTATTACTAACTTTAATTTTTTAGCTGAAATCATAAACTTTGTAATTTTGGCCTTGTCTCTCTGAGGTAAGTCTGTTTTTGCAAACATGTGTCAATTTGCTCCAAAAGCACTTAGAAACAGGTTTCAACCTAGATATAATATGATTTTCTTTAATATGAAGGAATACAAGGTTATTACTAACTATCATTTTTTTTTTGCTGAAGTCATAAACTTTTTAATTTTGGCCTTTTGGGTCTCTGAGGTAAGTCTGTTTTTGCAAACCTGTCAATTTGCTCCAAAAGCACTTAGAAGCAGGTTTCAACACTAGATATAATAAGATTTGCTTTAATATGAAGTAATACAAGGTTATTACTAACTTTCATTTTTTTAGTTGAAATCATAAACTTTGTAATTTTGGCCTTGTCTCTCTGAGGTAAGTCTGTTTTTTAAAAAAATTGTCAATTTGCTCCAAAAGCACTTAGAAGCAGGTTTCAAGCTAGATATAATAAGATTTGCTTTAACATGAAGTAATACAAGGTTATACTAACTTTAATTTTTTTAGCTGAAATCATAAACTTTGTAATTTTGGCCTTGTCTCTCTGAGGTAAGTCTGTTTTTGAAAAAATGTGTCAATTTGCTCCAAAAGCACTTAGAAGCAGGTTTCAAGCTAGATATAATAAGATTTGCTTTAACATGAAGTAATACAAGGTTATTACTAACTTTAATTTTTTTAGCTGAGATCATAAACTTTGTAATTTTGGCCTTTTGGGTCTCTGAGGTAAGTCTGTTTTTGAAAAAAAATGTCAATTTGCTCTGAAAGCACTTAGAAGCAGGTTACAAGCTAGATATAATAAGATTTGCTTTAACATGAAGTAATACAAGGTTATTACTAACTTTAATTTTTTTAGCTGAAATCATAAACTTTGTAATTTTGGCCTTGTCTCTCTGAGGTAAGTCTGTTTTTGAAAAAATGTGTCAATTTACTCCAAAAGCACTTAGAAGCAGGTTTCAAGCTAGATATAATAAGATTTGCTTTAACATGAAGTAATACAAGGTTATTACTAACTTTAATTTTTTTAGCTGAAATCATAAACTTTGTAATTTTGGCCTTGTCTCTCTGAGGTAAGTCTGTTTTTGCAAACATGTGTCAATTTGCTCCAAAAGCACTTAGAAACAGGTTTCAACCTAGATATAATAAGATTTTCTTTAATATGAAGGAATACAAGGTTATTACTAACTTTCATTTATTTTTAGCTGAAGTCATAAACTTTTTAATTTTGGCCTTTTGGGTCTCTGAGGTAAGTCTGTTTTTGCAAACCTGTCAATTTGCTCCAAAAACACTTAGAAGCAGGTTTCAACACTAGATATAATAAGATTTGCTTTAATATGAAGTAATACAAGGTTATTACTAACTTTAATTTTTTTAGCTGAAATCATAAACTTTGTAATTTTGGCCTTGTCTCTCTGAGGTAGGTCTGTTTTTGATAAAAATTGTCAATTTGCTCCAAAAGCACTTAGAAGCAGGTTACAAGCTAGATAAGATTTGCTTTAACATGAAGTAATACAAGGTTATTACTAACTTTAATTTTTTAGCTGAAATCATAAACTTTGTAATTTTGGCCTTGTCTCTCTGAGGTAGGTCTGTTTTTGCAAACATGTGTCAATTTGCTCCAAAAGCACTTAGAAACAGGTTTCAATCTAGATATAATATGATTTTCTTTAATATGAAGGAATACAAGGTTATTACTAACTATCATTTTTTTTTAGCTGAAGTCATAAACTTTTTAATTTTGGCCTTTTGGGTCTCTGAGGTAAGTCTGTTTTTGCAAACCTGTCAATTTGCTCCAAAAGCACTTAGAAGCAGGTTTCAACACTAGATATAATAAGATTTGCTTTAATATGAAGTAATACAAGGTTTTTACTAACTTTCATTTTTTTAGTTGAAATCATAAACTTTGTAATTTTGGCCTTGTCTCTCTGAGGTAAGTCTGTTTTTTAAAAAAATTGTCAATTTGCTCCAAAAGCACTTAGAAGCAGGTTTCAAGCTAGATATAATAAGATTTGCTTTAACATGAAGTAATACAAGGTTATACTAACTTTAATTTTTTTAGCTGAAATCATAAACTTTGTAATTTTGGCCTTGTCTCTCTGAGGTAAGTCTGTTTTTGAAAAAATGTGTCAATTTGCTCCAAAAGCACTTAGAAGCAGGTTTCAAGCTAGATATAATAAGATTTGCTTTAACATGAAGTAATACAAGGTTATTACTAACTTTAATTTTTTTAGCTGAAATCATAAACTTTGTAATTTTGGCCTTGTCTCTCTGAGGTAAGTCTGTTTTTGAAAAAATGTGTCAATTTGCTCCAAAAGCACTTAGAAGCAGGTTTCAAGCTAGATATAATAAGATTTGCTTTAACATGAAGTAATACAAGGTTATTACTAACATTAATTTTTTTAGCTGAGATCATAAACTTTGTAATTTTGGCCTTTTGGGTCTCTGAGGTAAGTCTGTTTTTGCAAACCTGTCAATGTGCTCCAAAAGCACTTAGAAGCAGGTTTCAAGCTAGATATAATAAGATTTGCTTTAACATGAAGTAATACAAGGTTATTACTAACTTTCATTTTTTTAGCTGAAATCATAAACTTTGTAATTTTGGCCTTGTCTCTCTGAGGTAAGTCTGTTTTTGCAAACATGTGTCAATTTGCTGCAAAAGGACTTAGAAGCAGGTTTCAAGCTAGATATAATAAGATTTGCTTTAATATGAAGGAATACAAGGTTATTACTAACTTTCATTATTTTAGCTGAAATCATAAACTTTGTAATTTTGGCCTTGTCTCTCTGAGGTAAGTCTGTTTTTGCAAACATGTGTCAATTTGCTCCAAAAGCACTTAGAAACAGGTTTCAACCTAGATATAATAAGATTTTCTTTAATATGAAGGAATACAAGGTTATTACTAACTTTCATTTTTTTTTAGCTGAAGTCATAAACTTTTTAATTATGGCCTTTTGGGTCTCTGAGGTAAGTCTGTTTTTGCAAACCTGTCAATTTGCTCCAAAAACACTTAGAAGCAGGTTTCAACACTAGATATAATAAGATTTGCTTTAATATGAAGTAATACAAGGTTATTACTAACTTTAATTTTTTTAGCTGAAATCATAAACTTTGTAATTTTGGCCTTGTCTCTCTGAGGTAGGTCTGTTTTTGATAAAAATTGTCAATTTGCTCCAAAAGCACTTAGAAGCAGGTTACAAGCTAGATAAGATTTGCTTTAACATGAAGTAATACAAGGTTATTACTAACTTTAATTTTTTAGCTGAAATCATAAACTTTGTAATTTTGGCCTTGTCTCTCTGAGGTAAGTCTGTTTTTGAAAAAATGTGTCAATTTACTCCAAAAGCACTTAGAAGCAGGTTTCAAGCTAGATATAATAAGATTTGCTTTAACATGAAGTAATACAAGGTTATTACTAACTTTCATTTTTTTAGCTGAAATCATAAACTTTTTATTTTTGGCCTTGTCTCTCTGAGGTAAGTCTGTTTTTGAAAAAAATTGTCAATTTGCTCCAAAAGCACTTAGAAGCAGGTTTCAAGCTAGATATAATAAGATTTACTTTAATATGAAGTAATACAAGGTTATTACTAACTTTCATTTTTTTAGTTGAAATCATAAACTTTGTAATTTTCGCCTTGTCTCTCTGAGGTAAGTCTGTTTTTGAAAAAAATGTGTCAATTTGCTCCAAAAGCACTTAGAAGCAGGTTTCAAGCTAGATATAATAAGATTTGCTTTAACATGAAGTAATACAAGGTTATTACTAACTTTAATTTTTTTAGCTGAAATCATAAATTTTGTAATTTTGGCCTTTTGGGTCTCTGAGGTAAGTCTGTTTTTGCAAACCTGTCAATTTGCTCCAAAAGCACTTAGGAGCAGCTTTCAACACTAGATATAATAAGATTTGCTTTAATATGAAGTAATACAAGGTTATTACTAACTTTCATTTTTTTAGTTGAAATCATAAACTTTGTAATTTTGGCCTTGTCTCTCTGAGGTAAGTCTGTTTTTGAAAAAATGTGTCAATTTGCTCCAAAAGCACTTAGAAGCAGGTTTCAAGCTAGATATAATAAGATTTGCTTTAATATGAAGTAATACAAGGTTATTACTATCTTAAATTTTTTTAGCTGAAATCATAAACTTTGTAATTTTGGCCTTGTCTCTCTGAGGTAAGTCTGTTTTTGCAAACATGTGTCAATTTGCTGCAAAAGGGCTTAGAAGCAGGTTTCAAGCTAGATATAATAAGATTTGCTTTAACATGAAGTAATACAAGGTTATTACTAACTTTAATTTTTTTAGCTGAAATCATAAATTTTGTAATTTTGGCCTTTTGGGTCTCTGAGGTAAGTCTGTTTTTGCAAACCTGTCAATTTGCTCCAAAAGCACTTAGGAGCAGCTTTCAACACTAGATATAATAATATTTGCTTTAATATGAAGTAATACAAGGTTATTACTAACTTTCATTTTTTCAGTTGAAATCATAAACTTTGTAATTTTGGCCTTGTCTCTCTGAGGTAAGTCTGTTTTTGAAAAAATGTGTCAAATTTCTCCAAAAGCACTTAGAAGAAGGTTTCAAGCTAGATATAATAAGCTTTGCTTTAACATGAAGTAATACAAAGTTATTACTAACTTTAATTTTTTTAGCTGAAATCATAAACTTTGTAATTTTGGCCTTGTCTCTCTGAGGTAAGTCTGTTTTTGCAAACATGTGTCAATTTGCTCCAAAAGCACTTAGAAACAGGTTTCAAGCTAGATATAATAATATTTTCTTTTATATGAAGGAATACAATGTTATTACTAACTTTCATTTTTTTTTAGCTGAAGTCATAAACTTTTTAATTTTGGCCTTTTGGGTCTCTGAGGTAAGTCTGTTTTTGCAAACCTGTCAATTTGCTCCAAAAGCACTTAGAAGCAGGTTTCAACACTAGATATAATAAGATTTGCTTTAATATGAAGTAATACAAGGTTATTACTAACTTTCATTTTTTTAGTTGAAATCAAAAACTTTGTAATTTTGGCCTTGTCTCTCTGAGGTAAGTCTGTTTTTGAAAAAATTTGTCAATTTGCTCCAAAAGCACTTAGAAGCAGGTTTCAAGCTAGATATAATAAGATTTACTTTAACATGAAGTAATACAAGGTTATTACTAACTTTAATTTTTTTAGCTGAAATCATAAATTTTGTAATTTTGGCCTTTTGGGTCTCTGAGGTAAGTCTGTTTTTGCAAACCTGTCAATTTGCTCCAAAAGCACTTAGGAGCAGCTTTCAACACTAGATATAATAATATTTGCTTTAATATGAAGTAATACAAGGTTATTACTAACTTTCATTTTTTCAGTTGAAATCATAAACTTTGTAATTTTGGCCTTGTCTCTGAGGTAAGTCTGTTTTTGAAAAAATGTGTCAAATTTCTCCAAAAGCACTTAGAAGAAGGTTTCAAGCTAGATATAATAAGCTTTGCTTTAACATGAAGTAATACAAAGTTATTACTAACTTTAATTTTTTTAGCTGAAATCATAAACTTTGTAATTTTGGCCTTGTCTCTCTGAGGTAAGTCTGTTTTTGCAAACATGTGTCAATTTGCTCCAAAAGCACTTAGAAGAAGGTTTCAAGCTAGATATAATAATATTTTCTTTAATATGAAGGAATACAATGTTATTACTAACTTTCATTTTTTTTTAGCTGAAGTCATAAACTTTTTAATTTTGGCCTTTTGGGTCTCTGAGGTAAGTCTGTTTTTGCAAACCTGTCAATTTGCTCCAAAAGCACTTAGAAGCAGGTTTCAACACTAGATATAATAAGATTTGCTTTAATATGAAGTAATACAAGGTTATTACTAACTTTCATTTTTTTAGTTGAAATCAAAAACTTTGTAATTTTGGCCTTGTCTCTCTGAGGTAAGTCTGTTTTTGAAAAAATTTGTCAATTTGCTCCAAAAGCACTTAGAAGCAGGTTTCAAGCTAGATATAATAAGATTTACTTTAATATGAAGTAATACAAGGTTATTACTAACTTTCATTTTTTTAGTTGAAATCATAAACTTTGTAATTTTGGCCTTGTCTCTCTGAGGTAAGTCTGTTTTTGAAAAAATGTGTCAATTTGCTCCAAAAGCACTTAGAAGCAGGTTTCAAGCTAGATATAATAAGATTTGCTTTAATATGAAGTAATACAAGGTTATTACTATCTTAAATTTTTTTAGCTGAAATCATAAACTTTGTAATTTTGGCCTTGTCTCTCTGAGGTAAGTCTGTTTTTGCAAACATGTGTCAATTTGCTGCAAAAGGGCTTAGAAGCAGGTTTCAAGCTAGATATAATAAGATTTACTTTAATATGAAGTAATACAAGGTTATTACTAACTTTCATTTTTTTAGTTGAAATCATAAACTTTGTAATTTTGGCCTTGTCTCTCTGAGGTAAGTCTGTTTTTGAAAAAATGTGTCAATTTGCTCCAAAAGCACTTAGAAGCAGGTTTCAAGCTAGATATAATAAGATTTGCTTTAATATGAAGTAATACAAGGTTATTACTATCTTAAATTTTTTTAGCTGAAATCATAAACTTTGTAATTTTGGCCTTGTCTCTCTGAGGTAAGTCTGTTTTTGCAAACATGTGTCAATTTGCTGCAAAAGGGCTTAGAAGCAGGTTTCAAGCTAGATATAATAAGATTTGCTTTAATATGAAGGAATACAAGGTTATTACTAACTTTAATTTTTTTAGCTGAAATCATAAACTTTGTAATTTTGGCCTTGTCTCTCTGAGGTAAGTCTGTTTTTGAAAAAATGTGTCAATTTGCTCCAAAAGCACTTAGAAGCAGGTTTCAAGCTACATATAATAAGATTTGCTTTAACATGAAGTAATACAAGGTTATTACTAACTTTAATTTTTTTATCTGAGATCATAAACTTTGTAATTTTGGCCTTTTGGGTCTCTGAGGTAAGTCTGTTTTTGCAAACCTGTCAATGTGCTCCAAAAGCACTTAGAAGCAGGTTTCAAGCTAGATATAATAAGATTTCCTTTAACATGAAGTAATACAAGGTTATTACTATCTTTAATTTTTTTAGCTGAAATCATAAACTTTGTAATTTTGGCCTTGTCTCTCTGAGGTAAGTCTGTTTTTGCAAACATGTGTCAATTTGCTGCAAAAGGACTTAGAAGCAGGTTTCAAGCTAGATATAATAAGATTTGCTTTAATATGAAGGAATACAAGGTTATTACTAACTTTCATTATTTTAGCTGAAATCATAAACTTTGTAATTTTGGCCTTGTCTCTCTGAGGTAAGTCTGTTTTTGAAAAAATGTGTCAATTTGCTCCAAAAGCACTTAGAAGCAGGTTTCAAGCTAGATATAATAAGATTTGCTTTAATATGAAGGAATACAAAGTTATTACTAACTTTAATTTTTTTAGCTGAAATCATAAACTTTGTAATTTTGGCCTTTTGGGTCTCTGAGGTAAGTCTGTTTTTGCAAACATGTGTCAATTTGCTCCAAAAGCACTTAGAAACAGGTTTCAAGCTAGATATAATAAGATTTGCTTTAACATGAAGTAATACAAGGTTATTACTATCTTTAATTTTTTTAGCTGAAATCATAAACTTTGTAATTTTGGCCTTGTCTCTCTGAGGTAAGTCTGTTTTTGCAAACCTGTCAATTTGCTCCAAAAGCACTTAGAAGCAGGTTTCAACACTAGATATAATAAGATTTGCTTTAATATGAAGTAATACAAGGTTATTACTAACTTTCATTTTTTTAGTTGAAATCATAAACTTTGTAATTTTGGCCTTGTCTCTCTGAGGTAAGTCTGTTTTTGAAAAAAATTGTCAATTTGCTCCAAAAGCACTTAGAAGCAGGTTTCAAGCTAGATATAATAAGATTTACTTTAATATGAAGTAATACAAGGTTATTACTAACTTTCATTTTTTTAGTTGAAATCATAAACTTTGTAATTTTTGCCTTGTCTCTCTGAGGTAAGTCTGTTTTTGAAAAAAATGTGTCAATTTGCTCCAAAAGCACTTAGAAGCAGGTTTCAAGCTAGATATAATAAGATTTGCTTTAACATGAAGTAATACAAGGTTATTACTAACTTTAATTTTTTTAGCTGAAATCATAAATTTTGTAATTTTGGCCTTTTGGGTCTCTGAGGTAAGTCTGTTTTTGCAAACCTGTCAATTTGCTCCAAAAGCACTTAGGAGCAGGTTTCAACACTAGATATAATAAGATTTGCTTTAATATGAAGTAATACAAGGTTATTACTAACTTTAATTTTTTTAGTTGAAATCATAAACTTTGTAATTTTGGCCTTGTCTCTCTGAGGTAAGTCTGTTTTTGAAAAAAATGTGTCAATTTGCTCCAAAAGCACTTAAAAGCAGGTTTCAAGCTAGATATAATAAGATTTGCTTTAATATGAAGTAATACAAGGTTATTACTATCTTAAATTTTTTTAGCTGAAATCATAAACTTTGTAATTTTGGCTTTGTCTCTCTGAGGTAAGTCTGTTTTTGCAAACATGTGTCAATTTGCTGCAAAATGACTTAGAAGCAGGTTTCAAGCTAGATATAATAAGATTTGCTTTAATATGAAGGAATACAAGGTTATTACTAACTTTCATTATTTTAGCTGAAATCATAAACTTTGTAATTTTGGCCTTGTCTCTCTGAGGTAAGTCTGTTTTTGAGAAAATGTGTCAATTTGCTCCAAAAGCACTTAGAAGCAGGTTTCAAGCTAGATATAATAAGATTTGCTTTAATATGAAGGAATACAAGGTTATTACTAACTTTAATTTTTTTAGCTGAAATCATAAACTTTGTAATTTTGGCCTTTTGGGTCTCTGAGGTAAGTCTGTTTTTTCAAACCTGTCAATTTGCTCCAAAAGCACTTAGAAACAGGTTTCAACCTAGATATAATAAGATTTTCTTTAATATGAAGGAATACAAGGTTATTACTAACTTTCTTTTTTTTTTTAGCTGAAGTCATAAACTTTTTAATTTTGGCCTTTTGGGTCTCTGAGGTAAGTCTGTTTTTGCAAACCTGTCAATTTGCTCCAACAGCACTTAGAAGCAGGTTTCAACACTAGATATAATAAGATTTGCTTTAATATGAAGTAATACAAGGTTATTACTAACTTTCATTTTTTTAGTTGAAATCATAAACTTTGTAATTTTGGCCTTGTCTCTCTGAGGTAAGTCTGTTTTTGAAAAAATGTGTCAAATTTCTCCAAAAGCACTTAGAAGAAGGTTTCAAGCTAGATATAATAAGCTTTGCTTTAACATGAAGTAATACAAGGTTATTACTAACTTTAATTTTTTTAGCTGAAATCATAAACTTTGTAATTTTGGCCTTTTGGGTCTCTGAGGTAAGTCTGTTTTTTCAAACCTGTCAATTTGCTCCAAAAGCACTTAGAAACAGCTTTCAACCTAGATATAATAAGATTTTCTTTAATATGAAGGAATACAAGGTTATTACTAACTTTCATTTTTTTTTTAGCTGAAGTCATAAACTTTTTAATTTTGGCCTTTTGGGTCTCTGAGGTAAGTCTGTTTTTGCAAACCTGTCAATTTGCTCCAAAAGCACTTAGAAGCAGGTTTCAACACTAGATATAATAAGATTTGCTTTAATATGAAGTAATACAAGGTTATTACTAACTTTCATTTTTTTAGTTGAAATCATAAACTTTGTAATTTTGGCCTTGTCTCTCTGAGGTAAGTCTGTTTTTGAAAAAATGTGTCAAATTTCTCCAAAAGCACTTAGAAGAAGGTTTCAAGCTAGATATAATAAGCTTTGCTTTAACATGAAGTAATACAAGGTTATTACTAACTTTAATTTTTTTAGCTGAAATCATAAACTTTGTAATTTTGGCCTTGTCTCTCTGAGGTAAGTCTGTTTTTGCAAACATGTGTCAATTTGCTCCAAAAGCACTTAGAAACAGGTTTCAAGCTAGATATAATAATATTTTCTTTAATATGAAGTAATACAAGGTTATTACTAACTTTCATTTTTTTAGTTGAAATCATAAACTTTGTAATTTTGGCCTTGTCTCTCTGAGGTAAGTCTGTTTTTGAAAAAATGTGTCAAATTTCTCCAAAAGCACTTAGAAGAAGGTTTCAAGCTAGATATAATAAGCTTTGCTTTAACATGAAGTAATACAAGGTTATTACTAACTTTAATTTTTTTAGCTGAAATCATAAACTTTGTAATTTTGGCCTTGTCTCTCTGAGGTAAGTCTGTTTTTGCAAACATGTGTCAATTTGCTCCAAAAGCACTTAGAAACAGGTTTCAAGCTAGATATAATAATATTTTCTTTAATATGAAGGAATACAATGTTATTACTAACTTTCATTTTTTTTTAGCTGAAGTCATAAACTTTTTAATTTTGGCCTTGTCTCTCTGAGGTAAGTCTGTTTTTGCAAACCTGTCAATTTGCTCCAAAAGCACTTAGAAGCAGGTTTCAACACTAGATATAATAAGATTTGCTTTAATATGAAGTAATACAAGGTTATTACTAACTTTCATTTTTTTAGTTGAAATCAAAAACTTTGTAATTTTGGCCTTGTCTCTCTGAGGTAAGTCTGTTTTTGAGAAAATGTGTCAATTTGCTCCAAAAGCACTTAGAAGCAGGTTTCAAGCTAGATATAATAAGATTTGCTTTAATATGAAGGAATACAAGGTTATTACTAACTTTAATTTTTTTAGCTGAAATCATAAACTTTGTAATTTTGGCCTTTTGGGTCTCTGAGGTAAGTCTGTTTTTTCAAACCTGTCAATTTGCTCCAAAAGCACTTAGAAACAGGTTTCAACCTAGATATAATAAGATTTTCTTTAATATGAAGGAATACAAGGTTATTACTAACTTTCATTTTTTTTTTAGCTGAAGTCATAAACTTTTTAATTTTGGCCTTTTGGGTCTCTGAGGTAAGTCTGTTTTTGCAAACCTGTCAATTTGCTCCAAAAGCACTTAGAAGCAGGTTTCAACACTAGATATAATAATATTTGCTTTAATATGAAGTAATACAAGGTTATTACTAACTTTCATTTTTTTAGTTGAAATCATAAACTTTGTAATTTTGGCCTTGTCTCTCTGAGGTAAGTCTGTTTTTGAAAAAATGTGTCAAATTTCTCCAAAAGCACTTAGAAGAAGGTTTCAAGCTAGATATAATAAGCTTTGCTTTAACATGAAGTAATACAAGGTTATTACTAACTTTAATTTTTTTAGCTGAAATCATAAACTTTGTAATTTTGGCCTTGTCTCTCTGAGGTAAGTCTGTTTTTGCAAACATGTGTCAATTTGCTCCAAAAGCACTTAGAAACAGGTTTCAAGCTAGATATAATAATATTTTCTTTAATATGAAGGAATACAATGTTATTACTAACTTTCATTTTTTTTTAGCTGAAGTCATAAACTTTTTAATTTTGGCCTTTTGGGTCTCTGAGGTAAGTCTGTTTTTGCAAACCTGTCAATTTGCTCCAAAAGCACTTAGAAGCAGGTTTCAACACTAGATATAATAAGATTTGCTTTAATATGAAGTAATACAAGGTTATTACTAACTTTCATTTTTTTAGTTGAAATCATAAACTTTGTAATTTTGGCCTTGTCTCTCTGAGGTAAGTCTGTTTTTTAAAAAATGTGTCAATTTGCTCCAAAAGCACTTAGAAGCAGGTTTCAAGCTAGATATAATAAGATTTGCTTTAATATGAAGTAATACAAGGTTATTACTAACTTTCATTTTTTTAGTTGAAATCATAAACTTTGTAATTTTGGCCTTGTCTCTCTGAGGTAAGTCTGTTTTTGCAAACATGTGTCAATTTGCTCCAAAAAAACTTAGAAGCAGGTTTCAACACTAGATATAATAAGATTTGCTTTAATATGAAGGAATACAAGGTTATTACTAACTTTCATTATTTTAGCTGAAATCATAAACTTTGTAATTTTGGCCTTGTCTCTCTGAGGTAAGTCTGTTTTTGAAAAAATGTGTCAATTTGCTCCAAAAGCACTTAGAAGCAGGTTTCAAGCTAGATATAATAAGATTTGCTTTAATATGAAGGAATACAAGGTTATTACTAACTTTAATTTTTTTAGCTGAAATCATAAACTTTGTAATTTTGGCCTTTTGGGTCTCTGAGGTAAGTCTGTTTTTTCAAACCTGTCAATTTGCTCCAAAAGCACTTAGAAGCAGGTTTCAACACTAGATATAATAAGATTTGCTTTAATATGAAGTAATACAAGGTTATTACTAACTTTAATATTTTTAGTTGAAATCATAAACTTTGTAATTTTGGCCTTGTCTCTCTGAGGTAAGTCTGTTTTTGAAAAAATGTGTCAATTTGCTCCAAAAGCACTTAGAAGCAGGTTTCAAGCTAGATATAATAAGATTTACTTTAATATGAAGTAATACAAGGTTATTACTAACTTTCATTTTTTTAGTTGAAATCATAAACTTTGTAATTTTGGCCTTGTCTCTCTGAGGTAAGTCTGTTTTTGAAAAAATGTGTCAATTTGCTCCAAAAGCACTTAGAAGCAGGTTTCAAGCTAGATATAATAAGATTTGCTTTAATATGAAGTAATACAAGGTTATTACTATCTTAAATTTGTTTAGCTGAAATCATAAACTTTGTAATTTTGGCCTTGTCTCTCTGAGGTAAGTCTGTTTTTGCAAACATGTGTCAATTTGCTGCAAAAGGACTTAGAAGCAGGTTTCAAGCTAGATATAATAAGATTTGCTTTAATATGAAGGAATACAAGGTTATTACTAACTTTCATTATTTTAGCTGAAATCATAAACTTTGTATTTTTGGCCTTGTCTCTCTGGGGTAAGTCTGTTTTTGAAAAAATGTGTCAATTTACTCCAAAAGCACTTAGAAGCAGGTTTCAAGCTAGATATAATAAGATTTGCTTTAACATGAAGGAATACAAGGTTATTACTAACTTTAATTTTTTTAGCTGAAATCATAAACTTTGTAATTTTGGCCTTTTGGGTCTCTGAGGTAAGTCTGTTTTTTCAAACCTGTCAATTTGCTTCAAAAGCACTTATAAGCAGGTTTCAACACTAGATATAATAAGATTTGCTTTAATATGAAGTAATACAAGGTTATTACTAACTTTAATATTTTTAGTTGAAATCATAAACTTTGTAATTTTGGCCTTGTCTCTCTGAGGTAAGTCTGTTTTTGAAAAAATGTGTCAATTTGCTCCAAAAGCACTTAGAAGCAGGTTTCAAGCTAGATATAATAAGATTTACTTTAATATGAAGTAATACAAGGTTATTACTAACTTTCATTTTTTTAGTTGAAATCATAAACTTTGTAATTTTGGCCATGTCTCTCTGAGGTAAGTCTGTTTTTGAAAAAATGTGTCAATTTGCTCCAAAAGCACTTAGAAGCAGGTTTCAAGCTAGATATAATAAGATTTGCTTTAATATGAAGTAATACAAGGTTATTACTATCTTAAATTTGTTTAGCTGAAATCATAAACTTTGTAATTTTGGCCTTGTCTCTCTGAGGTAAGTCTGTTTTTGCAAACATGTGTCAATTTGCTGCAAAAGGACTTAGAAGCAGGTTTCAAGCTAGATATAATAAGATTTGCTTTAACATGAAGTAATACAAGGTTATTACTAACTTTAATTTTTTTAGCTGAAATCATAAACTTTGTAATTTTGGCCTTGTCTCTCTGAGGTAAGTCTGTTTTTGAAAAATGTGTCAATTTGCTCCAAAAGCACTTAGAAGCAGGTTTCAAGCTAGATATAATAAGCTTAGCTTTAACATGAAGTTATACAAGGTTATTACTAACTTTAATTTTTTTAGCTGAAATCATAAACTTTGTAATTTTGGCCTTGTCTCTCTGAGGTAAGTCTGTTTTTGCAAACATGTGTAAATTTGCTCCAAAAGTACTTAGAAACAGGTTTCAAGCTAGATATAATAAGATTTTCTTTAATATGAAGGAATACAAGGTTATTACTAACTTTCATTTTTTTTAGCTCAAGTCATAAACTTTTTAATTTTGGCCTTTTGGGTCTCTGAGGTAAGTCTGTTTTTGCAAACCTGTCAATTTGCTCCAAATGCACTTAGAAGCAGGTTTCAACACTAGATATAATAAGATTTTCTTTAACATGAAGTTATACAAGGTTATTAGTAACTTTCATTTTTTTAGTTGAAATCATAAACTTTGTAATTTTGGCCTTGTCTCTCTGAGGTAAGTCTGTTTTTGCAAACATGTGTCAATTTGCTCCAAAAGCACTTAGAAGCAGGTTTCAACACTAGATATAATAAGATTTGCTTTAATATGAAGGAATACAAGGTTATTACTAACTTTCATTTTTTTAGTTGGAATCATAAACTTTGTAATTTTGGCCTTGTCTCTCTGAGGTAAGTCTGTTTTTGCAAACATGTGTCAATTTGCTCCAAAAGCACTTAGAAACAGGTTTCAACCTAGATATAATAAGATTTTCTTTAATATGAAGGAATACAAGGTTATTACTAACTTTCATTTTTTTTTAGCTGAAGTCATAAACTTTTTAATTTTGGCCTTTTGGGTCTCTGAGGTAAGTCTGTTTTTGCAAACCTGTCAATTTGCTCCAAAAACACTTAGAAGCAGGTTTCAACACTAGATATAATAAGATTTGCTTTAATATGAAGTAATACAAGGTTATTACTAACTTTCATTTTTTTAGCTGAAATCATAAACTTTGTAATTTTGGCCTTGTCTCTCTGAGGTAAGTCTGTTTTTGAAAAAAAATGTCAATTTGCTCCAAAAGCACTTAGAAGCAGGTTACAAGCTAGATATAATAAGATTTGCTTTAACATGAAGTAATACAAGGTTATTACTAACTTTAATTTTTTTAGCTGAAATCATAAACTTTGTAATTTTGGCCTTGTCTCTCTGAGGTAAGTCTGTTTTTGAAAAAATGTGTCAATTTACTCCAAAAGCACTTAGAAGCAGGTTTCAAGCTAGATATAATAAGATTTGCTTTAACATGAAGTAATACAAGGTTATTACTAACTTTCATTTTTTTAGCTGAAATCATAAACTTTGTAATTTTGGCCTTGTCTCTCTGAGGTAAGTCTGTTTTTGCAAACATGTGTAAATTTGCTCCAAAAGTACTTAGAAACAGGTTTCAAGCTAGATATAATAAGATTTTCTTTAATATGAAGGAATACAAGGTTATTACTAACTTTCATTTTTTTTAGCTCAAGTCATAAACTTTTTAATTTTGGCCTTTTGGGTCTCTGAGGTAAGTCTGTTTTTGCAAACCTGTCAATTTGCTCCAAATGCACTTAGAAGCAGGTTTCAACACTAGATATAATAAGATTTTCTTTAACATGAAGTTATACAAGGTTATTAGTAACTTTCATTTTTTTAGTTGAAATCATAAACTTTGTAATTTTGGCCTTGTCTCTCTGAGGTAAGTCTGTTTTTGCAAACATGTGTCAATTTGCTCCAAAAGCACTTAGAAGCAGGTTTCAACACTAGATATAATAAGATTTGCTTTAATATGAAGGAATACAAGGTTATTACTAACTTTCATTTTTTTAGTTGGAATCATAAACTTTGTAATTTTGGCCTTGTCTCTCTGAGGTAAGTCTGTTTTTGCAAACATGTGTCAATTTGCTCCAAAAGCACTTAGAAACAGGTTTCAACCTAGATATAATAAGATTTTCTTTAATATGAAGGAATACAAGGTTATTACTAACTTTCATTTTTTTTTAGCTGAAGTCATAAACTTTTTAATTTTGGCCTTTTGGGTCTCTGAGGTAAGTCTGTTTTTGCAAACCTGTCAATTTGCTCCAAAAACACTTAGAAGCAGGTTTCAACACTAGATATAATAAGATTTGCTTTAATATGAAGTAATACAAGGTTATTACTAACTTTCATTTTTTTAGCTGAAATCATAAACTTTGTAATTTTGGCCTTGTCTCTCTGAGGTAAGTCTGTTTTTGAAAAAAAATGTCAATTTGCTCCAAAAGCACTTAGAAGCAGGTTACAAGCTAGATATAATAAGATTTGCTTTAACATGAAGTAATACAAGGTTATTACTAACTTTAATTTTTTTAGCTGAAATCATAAACTTTGTAATTTTGGCCTTGTCTCTCTGAGGTAAGTCTGTTTTTGAAAAAATGTGTCAATTTACTCCAAAAGCACTTAGAAGCAGGTTTCAAGCTAGATATAATAAGATTTGCTTTAACATGAAGTAATACAAGGTTATTACTAACTTTCATTTTTTTAGCTGAAATCATAAACTTTGTAATTTTGGCCTTTTGGGTCTCTGAGGTAAGTCTGTTTTTGCAAACCTGTCAATTTGCTCCAAAAACACTTAGAAGCAGGTTTCAACACTAGATATAATAAGATTTGCTTTACTATGAAGTAATACAAGGTTATTACTAACTTTAATTTTTTTAGCTGAAATCATAAACTTTGTAATTTTGGCCTTGTCTCTCTGAGGTAGGTCTGTTTTTGAAAAAAAATGTCAATTTGCTCCAAAAGCACTTAGAAGCAGGTTACAAGCTAGATGAGATTTGCTTTAACATGAAGTAATACAAGGTTATTACTAACTTTAATTTTTTAGCTGAAATCATAAACTTTGTAATTTTGGCCTTGTCTCTCTGAGGTAAGTCTGTTTTTGAAAAAATGTGTCAATTTACTCCAAAAGCACTTAGAAGCAGGTTTCAAGCTAGATATAATAAGATTTGCTTTAACATGAAGTAATACAAGGTTATTACTAACTTTAATTTTTTTAGCTGAAATCATAAACTCTGTAATTTTGGCCTTGTCTCTCTGAGGTAAGTCTGTTTTTGGAAACATGTGTCAATTTGCTCCAAAAGCACTTAGAAACAGGTTTCAACCTAGATATAATATGATTTTCTTTAATATGAAGGAATACAAGGTTATTACTAACTATCATTTTTTTTTAGCTGAAGTCATAAACTTTTTAATTTTGGCCTTTTGGGTCTCTGAGGTAAGTCTGTTTTTGCAAACCTGTCAATTTGCTCCAAAAACACTTAGAAGCAGGTTTCAACACTAGATATAATAAGATTTGCTTTAACATGAAGTAATACAAGGTTATTACTAACTTTCATTTTTTTAGTTGAAATCATAAACTTTGTAATTTTGGCCTTGTCTCTCTGAGGTAAGTCTGTTTTTTAAAAAAATTTTCAATTTGCTCCAAAAGCACTTAGAAGCAGGTTTCAAGCTAGATATAATAAGATTTGCTTTAACATGAAGTAATACAAGGTTATTACTAACTTTAATTTTTTTAGCTGAAATCATAAACTTTGTAATTTTGGCCTTGTCTCTCTGAGGTAAGTCTGTTTTTGAAAAAATGTGTCAATTTGCTCCAAAAGCACTTAGAAGCAGGTTTCAAGCTAGATATAATAAGATTTGCTTTAACATGAAGTAATACAAGGTTATTACTAACTTTAATTTTTTTAGCTGAGATCATAAACTTTGTAATTTTGGCCTTTTGGGTCTCTGAGGTAAGTCTGTTTTTGCAAACCTGTCAATGTGCTCCAAAAGCACTTAGAAGCAGGTTTCAAGCTAGATATAATAAGATTTGCTTTAATATGAAGTAATACAAGGTTAGTAAAGTGCATTATAAATTAAATGTATTATTATTATTATTATTATTATTATTACTAACTTTCATTTTTTTAGTTGAAATCATAAACTTTGTAATTTTGGCCTTGTCTCTCTGAGGTAAGTCTGTTTTTTAAAAAATGTGTCAATTTGCTCCAAAAGCACTTAGAAACAGGTTTCAAGCTAGATATAATAAGATGTGCTTTAATATGAAGTAATACAAGGTTATTACTAACTTTAATTTTTTTAGCTGAAATCATAAACTTTGTAATTTTGGCCTTGTCTCTCTGAGGTAAGTCTGTTTTTGAAAAAAATTGTCAATTTGCTCCAAAAGCACTTAGAAGCAGGTTTCAAGCTAGATATAATAAGATTTGCTTTAACATGAAGTAATACAAGGTTATTACTAACTATCATTTTTTTAGCTGAAATCATAAACTTTGTAATTTTGGCCTTGTCTCTCTGAGGTAAGTCTGTTTTTGATAAATGTGTCAATTTGCTCCAAAAGCACTTAGAAGCAGGTTTCAAGCTAGATATAATAAGCTTAGCTTTAACATGAAGTTATACAAGGTTATTACTAACTTTAATTTTTTTAGCTGAAATTTTACTTGGTAATTTTGGCCTTTTGGGTCTCTGAGGTAAGTCTGTTTTTGCAAACCTGTCAATTTGCTCCAAAAGCACTTAGAAGCAGGTTTCAAGCTAGATATAATAAGCTTTGCTCTAACATGAAGTAATACAAGGTTATTACTAACTTTAATTTTTTTAGCTGAAATCATAAACTCTGTAATTTTGGCCTTGTCTCTCTGAGGTAAGTCTGTTTTTGCAAACGTGTCAATTTGCTGCAAAAGGACTTAGAAGCAGGTTTCAAGCTAGATATAATAAGATTTGCTTTAATATGAAGGAATACAAGGTTATTACTAACTTTCATTTTTTTAGTTGAAATCATAAACTTTGTAATTTTGGCCTTGTCTCTCTGAGGTAAGTCTGTTTTTGAAAAAAATTGTCAATTTGCTCCAAAAGCACTTAGAAGCAGGTTTCAAGCTAGATATAATAAGATTTGCTTTAACATGAAGTAATACAAGGTTATTACTAACTTTAATTTTTTTAGCTGAAATCATAAACTTTGTAATTTTGGCCTTGTCTCTCTGAGGTAAGTCTGTTTTTGAAAAAATGTGTCAATTTGCTCCAAAAGCACTTAGAAGAAGGTTTCAAGCTAGATATAATAAGCTTAGCTTTAACATGAAGTTATACAAGGTTATTACTAACTTTAATTTTTTTGGCTGAAATTTTACTTGGTAATTTTGGCCTTTTGGGTCTCTGAGGTAAGTCTATTTTTGCAAACCTGTCAATTTGCTCCAAAAGCACTTAGAAGCAGGTTTCAAGCTAGATATAATAAGCTTTGCTCTAACATGAAGTAATACAAGGTTATTACTAACTTTCATTTTTTTAGCTGAAATCATAAACTTTGTAATTTTGGCCTTGTCTCTCTGAGGTAAGTCTGTTTTTGAAAAAAAATGTCAATTTGCTCCAAAAGCACTTAGAAGCAGGTTACAAGCTAGATATAATAAGATTTGCTTTAACATGAAGTAATACAAGGTTATTACTAACTTTAATTTTTTTAGCTGAAATCATAAACTTTGTAATTTTGGCCTTGTCTCTCTGAGGTAAGTCTGTTTTTGAAAAAATGTGTCAATTTACTCCAAAAGCACTTAGAAGCAGGTTTCAAGCTAGATATAATAAGATTTGCTTTAACATGAAGTAATACAAGGTTATTACTAACTTTCATTTTTTTAGCTGAAATCATAAACTTTGTAATTTTGGCCTTGTCTCTCTGAGGTAAGTCTGTTTTTGCAAACATGTGTCAATTTGCTCCAAAAGCACTTAGAAACAGGTTTCAACCTAGATATAATAAGATTTTCTTTAATATGAAGGAATACAAGGTTATTACTAACTTTCATTTTTTTTTAGCTGAAGTCATAAACTTTTTAATTTTGGCCTTTTGGGTCTCTGAGGTAAGTCTGTTTTTGCAAACCTGTCAATTTGCTCCAAAAACACTTAGAAGCAGGTTTCAACACTAGATATAATAAGATTTGCTTTAATGTGAAGTAATACAAGGTTATTACTAACTTTAATTTTTTTAGCTGAAATCATAAACTTTGTAATTTTGGCCTTGTCTCTCTGAGGTAGGTCTGTTTTTGAAAAAAATTGTCAATTTGCTCCAAAAGCACTTAGAAGCAGGTTACAAGCTAGATAAGATTTGCTTTAACATGAAGTAATACAAGGTTATTACTAACTTTAATTTTTTAGCTGAAATCATAAACTTTGTAATTTTGGCCTTGTCTCTCTGAGGTAAGTCTGTTTTTGAAAAAATGTGTCAATTTACTCCAAAAGCACTTAGAAGCAGGTTTCAAGCTAGATATAATAAGATTTGCTTTAACGTGAAGTAATACAAGGTTATTACTAACTTTAATTTTTTTAGCTGAAATCATAAACTCTGTAATTTTGGCCTTGTCTCTCTGAGGTAAGTCTGTTTTTGCAAACATGTGTCAATTTGCTCCAAAAGCACTTAGAAACAGGTTTCAACCTAGATATAATATGATTTTCTTTAATATGAAGGAATACAAGGTTATTACTAACTATCATTTCTTTTTGGCTGAAGTCATAAACTTTTTAATTTTGGCCTTTTGGGTCTCTGAGGTAAGTCTGTTTTTGCAAACCTGTCAATTTGCTCCAAAAGCACTTAGAAGCAGGTTTCAACACTAGATATAATAAGATTTGCTTTAATATGAAGTAATACAAGGTTATTACTAACTTTCATTTTTTTAGTTGAAATCATAAACTTTGTAATTTTGGCCTTGTCTCTCTGAGGTAAGTCTGTTTTTTAAAAAAATTGTGAATTTGCTCCAAAAGCACTTAGAAGCAGGTTTCAAGCTAGATATAATAAGATTTGCTTTAACATGAAGTAATACAAGGTTATTACTAACTTTAATTTTTTTAGCTGAAATCATAAACTTTGTAATTTTGGCCTTGTCTCTCTGAGGTAAGTCTGTTTTTGAAAAAATGTGTCAATTTGCTCCAAAAGCACTTAGAAGCAGGTTTCAAGCTAGATATAATAAGATTTGCTTTAACATGAAGTAATACAAGGTTATTACTAACTTTAATTTTTTTAGCTGAGATCATAAACTTTGTAATTTTGGCCTTTTGGGTCTCTGAGGTAAGTCTGTTTTTGCAAACCTGTCAATGTGCTCCAAAAGCACTTAGAAGCAGGTTTCAAGCTAGATATAATAAGATTTGCTTTAATATGAAGTAATACAAGGTTATTACTAACTTTCATTTTTTTAGTTGAAATCATAAACTTTGTAATTTTGGCCTTGTCTCTCTGAGGTAAGTCTGTTTTTGCAAACATGTGTCAATTTGCTCCAAAAGCACTTAGAAACAGGTTTCAACCTAGATATAATAAGATTTTCTTTAATAAGAAGGAATACAAGGTTATTACTAACTTTCATTTTTTTTTAGCTGAAGGCATAAACTTTTTAATTTTGGCCTTTTGGGTCTCTGAGGTAAGTCTATTTTTGCAAACCTGTCAATTTGCTCCAAAAACACTTAGAAGCAGGTTTCAACACTAGATATAATAAGATTTGCTTTAATATGAAGTAATACAAGGTTATTACTAACTTTCATTTTTTTAGCTGAAATCATAAACTTTGTAATTTTGGCCTTGTCTCTCTGAGGTAAGTCTGTTTTTGAAAAAAAATGTCAATTTGCTCCAAAAGCACTTAGAAGCAGGTTACAAGCTAGATATAATAAGATTTGCTTTAACATGAAGTAATACAAGGTTATTACTAACTTTAATTTTTTTAGCTGAAATCATAAACTTTGTAATTTTGGCCTTGTCTCTCTGAGGTAAGTCTGTTTTTGAAAAAATGTGTCAATTTACTCCAAAAGCACTTAGAAGCAGGTTTCAAGCTAGATATAATAAGATTTGCTTTAACATGAAGTAATACAAGGTTATTACTAACTTTCATTTTTTTAGCTGAAATCATAAACTTTGTAATTTTGGCCTTGTCTCTCTGAGGTAAGTCTGTTTTTGCAAACATGTGTCAATTTGCTCCAAAAGCACTTAGAAACAGGTTTCAACCTAGATATAATAAGATTTTCTTTAATATGAAGGAATACAAGGTTATTACTAACTTTCATTTTTTTTTAGCTGAAGTCATATCTTTTGTAATTTTGGCCTTTTGGGTCTCTGAGGTAAGTCTGTTTTTGCAAACCTGTCAATTTGCTCCAAAAACACTTAGAAGCAGGTTTCAACACTAGATATAATAAGATTTGCTTTAATGTGAAGTAATACAAGGTTATTACTAACTTTAATTTTTTTAGCTGAAATCATAAACTTTGTAATTTTGGCCTTGTCTCTCTGAGGTAGGTCTGTTTTTGAAAAAATTGTCAATTTGCTCCAAAAGCACTTAGAAGCAGGTTACAAGCTAGATAAGATTTGCTTTAACATGAAGTAATACAAGGTTATTACTAACTTTAATTTTTTAGCTGAAATCATAAACTTTGTAATTTTGGCCTTGTCTCTCTGAGGTAAGTCTGTTTTTGAAAAAATGTGTCAATTTACTCCAAAAGCACTTAGAAGCAGGTTTCAAGCTAGATATAATAAGATTTGCTTTAACGTGAAGTAATACAAGGTTATTACTAACTTTAATTTTTTTAGCTGAAATCATAAACTCTGTAATTTTGGCCTTGTCTCTCTGAGGTAAGTCTGTTTTTGCAAACATGTGTCAATTTGCTCCAAAAGCACTTAGAAACAGGTTTCAACCTAGATATAATATGATTTTCTTTAATATGAAGGAATACAAGGTTATTACTAACTATCATTTCTTTTTGGCTGAAGTCATAAACTTTTTAATTTTGGCCTTTTGGGTCTCTGAGGTAAGTCTGTTTTTGCAAACCTGTCAATTTGCTCCAAAAGCACTTAGAAGCAGGTTTCAACACTAGATATAATAAGATTTGCTTTAATATGAAGTAATACAAGGTTATTACTAACTTTCATTTTTTTAGTTGAAATCATAAACTTTGTAATTTTGGCCTTGTCTCTCTGAGGTAAGTCTGTTTTTTAAAAAAATTGTGAATTTGCTCCAAAAGCACTTAGAAGCAGGTTTCAAGCTAGATATAATAAGATTTGCTTTAACATGAAGTAATACAAGGTTATTACTAACTTTAATTTTTTTAGCTGAAATCATAAACTTTGTAATTTTGGCCTTGTCTCTCTGAGGTAAGTCTGTTTTTGAAAAAATGTGTCAATTTGCTCCAAAAGCACTTAGAAGCAGGTTTCAAGCTAGATATAATAAGATTTGCTTTAACATGAAGTAATACAAGGTTATTACTAACTTTAATTTTTTTAGCTGAGATCATAAACTTTGTAATTTTGGCCTTTTGGGTCTCTGAGGTAAGTCTGTTTTTGCAAACCTGTCAATTTGCTCCAAAAGCACTTAGAAGCAGGTTTCAAGCTAGATATAATAAGATTTGCTTTAATATGAAGTAATACAAGGTTATTACTAACTTTCATTTTTTTAGTTGAAATCATAAACTTTGTAATTTTGGCCTTGTCTCTCTGAGGTAAGTCTGTTTTTGCAAACATGTGTCAATTTGCTCCAAAAGCACTTAGAAACAGGTTTCAACCTAGATATAATAAGATTTTCTTTAATAAGAAGGAATACAAGGTTATTACTAACTTTCATTTTTTTTTAGCTGAAGGCATAAACTTTTTAATTTTGGCCTTTTGGGTCTCTGAGGTAAGTCTATTTTTGCAAACCTGTCAATTTGCTCCAAAAACACTTAGAAGCAGGTTTCAACACTAGATATAATAAGATTTGCTTTAATATGAAGTAATACAAGGTTATTACTAACTTTCATTTTTTTAGCTGAAATCATAAACTTTGTAATTTTGGCCTTGTCTCTCTGAGGTAAGTCTGTTTTTGAAAAAAAATGTCAATTTGCTCCAAAAGCACTTAGAAGCAGGTTACAAGCTAGATATAATAAGATTTGCTTTAACATGAAGTAATACAAGGTTATTACTAACTTTAATTTTTTTAGCTGAAATCATAAACTTTGTAATTTTGGCCTTGTCTCTCTGAGGTAAGTCTGTTTTTGAAAAAATGTGTCAATTTACTCCAAAAGCACTTAGAAGCAGGTTTCAAGCTAGATATAATAAGATTTGCTTTAACATGAAGTAATACAAGGTTATTACTAACTTTCATTTTTTTAGCTGAAATCATAAACTTTGTAATTTTGGCCTTGTCTCTCTGAGGTAAGTCTGTTTTTGCAAACATGTGTCAATTTGCTCCAAAAGCACTTAGAAACAGGTTTCAACCTAGATATAATAAGATTTTCTTTAATATGAAGGAATACAAGGTTATTACTAACTTTCATTTTTTTTTAGCTGAAGTCATATCTTTTTAATTTTGGCCTTTTGGGTCTCTGAGGTAAGTCTGTTTTTGCAAACCTGTCAATTTGCTCCAAAAACACTTAGAAGCAGGTTTCAACACTAGATATAATAAGATTTGCTTTAATGTGAAGTAATACAAGGTTATTACTAACTTTAATTTTTTTAGCTGAAATCATAAACTTTGTAATTTTGGCCTTGTCTCTCTGAGGTAGGTCTGTTTTTGAAAAAAATTGTCAATTTGCTCCAAAAGCACTTAGAAGCAGGTTACAAGCTAGATAAGATTTGCTTTAACATGAAGTAATACAAGGTTATTACTAACTTTAATTTTTTAGCTGAAATCATAAACTTTGTAATTTTGGCCTTGTCTCTCTGAGGTAAGTCTGTTTTTGAAAAAATGTGTCAATTTACTCCAAAAGCACTTAGAAGCAGGTTTCAAGCTAGATATAATAAGATTTGCTTTAACGTGAAGTAATACAAGGTTATTACTAACTTTAATTTTTTTAGCTGAAATCATAAACTCTGTAATTTTGGCCTTGTCTCTCTGAGGTAAGTCTGTTTTTGAAAACATGTGTCAATTTGCTCCAAAAGCACTTAGAAACAGGTTTCAACCTAGATATAATATGATTTTCTTTAATATGAAGGAATACAAGGTTATTACTAACTATCATTTCTTTTTGGCTGAAGTCATAAACTTTTTAATTTTGGCCTTTTGGGTCTCTGAGGTAAGTCTGTTTTTGCAAACCTGTCAATTTGCTCCAAAAGCACTTAGAAGCAGGTTTCAACACTAGATATAATAAGATTTGCTTTAATATGAAGTAATACAAGGTTATTACTAACTTTCATTTTTTTAGTTGAAATCATAAACTTTGTAATTTTGGCCTTGTCTCTCTGAGGTAAGTCTGTTTTTTAAAAAAATTGTGAATTTGCTCCAAAAGCACTTAGAAGCAGGTTTCAAGCTAGATATAATAAGATTTGCTTTAACATGAAGTAATACAAGGTTATTACTAACTTTAATTTTTTTAGCTGAAATCATAAACTTTGTAATTTTGGCCTTGTCTCTCTGAGGTAAGTCTGTTTTTGAAAAAATGTGTCAATTTGCTCCAAAAGCACTTAGAAGCAGGTTTCAAGCTAGATATAATAAGATTTGCTTTAACATGAAGTAATACAAGGTTATTACTAACTTTAATTTTTTTAGCTGAGATCATAAACTTTGTAATTTTGGCCTTTTGGGTCTCTGAGGTAAGTCTGTTTTTGCAAACCTGTCAATGTGCTCCAAAAGCACTTAGAAGCAGGTTTCAAGCTAGATATAATATGATTTGCTTTAATATGAAGTAATACAAGGTTATTACTAACTTTCATTTTTTTAGTTGAAATCATAAACTTTGTAATTTTGGCCTTGTCTCTCTGAGGTAAGTCTGTTTTTGCAAACATGTGTCAATTTGCTCCAAAAGCACTTAGAAACAGGTTTCAACCTAGATATAATAAGATTTTCTTTAATAAGAAGGAATACAAGGTTATTACTAACTTTCATTTTTTTTTAGCTGAAGGCATAAACTTTTTAATTTTGGCCTTTTGGGTCTCTGAGGTAAGTCTATTTTTGCAAACCTGTCAATTTGCTCCAAAAACACTTAGAAGCAGGTTTCAACACTAGATATAATAAGATTTGCTTTAATATGAAGTAATACAAGGTTATTACTAACTTTCATTTTTTTAGCTGAAATCATAAACTTTGTAATTTTGGCCTTGTCTCTCTGAGGTAAGTCTGTTTTTGAAAAAATGTGTCAATTTACTCCAAAAGCACTTAGAAGCAGGTTTCAAGCTAGATATAATAAGATTTGCTTTAATATGAAGGAATACAAGGTTATTACTAACTTTCATTTTTTTAGTTGAAATGATAAACTTTGTAATTTTGGCCTTGTCTCTCTGAGGTAAGTCTGTTTTTGAAAAAATGTGTCAATTTGCTCCAAAAGCACTTAGAAGCAGGTTACAAGCTAGATATAATAAGATTTGCTTTAACATGAAGTAATACAAGGTTATTACTAACTTTAATTTTTTTAGCTGAAATCATAAACTTTGTAATTTTGGCCTTGTCTCTCTGAGGTAAGTCTGTTTTTGAAAAAATGTGTCAATTTACTCCAAAAGCACTTAGAAGCAGGTTTCAAGCTAGATATAATAAGATTTGCTTTAACATGAAGTAATACAAGGTTATTACTAACTTTAATTTTTTTAGCTGAAATCATAAACTTTGTAATTTTGGCCTTGTCTCTCTGAGGTAAGTCTGTTTTTGCAAACATGTGTCAATTTGCTCCAAAAGCACTTAGAAACAGGTTTCAACCTAGATATAATAAGATTTTCTTTAATATGAAGGAATACAAGGTTATTACTAACTTTCATTTTTTTTTAGCTGAAGTCATAAACTTTTTAATTTTGGCCTTTTGGGTCTCTGAGGTAAGTCTGTTTTTGCAAACCTGTCAATTTGCTCCAAAAACACTTAGAAGCAGGTTTCAACACTAGATATAATAAGATTTGCTTAATGTGAAGTAATACAAGGTTATTACTAACTTTAATTTTTTTAGCTGAAATCATAAACTTTGTAATTTTGGCCTTGTCTCTCTGAGGTAGGTCTGTTTTTGAAAAAAATTGTCAATTTGCTCCAAAAGCACTTAGAAGCAGGTTACAAGCTAGATAAGATTTGCTTTAACATGAAGTAATACAAGGTTATTACTAACTTTAATTTTTTAGCTGAAATCATAAACTTTGTAATTTTGGCCTTGTCTCTCTGAGGTAAGTCTGTTTTTGAAAAAATGTGTCAATTTACTCCAAAAGCACTTAGAAGCAGGTTTCAAGCTAGATATAATAAGATTTGCTTTAACGTGAAGTAATACAAGGTTATTACTAACTTTAATTTTTTTAGCTGAAATCATAAACTCTGTAATTTTGGCCTTGTCTCTCTGAGGTAAGTCTGTTTTTGCAAACATATGTCAATTTGCTCCAAAAGCACTTAGAAACAGGTTTCAACCTAGATATAATATGATTTTCTTTAATATGAAGGAATACAAGGTTATTACTAACTATCATTTCTTTTTGGCTGAAGTCATAAACTTTTTAATTTTGGCCTTTTGGGTCTCTGAGGTAAGTCTGTTTTTGCAAACCTGTCAATTTGCTCCAAAAGCACTTAGAAGCAGGTTTCAACACTAGATATAATAAGATTTGCTTTAATATGAAGTAATACAAGGTTATTACTAACTTTCATTTTTTTAGTTGAAATCATAAACTTTGTAATTTTGGCCTTGTCTCTCTGAGGTAAGTCTGTTTTTTAAAAAAATTGTTAATTTGCTCCAAAAGCACTTAGAAGCAGGTTTCAAGCTAGATATAATAAGATTTGCTTTAACATGAAGTAATACAAGGTTATTACTAACTTTAATTTTTTTAGCTGAAATCATAAACTTTGTAATTTTGGCCTTGTCTCTCTGAGGTAAGTCTGTTTTTGAAAAAATGTGTCAATTTGCTCCAAAAGCACTTAGAAGCAGGTTTCAAGCTAGATATAATAAGATTTGCTTTAACATGAAGTAATACAAGGTTATTACTAACTTTAATTTTTTTAGCTGAGATCATAAACTTTGTAATTTTGGCCTTTTGGGTCTCTGAGGTAAGTCTGTTTTTGCAAACCTGTCAATGTGCTCCAAAAGCACTTAGAAGCAGGTTTCAAGCTAGATATAATAAGATTTGCTTTAATATGAAGTAATACAAGGTTATTACTAACTTTCATTTTTTTAGTTGAAATCATAAACTTTGTAATTTTGGCCTTGTCTCTCTGAGGTAAGTCTGTTTTTTAAAAAATGTGTCAATTTGCTCCAAAAGCACTTAGAAGCAGGTTTCAAGCTAGATATAATAAGATTTGCTTTAATATGAAGGAATACAAAGTTATTACTAACTTTAATTTTTTTAGCTGAAATCATAAACTTTGTAATTTTGGCCTTTTGGGTCTCTGAGGTAAGTCTGTTTTTGCAAATGTGTGTCAATTTGCTCCAAAAGCACTTAGAAACAGGTTTCAAGCTAGATATAATAAGATTTGCTTTAACATGAAGTAATACAAGGTTATTACTATCTTTAATTTTTTTAGCTGAAATCATAAGCTTTGTAATTTTGGCCTTGTCTCTCTGAGGTAAGTCTGTTTTTGCAAACCTGTCAATTTGCTCCAAAAGCACTTAGAAGCAGGTTTCAACACTAGATATAATAAGATTTGCTTTAATATGAAGTAATACAAGGTTATTACTAACTTTCATTTTTTTAGTTGAAATCATAAACTTTGTAATTTTGGCCTTGTCTCTCTGAGGTAAGTCTGTTTTTGAAAAAAATTGTCAATTTGCTCCAAAAGCACTTAGAAGCAGGTTTCAAGCTAGATATAATAAGATTTACTTTAATATGAAGTAATACAAGGTTATTACTAACTTTCATTTTTTTAGTTGGAATCATAAACTTTGTAATTTTTGCCTTGTCTCTCTGAGGTAAGTCTGTTTTTGAAAAAAATGTGTCAATTTGCTCCAAAAGCACTTAGAAGCAGGTTTCAAGCTAGATATAATAAGATTTGCTTTAACATGAAGTAATACAAGGTTATTACTAACTTTAATTTTTTTAGCTGAAATCATAAATTTTGTAATTTTGGCCTTTTGGGTCTCTGAGGTAAGTCTGTTTTCGCAAACCTGTCAATTTGCTCCAAAAGCACTTAGGAGCAGGTTTCAACACTAGATATAATAAGATTTGCTTTAATATGAAGTAATACAAGGTTATTACTAACTTTAATTTTTTTAGTTGAAATCATAAACTTTGTAATTTTGGCCTTATCTCTCTGAGGTAAGTCTGTTTTTGAAAAAATGTGTCAATTTACTCCAAAAGCACTTAGAAGCAGGTTTCAAGCTAGATATAATAAGATTTGCTTTAATATGAAGTAATACAAGGTTATTACTATCTTAATTTTTTTTAGCTGAAATCATAAACTTTGTAATTTTGGCCTTTTGGGTCTCTGAGGTAAGTCTGTTTTTGCAAACCTGTCAATTTGCTCCAAAAGCACTTAGAAACAGGTTTCAACCTAGATATAATAAGATTTTCTTTAATATGAAGGAATACAAGGTTATTACTAACTATCATTTTTTTTTTAGCTGAAATCATAAACTTTGTAATTTTGGCCTTTTGGGTCTCTGAGGTAAGTCTGTTTTTGCAAACCTGTCAATTTGCTCCAAAAGCACTTAGAAGCAGGTTTCAACACTAGATATAATAAGATTTGCTTTAATATGAAGTAATACAAGGTTATTACTATCTTTAATTTTTTTAGCTGAAATCATAAACTTTGTAATTTTGGCCTTGTCTCTCTGAGGTAAGTCTGTTTTTGCAAACCTGTCAATTTGCTCCAAAAGCACTTAGAAGCAGGTTTCAACACTAGATATAATAAGATTTGCTTTAATATGAAGTAATACAAGGTTATTACTAACTTTCATTTTTTTAGTTGAAATCATAAACTTTGTAATTTTGGCCTTGTCTCTCTGAGGTAAGTCTGTTTTTGAAAAAAATTGTCAATTTGCTCCAAAAGCACTTAGAAGCAGGTTTCAAGCTAGATATAATAAGATTTACTTTAATATGAAGTAATACAAGGTTATTACTAACTTTCATTTTTTTAGTTGAAATCATAAACTTTGTAATTTTTGCCTTGTCTCTCTGAGGTAAGTCTGTTTTTGAAAAAAATGTGTCAATTTGCTCCAAAAGCACTTAGAAGCAGGTTTCAAGCTAGATATAATAAGATTTGCTTTAACATGAAGTAATACAAGGTTATTACTAACTTTAATTTTTTTAGCTGAAATCATAAATTTTGTAATTTTGGCCTTTTGGGTCTCTGAGGTAAGTCTGTTTTCGCAAACCTGTCAATTTGCTCCAAAAGCACTTAGGAGCAGGTTTCAACACTAGATATAATAAGATTTGCTTTAATATGAAGTAATACAAGGTTATTACTAACTTTAATTTTTTTAGTTGAAATCATAAACTTTGTAATTTTGGCCTTATCTCTCTGAGGTAAGTCTGTTTTTGAAAAAATGTGTCAATTTACTCCAAAAGCACTTAGAAGCAGGTTTCAAGCTAGATATAATAAGATTTGCTTTAATATGAAGTAATACAAGGTTATTACTATCTTAAATTTTTTTAGCTGAAATCATAAACTTTGTAATTTTGGCCTTTTGGGTCTCTGAGGTAAGTCTGTTTTTGCAAACCTGTCAATTTGCTCCAAAAGCACTTAGAAACAGGTTTCAACCTAGATATAATAAGATTTTCTTTAATATGAAGGAATACAAGGTTATTACTAACTATCATTTTTTTTTTAGCTGAAATCATAAACTTTGTAATTTTGGCCTTTTGGGTCTCTGAGGTAAGTCTGTTTTTGCAAACCTGTCAATTTGCTCCAAAAGCACTTAGAAGCAGGTTTCAACACTAGATATAATAAGATTTGCTTTAATATGAAGTAATACAAGGTTATTACTATCTTTAATTTTTTTAGCTGAAATCATAAACTTTGTAATTTTGGCCTTGTCTCTCTGAGGTAAGTCTGTTTTTGCAAACCTGTCAATTTGCTCCAAAAGCACTTAGAAGCAGGTTTCAACACTAGATATAATAAGATTTGCTTTAATATGAAGTAATACAAGGTTATTACTAACTTTCATTTTTTTAGTTGAAATCATAAACTTTGTAATTTTGGCCTTGTCTCTCTGAGGTAAGTCTGTTTTTGAAAAAAATTGTCAATTTGCTCCAAAAGCACTTAGAAGCAGGTTTCAAGCTAGATATAATAAGATTTACTTTAATATGAAGTAATACAAGGTTATTACTAACTTTCATTTTTTTAGTTGAAATCATAAACTTTGTAATTTTTGCCTTGTCTCTCTGAGGTAAGTCTGTTTTTGAAAAAAATGTGTCAATTTGCTCCAAAAGCACTTAGAAGCAGGTTTCAAGCTAGATATAATAAGATTTGCTTTAACATGAAGTAATACAAGGTTATTACTAACTTTAATTTTTTTAGCTGAAATCATAAATTTTGTAATTTTGGCCTTTTGGGTCTCTGAGGTAAGTCTGTTTTCGCAAACCTGTCAATTTGCTCCAAAAGCACTTAGGAGCAGGTTTCAACACTAGATATAATAAGATTTGCTTTAATATGAAGTAATACAAGGTTATTACTAACTTTAATTTTTTTAGTTGAAATCATAAACTTTGTAATTTTGGCCTTATCTCTCTGAGGTAAGTCTGTTTTTGAAAAAATGTGTCAATTTACTCCAAAAGCACTTAGAAGCAGGTTTCAAGCTAGATATAATAAGATTTGCTTAAATATGAAGTAATACAAGGTTATTACTATCTTAAATTTTTTTAGCTGAAATCATAAACTTTGTAATTTTGGCCTTTTGGGTCTCTGAGGTAAGTCTGTTTTTGCAAACCTGTCAATTTGCTCCAAAAGCACTTAGAAACAGGTTTCAACCTAGATATAATAAGATTTTCTTTAATATGAAGGAATACAAGGTTATTACTAACTATCATTTTTTTTTTAGCTGAAATCATAAACTTTGTAATTTTGGCCTTTTGGGTCTCTGAGGTAAGTCTGTTTTTGCAAACCTGTCAATTTGCTCCAAAAGCACTTAGAAGCAGGTTTCAACACTAGATATAATAAGATTTGCTTTAATATGAAGTAATACAAGGTTATTACTATCTTTAATTTTTTTAGCTGAAATCATAAACTTTGTAATTTTGGCCTTGTCTCTCTGAGGTAAGTCTGTTTTTGCAAACCTGTCAATTTGCTCCAAAAGCACTTAGAAGCAGGTTTCAACACTAGATATAATAAGATTTGCTTTAATATGAAGTAATACAAGGTTATTACTAACTTTAATTTTTTTAGCTGAAATCATAAACTTTGTAATTTTGGCCTTGTCTCTCTGAGGTAAGTCTGTTTTTGAAAAAAATTGTCAATTTGCTCCAAAAGCACTTAGAAGCAGGTTTCAAGCTAGATATAATAAGATTTACTTTAATATGAAGTAATACAAGGTTATTACTAACTTTCATTTTTTTAGTTGAAATCATAAACTTTGTAATTTTTGCCTTGTCTCTCTGAGGTAAGTCTGTTTTTGAAAAAAATGTGTCAATTTGCTCCAAAAGCACTTAGAAGCAGGTTTCAAGCTAGATATAATAAGATTTGCTTTAACATGAAGTAATACAAGGTTATTACTAACTTTAATTTTTTTAGCTGAAATCATAAATTTTGTAATTTTGGCCTTTTGGGTCTCTGAGGTAAGTCTGTTTTCGCAAACCTGTCAATTTGCTCCAAAAGCACTTAGGAGCAGGTTTCAACACTAGATATAATAAGATTTGCTTTAATATGAAGTAATACAAGGTTATTACTAACTTTAATTTTTTTAGTTGAAATCATAAACTTTGTAATTTTGGCCTTATCTCTCTGAGGTAAGTCTGTTTTTGAAAAAATGTGTCAATTTACTCCAAAAGCACTTAGAAGCAGGTTTCAAGCTAGATATAATAAGATTTGCTTTAATATGAAGTAATACAAGGTTATTACTATCTTAAATTTTTTTAGCTGAAATCATAAACTTTGTAATTTTGGCCTTTTGGGTCTCTGAGGTAAGTCTGTTTTTGCAAACCTGTCAATTTGCTCCAAAAGCACTTAGAAACAGGTTTCAACCTAGATATAATAAGATTTTCTTTAATATGAAGGAATACAAGGTTATTACTAACTATCATTTTTTTTTTAGCTGAAATCATAAACTTTGTAATTTTGGCC
>JBBDHG010000453.1:0-35000 GCA_037951165.1 Lophius americanus
TCCATCCTCTCTTCTCTCTCCTCTCTCCTCTCTTCCCTCTCTCCTCTCTCTTCCTCTCTACCTCTCTCTCTACCTCTCTCTCTTCTCCCTCTCTCTCTCTCCTCTCACTTCTATCTCCTCTCTCCTCCTCTCTCTTTCAATCCTCTTCTATCCTCTCTCTCTCCTCTTCTCTGTCTCTCTCCACTCTGCTCCCTCACTCTTCTCTCTCCCTCCTCCTCTCTCTTCCCTCTCTCATCTCCCTCTCTCTCTCTCCTCCTTCTCTCTCCTCTCTCTCCTCTCTCTCCTCTCTCTGTCTTCTCCTCCCTCTCTCTCTCTTTCTCTCCTCTCTCTCTTCCTCTCTCTCTCCTCTCTCTCCTCTCTCTCTCTTCCCTCTCTCTCCTCTCTCTCTTCCCTTGCTCCTCTCTCCTCTCTCCTTCTCCTCTCTCCCTCCTCCTCTCTTCCTCTCTCTCGTTGGCATCTTAGTTGTTCCTCTCGTCCTGTTCAGGAATGTTTGGCTGTAAGTTGTAGGATTTCAAAAACATAAAAATGTCCTCCGTCCTAAATGAGTCAAACATGTCATAGATCATCATCACCGATGACAGCAGTGATGATGAGGGTACGAGTGAAGGCCATTCCCGTGAGAATGCCAAGGTTAAACTCTGTGGCACGCTAAGTGGATCCTTCCTTTGGAAGAGGGATGGCCTCAGTCACTGTCCTAAGATAATAGATTAATGCCCCCCCCCCCCCCCCCCCCCCCCCGCTCATGTTGTCCTTCAGAGAACATTCTTTATCTCCCGTCATTTAAATCTTCATCTTCTCGTCATGTTTGGATCCCTCATCATCCCTCACTGTCCTCTTATCGTCGCTGACTCTGCAGAAGTCGCGCCCATTTCCTGTGCCCTCTGGTTCCTCGGGTCCGTCCGGGCCGCCGTTCACCGCAGTGGTGCCGATCAAACAAACAAAGAGAAACAAGGATAATCCCTTATTTTTGTGTATATGTGTGTGTGTATAGGTGTGTGTGTCGTAAACACGTCACCCTGGTTCTCCTGCTTCTACGCTCCTCTTTTATGAGCGATCAGCCCAATGATGGAATGATGACAATCTGGCTGCTCTGCATTCAGACCTTCACTCCGCTGCAGCGGCGCTCGGCTCGGTTCTGTCCTTGGTGCTGAAAGCAGAGGGCTAACGCAGCGGTTGTCATGGCGACAGGGATCCAGGCAGGGCTGTGGTAATACTGTAATGATAAAGCTCTTCTGGATGCTGCCGCAGTAAACATAGCGCCACTAGGGTCCCGTTAAGGAAGAGCGCGGCGCCGCCGTGAATGTAAAACACCTGCAGGGCCAAAATCAGCTCCTCCGTTCTACTGCCACCATTCCTGCTCTCCTCCTTCTCTCCTCTCCACCTCCTCAAGGCTCCCACCGGCACTCTGCTCTCCCGCCATCATTGACCAGATTCAAGTCATTGTCTGCTCTCCTCCGATCTTACCCCCCCCCCCCCCCCCCCCCCCCATTCCTTCACTCTCTCCTCTTCATTCATTCATCCAACCAAATACAATCAATTCTCTCTATCATCAACTTTCCCTCTCCTCTCTCTCCCCCCTCCTCCCCCCTCTCTCCCCCCTCCTCCCCTCTCTCTCCCCCCTCCTCCCCTCTCTCCATCTCTGACTCCCGCTTTTAAATTTATGTTGATGATCTTTTCAAGTCTAGTTTCTGACTCCAGAGAGTCTCTGCCGGCCTTGAAGGTCATCGGGCTGCAGGTGTCACAAACGCTCGCGCCACTGCGGGGAGTGTCGGTACCGTCAGCGGCGGAGGGAGTGTATATATGTTTGTGTGTGTGTGTGTGTGTGTATATATGTTTGTGTGTGTGTGTGTGTATATATGTTTGTGTGTGTGTGTGTGTATATATGTTTGTGTGTGTGTGTGTGTGTGTGTATATATGTTTGTGTGTGTGTGTGTGTGTGTGTATATATGTTTGTGTGTGTGTGTGTGTGTGTGTATATATGTTTGTGTGTGTGCGTGTGTGTGTGTGTGTGTGTGTATATATGTTTGTGTGTGTGTGTGTGTGTGTGTGTGTGTATATATGTTTGTGTGTATGCGTGTGTATATATGTGTGCGTGTTTATGTGTGTATGTATGTGTGCGTGTATTTATGTGTGTGTGTATATAGGTGTGTGTGTGTGTGTGTGTGTGTGCGTGAGGCCATAAATAAGAGTGAAGTGACAGTTTACTATTCCTCCTTTTATCATCTTCCTCTTCCTCTTTTGTTCTCTCCGTCTCCGCACTCATCCCCCTCATCACCTCAGTGAAGAACTCATGTTGTTATTACACACACACATACACGTGTATACACACACACACATACATACACACGTATACACACGTATACACACACACATACACACGTATACACACACATACACACGTATACACACACACATACACACGTATACACACACACATACACACGTATACACACACACATACACACGTATACATACACACGTATACACACACACATACACACGTATACACACATACACACACATACACACACACACACATACATACACACGTACACACACACACACACAGTTACACACACACACAATACATACATACACACACATATACGTGTATATACACACACATACACACACACACACACACATACACACACCTGTGTGTCGGTGATGAATAACTTTAAATACATTTTTCATTCATGTTCAGGAAGAGGCAGTGCTTCTCGCTCGCCCCTCACACACAACTCTCTCTCTCTACCTGCCACAGTGCTGCCCGTTCAGAATGATTGGTCAATACTGAGAAGATGTTCTGATCCACGCTCTCCGGCATTGAGCCCCGGCATCTGAGATACTAGATGATTGAATTACTGAGTCATGAAGGAGTCTCTGCTTCATCAGCAGCAATAATCCACCACGGCTTTTAACTTTAACGCTGCTAAATGAGTTACTGCTCAGCAGAAATGGTTAAAGATGTAGTTGAGCGTGTTAGTGGTGAGTTAGTGGTGAGTTATTTTATATAACCGTACTTTCTGTGTTTCCTACTATTTAAAAAATAAATAAATAAAATAAGCTGTTTGGAGGAGTGATGTCTAACATTGTCTGTTGATTCGTTTGATTCTTCGATGTTTCTTTGGGGCTGGAGCTGACGGCTCAGTGGGCTGACCAGAGACGCTGAAGTGGAAGGTTCAGGAGACGAGGGGCTCAGAGTATTTGAAAGACGCTCAAAGTACCGTCACTGGTACCATTAGTCAGGGTACCGGCCTAAAGATGGAAACAGACGACACGCTGTGGCGACCCTGGAAAAACAAATCCTAAAGAAGAAGAAGAAGAAGAAGAAGACTCTGTAAAAGTTGTATCTGCTGAAGGCTTTCTTTAACCCAAGACTCCGTTGGGCTTTGGTGGAGGTGTTTTTTTCCGGGTCTAATTGATTTGGCTGAAGGTTCAGCGTTGTGTTCAGGAACACATTTTCTGAGTCTGACACACAGACATCGTTTCCTGTGGTTGAGATTCTCACGTGAGAACACGGAGGTTTACTTCAGGAGAAGAGGGAGTCTGGAGAGTCTTGGCAGCTGAATCATAAACCTCCTGTGCTTCGGCTCCGTTCGTACGATACCAGCGAGACGCGAGGAGACAAACGCTGAGACAATATTATATTAGTGTGGGAGTACGGAATGTCTGAGTCAATATGAAACTCTGGTCTGGATCAAATCTGATCTCACCTACAGAATATGTCTTTCATTTTTGATGTGCCCCAACTAATGGGGCATAAAGGATGATCCCGTCTGTCCGTCCTCCTGTCTGTCCACCCGTCTGTCTGTCCACCCGTCTGTCTGTCCACCCGTCTGTCTGTCCACCCGTCTGTCTGTCCGTCCTCCTGTCTGTCCACCCGTCTGTCTGTCCACCCGTCTGTCTGTCCGGCCTCCTGTCTGTCCAGCCGTCTGTCTGTCTGTCCACCCGTCTGTCTGTCCACCCGTCTGTCTGTCCGGCCTCCTGTCTGTCCAGCCGTCTGTCTGTCTGTCCTTCCTCCTGTCTGTCCAACCGTCTGTCTGTCCACCCGTCTGTCTGTCCAGCCGTCTGTCTGTCCGTCCTCTTGTTTCTGCTTTCCTTGTGAGACGTTGGAGTCGTGGTAGCTAAAGCTAGGTATGTCTGTACGGCGTCTGCATGCAATCAGCCTCAAGTGAGGCCGATAGGCCGATTAGTGATTCCATCAAAGTAGGCCTGATTGAATGGTGCACCTCTAAAGATAATATAATATAAGATAATATAAGATCGGATCACATGAGATCAGATTCAACCAGATCAGATTCAACCAGATCGGATCAGATCAGATTCAATCAGATCAGATCAGATCCGATCAGATCACATAAGACATTCCCTATTTAAGATTTCTCCTCACAGTCAGAAATATTTCCTGCTGAAAGTCTAGAACTGAAACTTTGTAAGACCTTCATATATTAACGGTTAACTTTGATTTTCTATTTCCTCTTGTTCGTCATCTTAACTTTTTGTTTCCTGCAGCTAAAAGTATTTTCTTGCAGCAGGAAAAACCAAATAACGTTTGGTTACATTTATGGGACGTGAAGTTCCTGCCATGCTGTTTAAAAAGTATTTACCTGTGAACAGGTGAGTTCTACGCTGAGCTGCAGAAGACCAATAAGAGCATTATTCCCAAAACGTCTAATATATGACCATGGTTTAAGGTTTGTCGGTAGCTGCGCCGTCTCCACCCGTCACTTCTCAACTGTATAATAAATAATAACCTTAAAAAATGAAAATAACTCCCAGCTCGATTTTTTTACGTTATTTACATAAAAAATTACACGATAATTAAAATGAGATTTTCTTAATGTTCCCTTTTTCTAAAATAATTATAATATAATAATTATTCACTGATTTAGTTAATTTAATTCATCTTTATCAAATTGAATTGAATTTAAATGAATTAAATTGAATTAACTAAAGTTACATTTGATTAAATTGATTAAATTGTATTAAATTTAATTTAATTGAAATGTAGTTAATTTTATTCCATTTCATTTATTATTAATTAAATGTAATTAGATTGGTGGCGTTGGACTTGGTAATGGTTCATTAATTAGCTGCTGTCGTCAAACTGGCCGTTGAACCTCCACTGCTTGTTGACCTCTGAGATGAACTTTGTGACCTTGAGAACTCATAACAGTCTTGGTGTCATTTTCTCATCTTCTGTGTGTAAAATGACGTTTTCTGAATGCAGGGAAGGTAAAGACGAACTCCCTCTGTGTCTGTGGTGGATTGAGATCCTGTCCTGTCATTATTAGCCTTCATTCTCCTGGTACATTTCCCTGTTTTCCGTTTTGCTCCGCTCTCCTTGGCCTCGTTTCTTCGTTGCTTTCATCTCCTTTTTTGAAAGTCCTCTCTGCGGTCACTTTCCTCTGAGATCGTCCGAATGACGAACTGCCTCCGATTTCATAAAACATCGTACGACTCTTTGCGTTTCCATTTGAACCATGCTCATTATTTTGGCATCTGCTCCTCGTCTTCTTCAGCTTGTATCCCGTTTGGCCTGATTGCTTCACCTTCTCATTTGCTGCTTCTCTACGCATGGATCCACATGGTCCGGTCTCCCTCCCACCTGTCCGGCCCCTCCTGTGTCTCCACCTGTGTAGCCTACATAGAAGAGATGATGTCACTGCAGTTCTTCCTCTTTTCTCTGATGTGTGCATGAATGTGATTTTATAAAAGCAGTGCAGGGTGAAGAAAAAAGATGAGACACATTTAAGCCTTTCTCACTGCCGTCGTCATCCTCAGAAGTACAGAAGAAGAAGAGTACGTCAAAATATACATGCAGAAGACTTTAGGGCTCAACGCTCCTCGTCGCCCCGAATCGTCCGTGTGAAGGTTCTCCGCTGCTCAGCCAATGAGGGAAGAACCTGAGCAGGTCCTGCTGGTGCTGGGGGGTGGAGGTAGGGGGTGGAGGAGAACCTCCATGTGTCTGTGTGTGTGCTACAGAGGGGGAGAGCACTGCAGCATTCTGAGTAAGTAGGTCAGACACAGGCAAGATAGAAACCCAGCAGAGGAGGAAGGAGGTGGGGATGAAGAGGGACAACGAGGAAGACAAGGAATGGGGGGTCGGGAATGACGGAGGATGGGAAGACTAGATTTAGTGTTGACTCGGTTTCAAAATGCTTTTTTGGGCAATCGGATCACAAGTGAAATTTTGCAAAGACCGGACACCAGACTTAGAACCACTTCCTGTCACATGACGAATGGTCAGAATTCGCTGTGGTACCATGGACCTTTTGTTCCCTGTACCAAACATCTGGACTCTTCATCCTGACCTCGTTGAGATGTAGAGACTAAATGTCACATTGAATGGAATCCATCGGAGGAGATAGTGATAATAGTGAAATGAATTAAAAATGGCCGACTTCCTGTTTGACTTGCGGTCTTAGAGGATTTTGATATCGTACCACATGTACAACATTTTATCAGTATAGGTGAAACATGACGCAGGGACGGTTCTTTCTGGTCGACGGGCTTTTTTTTGACGGTTACTTCCCAAACATCAGTCCAGTTGTCTGAATGTATCTCATTTGAATCAACACAAGTGTTTTTATCTTCATCATTGGGTCCCTATGGGATCTGATCCCACAGCAGACTGCTGACTTTGTAGAAACAGTGAGATTATTGATTGTCACGTTTGAAGAGTTCTGGGACAGACCCGTGGTGTCGGGAAAACGACATTGCTGTAATGTATCTCTATGTAAATGTCTTCAGAACTGGACTTTCATCAAATGTGAAATTTCTTCCAGATTGGACTTTGAACTTCGGAGTTATTATTGGGTCCTTTTTTTGTGGCCATACATCAGCCGTCGCCACCCTCGTCGATGGACTGATTGGACTTTGCTTGTCACCTGATTTCCTCACTCAGCGCCGGCTCTAGGGAGGTTCTGCTCAGTCCGTTTCTCTCATCACGGCTCTTTGGAGGAAATATTTGTCGGCCCTCGTCCGACTTCCAATTCAAAGAAAATCCGGGAAGCACAACCCTTGAAGAGAAAATAAAGGACGCGGGTTCCTTCGATGTTTAGAAAAAACATCTGCCCCTCATAAATATGTTAGTATTACATAAGTGATATTGATATTGCGTAATATCAAAGGCACGCCGTCACAAACGCGCTGAGGGCACTCGGGCTTCTTATATGTACGGACTCCACTCCTGCATGAATTAACTTCCTCTTCGGCTCTTGGGGCCACGTCTGTGTTCCATTATTTATTTGATAAAACACAAAGTATACTGCATCTATAAATACACCTGAGGGCTCGGAGGAAGGACGGCGTGAGGATAGATGTTCAGGAACCGGTCTTAGCCCACCACTCTAGCGGATTCAGGGACAGAGGAGGGGGTTTGTGGGGGCGTAGAAGAAGAAGGGGCTCGAGTCCATTCAGGCCGTGGGCTCAGACGGACGGACCCTGTGGATGAAAAACTGCCCCTGAGAGGAGGAGAAGTAAAAATAGACTAATTGAGGGAATAACTGAGATCCGTGTGGAGGAACACTCTCAGAACTTACACCTTCTTTTTTTTTGCTTTTGTTCCCAAGAGGTTTTATTGTGGATGTTGCTGAATATTAAGACAGGCTGAAGACTTCCTGTGGAAACAAACAAAAGCACGACTTCATTCATGCGTTAGTCTATAATGGAGATTCTATAGAGCTGGTCCAGACTCCCGGACTCCCCAGAACACAAGTCAGCCTTCATTCTCCTGAGAGATTAACAATTCATTGGGCAGCTCAAAGCTCCTTCAGGGAACTTGTGATCCTCTGAAACCAACCATGTCCCGTGTTCTGTTCTGCCTGTGTCTGCATGGGTTCTAAAGACCTCTGACACCGGAGAACTGGTCCCTCTAAATTCTCTGTATGCACCTGATCCACTGGCGGTTTGTCCAGCGTGTACCCTACTCATCGCCCAATGTCGGCTGGGATGGGCTTCAGCCCCCCTCCCCCGTACACAGGATAAACGGTTAGAGGAATGAATGAATGAATGAATGAATGAATGAATGAACGAATGAATCTCAGGCCCGCTGTTGTGGAATCATCATAAAATATATGGATCTATTTGTAAGGATTGTAGCTTTGAATGAAGAGATCTTTGTAAGGTTTCATGTTTTGTTGAGTTTGGTACTCGATTCTTTGGAGCATGTTTATTTTCATATGTCAGACAAATAATAAGATCAAGAATGTTTTTAAACAGTAAATAAAATCACATTTACTATTTCATGGATCAGGTCTTTACCTTTCCCTGTTTTTACGGACAAACTCTCCTCCTGCTGGCTAATAAATCCTGTCCACTGATGGGCGCCGTTCAACGATGTGACAGTCGCTGCTGATCTCATGTCAGCTGTCAGCGGTTACAATCTTATGGATGATCAAGGCACTGTGATCAGCTGGACAAGTTCCAGTTTGCAAATAGTAAGAAATGTGACGAGTCCTATTTCAGGGTCGGTTCATGGACACTTTTGTTTTTCTGAGTGGGTCAAACCTTTTGCTGATGAATCCATCGGTGATGATTGACAGGCTGAGTCGTAGCAGTGACTCATTTTTGGAATGAAGAATGTACATTTTATTTTCTGCTTGTCTGTGTTTTCTTTGACTTCCTGAGGTTGATTGATTTGCCACTGAACTCTTCCTTCCCTCGCTGTCTTTGTCTCCGCCCCCTTCCTTGTTGGTTTCTTCCTTTCTTCCAGTATGTGGCGTTTGGCTCCCTATTCTTCATCCTCATCTCCATCTCCACCTTCTGCATGGAGACACACGAGGCCTTCAACACCATCCTCAGCAAGACGGAGAACGTGACGGTGGGAAACGTTACCCACGAGGAGATCGTATACGAGGTGGTGACGGACAGCTGGTTGACCTACGTGGAGGGCGTCTGCGTCATCTGGTTCACCATTGAGGTCCTCCTGAGGGTCACCTTCTGCCCAGATAAGTTGGAGTTCTTCAAGAGCACCCTCAACATCATCGACTTTGTCGCCATCTTGCCCTTTTATCTGGAGGTGGGCTTGAGTGGTCTCTCCTCCAAAGCTGCCAAGGATGTCCTGGGGTTCCTCCGCGTGGTCCGATTCGTCCGTATCCTCCGAATCTTCAAGCTGACCCGCCACTTCGTGGGCCTCCGTGTTCTGGGCCACACCCTCCGTGCCAGCACCAATGAATTTCTCCTGCTCATCATCTTTTTGGCACTTGGCGTCCTCATCTTTGCCACTATGATTTACTATGCTGAACGAATCGGCGCCGATCCGGACGACCCGACGGCCAGCGCCCACACCAATTTCAAGAACATTCCCATTGGATTTTGGTGGGCCGTCGTGACCATGACCACGCTGGGCTATGGAGACATGTACCCGGAAACATGGTCCGGGATGCTGGTGGGCGCGTTGTGTGCTTTGGCTGGCGTGCTGACCATTGCGATGCCGGTACCTGTGATAGTCAATAACTTCGGCATGTACTACTCTCTGGCCATGGCCAAGCAAAAGCTGCCCAAGAAGAAGAACAAACATATTCCTCGAGCGCCTCAGCCTGGATCGCCCAATTACTGCAAACCAGATGCCCTGGCTATGGCTACAGCATCCCCGCAAAGGCTCTTGGGAAATGTTCTCGGTGGAGTGATGGGGTCCGGAGGCCTGGGGGGGGACTGTCCTCTCGCCCAAGAAGAGATTATAGAGATCAACAGAGGTGAGATGTGGTTTTTAATATTATTAAAGTTGTGCGGCTCACGCTGTCAGGATGTCGGAGCTCCTGTGGAGGACAGGGTTTAGTGTCTGGGGGTAAAGTCGGCTTCCATATATAGTCCTTAATCTGTCCATGGTGCACGACTTTATAGTATAGTATATACTCGTATAGCAAAGTACTTTATAGTAAACCCTCGTTGTCGCAGCTGAAGATCTTATATAAAAGAATGAGTTGGTTCCTGACGACCACCGGATCCCAAAACAACAACATTACACCGTCAGAAAAAAATTGAAATCTGAGACCATCCAGGTCCTGCTTCTCCACGTGGGTTGAATCCAAACACCTGGACTTCTGTGTTAGCTTGAAGACATTTCTCTTCTCATCCAAGAAACTCCTTCAGCTGTGGTAGGTCCTACCACTTAGTGGTTATGACCTACCACTTACCTAAAGGTAAGTGGTAGGTCATAACCAGATCATTACTGCGACCAGACAGAGGGGAATGGACTCGTCAAAGGCGTCAGGGGTCTGCATCAGGGGTGGGAGTGACCCACCCGACCCGTCTTGAAGCACGGACCAAGGAGTCCGACTCGCCTAAGGGTTACTCCCGAAACCTGCCGTTATATTAGTTTTACATTCCTGATCGGGGACCACGAAAAACGGCGGCGCTGCTGCAGGTTTATCAAATGAGCATGGACTCGCGGGTCACGCTGTGGACTTCTGACGCCACACTGGTACGACTACATAAGGTACCCTAGTGTGAACTTTACAAGAACAGTACCCTCTAGGTTCTTGACCCACCCTAGAGAACTGGCCCATCAGAACTTACGGCTAATTCATGATCAATGGAAGGTCCAGTGGCTCCAAAGTGTCGGTGAAGATCAAACACTTTGTGGGAAAATGAGTTCAACTGTCTTTCCAAACACCTTCATGCATCTCCACTCCTGCTGACTCTTATGTTTCTTTCTCTTGGCTTTGCGGTAAAGTCCGCCGGAGAGGAACGTTGGCTCTCATTGGCTCTCATTGGCTCTCATTGGCTCTCATTGGCTCTTTGTTTGCTCTTTACACGCTGCAGCAGTAATGCACCTTTAATGCATTCCTTTTCTGTCACAGTCATCAGCCAGGCAGAAGATATGGCTTCGGTCAGTGCTCCCATTACATCTGCAGGGCTAAAAAGGTTTTCTTGTACACTGTGGCCATATATCTCTGAACAGGAAGTTGTGTAGCTCTTAGTCAGCGTTTCCTGAACGGACTCCAGACTCTTCTGTCACATGAAGAAGAAGATGAGGTGAATCATCAGAACTCCTCGGATCACTCATGGATGTTAGTCCACGGTTAATAGAATAAGATCAAACCTTTGACATCTAAAGGAAGTTATATATATATATATATATATATATATATATATATATATATATATATATATATATATATATATATATATATATATACAGTTCACTAAAAGTATTAGTATTAAATATAAGTCTTACCTCAACCAGCGCCTAAGAGTTTCACGTCTACGGTTAAATGAATCCGTGAACTTCCATCTTACTTCAGAACCCTCTCTGGTATTTAGTGCAGAGTTTATAGTTATTGATATTTCTGCTGTAAGAATGTTCCAATAATAAACCCGGTAGTTGTGTTTCTTCACTGGAGAAACATCTGACATGCTGAGCTGCAGCAGTAAACGTAGTTTTCTCCTCACGCTCCTGCTTGTGGTCTTCCTCCTGCTCCGCCTCCATCTTCAGATTCCAAGCAGAACGGCGACGCGGCGTCGGCCGCCCTGGCTAACGAGGACTGCCCCACCATCGACCAGGTGCTGAGCCCCGATGAACGGAGCCCTATCGGGCGGGGGCCCACGAGGGAACGGTATCAGCAGGACCGCGCCTGCTTCCTGCTCAACACCAGGGAATTCCGTGCCACAGATGGGAATGTTCGGAAAGGTAGGTTTGACAGCGGGGGGCCGACGCATAAACAAGTAAACAGATATAAACAGCCGGATGTTTTAGTGTGCAGGTAAGAACTAAGAACATACAGGACACATCCAGACAACTAGAACCGTGGGTCGGATGAAACATGAGGTGAACTTTGGAAGTTCTGTTTTCAGGGCTAGAAGCCAAACAGTTCCAACATGAACCCGATGAGCTCTCCTTCCTCCTCTGTCTCCTTCCTCCTCTGTCTCCTTCCTCCTCTGTCTCCTTCCTCCTCTCCATCTTCTCTGTGTCCCATACCGGTGTCTCTTCTGTCCCACAAGATTGTCTTTCCCTCTTCTTCTCTCCGTTTTCTTTCTGTCTCTCCATCGTCATCGGTTTCCTCCGGGTCGTTGGTTGGATCGTTGGTGACCCGTAGCGTCGGACTCATCCAGTCTCATAAATGATCTCGTCCTTCTTTGTCTTCTGGACTCAGACAGTTAACCATGCATTAATTTACCTCTCGTCACTTCTGTTTCTCCCCCTCTCTCTCTCTCCCTCTCTCTCCTGCCCTGTTTCCTCCTTTTAATTTTTGGCATGACCCCCCCCCCCCCCCGCCCAACCCTCCTCCTCCCTGTGGTGACGTTCTCTCTCTAACCTTGGCCCACATTTACCTTCCTAACTTCCTCTCTCCTCTGCACCGTTCTCAAACCCAACCCCCCCACCCCAACCCCCTCCCCCCCTTGTGCATTATCTTTGTGCTCATAAAACACCTTGGTTCATTTTACTTCTGCAATCCAACCACCACCACCGCCGCCAACCTGCACCCAAACACTCCCTGACACTCCCCCCAAACCTCCAACACCCCCTGTTGACCACAAACTAGAGGCAGCAGCGCTGGCACCCGGCCCAGACTCCCCGGAGGATTGGTTAAGGATGGAGGGGTCTCTGTTACACCAGGACCTCAATGCAAACTCCACCTCCTCCTGGATCAAACCATAGACCAGAGGTAAAAGTAACGGAGTCAACCTTTGACTGACACACGTAAAACCTGAGATCCGGCTTTACTCAGATGACAGAGAATGTTTTGTAGTTGTCAGAACCACACCGCATCATTAAGGCACACACTATGCAGAACCTCACATCGCAGACGCGCCGCCACCTCCACACGTCGTGTCCGCGTGTGCGGCGGAGATTGACGTGTCACCTGTCAGGAGTTCCTCTCTGCGCCTGGAAGTGTCGTCAGTTTATATAACATGAAGAAAAATAAAGGAAACACTCGGGTTCAGGTTAGATGGTGCAGACGTCAGAATATCAGGTTCTGGGTGGAAATTTGAATTGTTTGTTCAACCATCAAAAGAAAACATGTTTGGTATAAACCCATAGAAAGTATTCTATACCTGTATGTGTGTCTATGTGAGAGAACAAACGTGCAAACACCTGTGCAGGCAGCTGTGCAGGCAGCTGTGCAGGCAGCTGTGCAGGCAGCTGTGCAGGCAGCTGTGCAGGCAGGTGTGCACCTGTGCAGGCAGCTGTGCAGGCAGGTGTGCACCTGTGCAGGCAGCTGTGCACCTGTGCAGGCAGGTGTGCACCTGTGCAGGTATCTGTGCACACACCACCAGCGGCTCAGGTGAAGATGAGGAGGAGTCCTGTGTCCGCACTGATGAAGCACAGAGTGCAGATGATGAACAGAACCAGTGGGTCACATGTTGTCTGATGTGCCTCTGTGTTGTCGTTGTCTCTCCCTTCAGGTTGTGTCATATCACGCGTCTGTATGTGGGCTTTTTCATTCCTCGCTCTTCTTCGCTCCGTGTCTGTCGTGTTCGTGCTTCACCCCTGGCTTCCTGTTCTTCCTACTGTGTTTACGAGCGCCACTTCCTGCCCCCGACGGTCTCCGTCTGGGCAAAGGAACGCACGCACTGCACTTCAGGAAGGCTTTGCCTTGAAAAGTACACTCAGATCAGCCATAACATTATGACCGCTCGCAGGTAAAATCAGAATAGCCTTCGTCATCAGTGGGAGGGATTTATTAGGAAGCCCTGGGTAAGTGTCAGGATCTGATCAACATTCATTGTGATGACTAGACAATTGGGTCAGAGCAACTCCAAAACTGCAGGTCCTTGTTCAGTGTTGCTGGACCCCCTGAAGTGGTTAGAACCTACTAAAGGGTTCTGAAGAAGGTTACTTCCTGGGTGCCCGAGGCTCGCCGTCTGCTCCCACAGAACAGCTGCTGCTGCACTAATGGCTGAAGGAGTAGATGCTGGTTGTGGTTCAGGTCAAAAGGAGCCGGTTGAGGTGGTTCATCATCTGATCAGGATCCTCCAGGAAGACTACCTCTACTACCTCTGGGTTGACCCAGACCTCCGGAGGGACTTTTTATCTCATCTGCCCTCAGGATGAGCTGGAGAGTGTCGCTGGGAGAGGGACGTGTGGAATACATTCTTAGATCCAAGACGAGCAGAGGAAAAGGGGTTGGGATGGTTCTATTGTTATGGCTGATGGAAGTCTGTGCATGAATATCTCAATCTACCGTCTCCAGGCGTTCATTTAAATGTTGCCTCTTCCTGCTGAGCTGAGATCCATCTGAGGCTCAAAGGTGGGCCCACCCACCTGTACTCTATTTCCTGTCTGACGATTGGGTCACACTTGATTTCAAAGCGCAGTGCTGCATCATGACCTTTCCAAGGCCGGAGGTCACTGGGGTCAGCGGAGTCACCTGGGTCAAGGGATAGTACCTCTGGAAACCTGCCACGCTGGAAACAAGCCTTTGAATTCTACCTTCTCTTTCTCACAATCAAACCTGAGTCCGTACTTGTGAGCGTGTGATGGACCAGAACTACTTCTCCCTCGACCGCCCGGCGGTGCTTTCAGTACCTGGTGTAGTCCGACCCGGGTAGACATGAATAGAGTTAGGAGCTGCGCTGGGGGACTGAAACCTCCCACTCCCCCAGCAGACAGTCAAACGCCGGTACAGGTGTGATTAGGAGGGGTCAGTCTCAGGTAAGCCGTCCGATCCCTTCACTTACAGGTCCCTCAACTCGCTCAGTTTCAGTGCCGGAAAGAATCCCTCGTTAAAGACCGTCAGGAGTCGGTGGAAGAGTCGCCGAGACGATGCTTGGTGAACATGAGGGGGCTGGAGCGCTGGAGGAAGAGAACGCCGTTCCCACTTAAATAACAAAAACACAAAACAAACAATTTGATCTATTTATGTCCAACTTTGGATCCATGTGAATGAATGAATGATTGAATCTCCGGTCCGGTGATGATTGGAGCGGTGCAGCGTGAAGCCCCTCCTCCAGTGAAGGCCTCTGCTCTCGGCTGACGCGTGACGCTTTAAAGAGGGATTCTCCTTCCTGTCTGCTTCACTCTGCAGAAACCTGCATCAGATTGTCTTTGTCAACTTGTGTCAGTCGTCATTATCCTTCTCTTCCACTGTGGGCCTCTAAACCCCACCAATGATTCCTGCAATATGCATGACTCACCAAGGTCAAATGGTCAATCACCCTTTGATTGCCCACTCCCAATCACTCCTCCACTTAAAGAGACCTTCAAGGGTCTCTCTCTCTCTCTCACTAGTTCTCCCTCTCTCTCTCTGCTCTTACTTCTTTTCTCTCTCTCTCTCTCTCTCTCTCTCTCCCTCTCCCTCTCCCTCTCTCTCTCTCTCTGCCCATCTACCTCTCTCTCTCTCTCTCTCTCTCTCTCTCTCTCTCTCTCTCTCTCTCTCTCTCTCTCTCTCTCTCTCTCTCTCTCTCTCTCTCTCTCTCTCTCTCTCTCTCTCTCTCTCTCCCCCGGTGTGTTATTTGTGTCAATCCTTTATTTTCTGTGCTGGTTGTTTATGTGTTGTGTTTTTAACAGTGTTTATACCTTTCAGTTTTTTCTATCCTGGTTTTGTAGAGATTGTCATGTGTTGCACTGTGAATATTTCTATGTGATATTGTTTGAGTGTTTGTGGTACCTTCATTATATTTTATATATATATATATATATATATATGTTTCAGTTGAAACATCTTTGTGTGTTTTGTTGTCTTATGTTAGATTTCAGACGTATCATTTTCTTTACTTGTGTTTCGTTTTATCACCTAAAAGTTGTGATTTTATTCAGGAAACTGGCAAAAACAAACAAACTGTGAAACAAATTCACATGAAAAAAATAACACAAACCTGGAGTTTAAGGCGTATTTATGAGGCAGAATGTTTAATCACTATTTTATAAACGACGCTGGTGAATCACGTTAAACTAACAAATAACAAATCTGAACTTATCATATAATATATTTTATCTCTTTGATCTTCCACTGCAATCCTTCAAAATAAGAGCACTGAAAATACCCAACTCATTATTATTTTTAAACTTTAATGGAACATGCACCTTGAACATTATGTTTGAACACTTGTCCTTTTGTTCATAAACACTTTGTTTCATCCTGTCATCCTCGTCAGCAGCTCGTCTTCCTCATCACAACTCTTTTATACGCACCAGATTTCTTTTGACCTTATAGGAGAAATAAAGCGTGAAACATAATCTATGTATGTAGAACACTAAAGCATATACGGTATAAAATATTCAATGGCGCTGCTTTAGTCCTAACAGCTGATGGATGCAGCTCTGCGTGACCTACATGCAGCCAAGAGGAGGAAGCAGGTTTCAGTTTCAGGTCTTCTAGTTTTAGACATGTGGCTTCATGAAACCACTCAAACATCTAATTATGGGTAACGGGAGATCTCCGCATCTTTAACAGGCGATTGATCCCATGTAAGAAGGATACGGTACCCTCACGCTTACAATAGCCTCCAAAGAGTCAGCAGATCCTTCAGGCTCCAACTTCTGCATCATAAATACAGGAACAATGAACTTCATCACTTTGTTTTACTTTAACACGCTTATTTCCCGGGTAAAGAGTCCGGTCAGAATCTTTCTCCTCTCTGCTCTGTGTCATCCTTCTCATGACCTCCACCTCCTCATCATTGTCATTCTCCATCCCATCCTCAGGCTGCCACTGCAGTTCCACCGAACCTAAAGTCTGACTCTAGGTACGTACATTTCTCCACACAGAGCAAATGGGCTGTGATTTTGGAAGAGATGATGTCATCGCTGACTCCGGTGAGCGGTAGTCACCGTTGGCCCTGGTAGATGAGCCCAGAGCTCCAGAACCCTGCTGAGGTTCTACATACAGCAGTTAGCTGCAGGCAGACGGTGACCGACTGCAGTGGCTGAGCTGATTCATCTTCATCGTCCCGTTATCATTTGTGAAGCATTTCCTGTCATACTTATTATTCTCCATCTGTCTTCATCTAGTCTACAGATTTTCTTTTTCTGTTATGCATATTTTTACACATGCAACGGAGTTTTGGGCCAAATTAACAAAAAATAAATGAAGAATCTAGATTACGAGATCAAAGTCAAATATTACGGGGAAAAAGTCGTCATTTTACGAGAAAAAGTGGTTATTTTAAAGATAAACACAACGTGATCAAAGGAATCAGATGTCGTGTAAAGAACTGGGTTTGTTCAGAAGAAAGAACCGGACAGAACTGGAGGAAATCGTCTCCTCTGTGGAACAGAATACGCCGAGATAACTGATTTAGTGGTTAAATATATTAATAAGTAATCCAACTACTTCAATAAGACTGTGTGTGTGTGTGTGTGTGTGTGTGTGTGTGTGTGCGTGTGTGTGTGTGTGTGTGTGTGTGTGTGTGTGTGTGTGTGGTACATGAAAAAAGCCCAGATTCCAAAACTGCCCTCGTCTTAAAAATCCGACTTTATTCTCGTAAAAATCCGACTTTATTCTGGTGGTGATGTCATTATTTTTTGGCGCTGTCTCTAAAACTCCTTCTGACACACATCAAAGTTGACAAGAGTTTTAATTTCTCTGATTTCAGATGGAGGAGACACAGAACACGAGCGCAGGTTCAAAACATGGAAGTTGGAAGGAAATACTTTAGTTTTAGTTTCTTGATCTCCATTCTTATGAAGTTCTCAGGCTTTTATGGCGTCGTCCTCGGCCGTCTGTGACGGCGGCTGGTTCTTCGCCGTGAATAGATCCGAAAGGATTTCTGGGCAGAATCAAAGCCTTTCGGTGCCACAACAAAAATGGACCTCCCGACATTATTTTTGAGAATACCCATAATTCAAACTTCAAATCTGTCGTCGTTCTAGTATAGAACTAGAACCAAGTATAAATATTGAACTAATAAACGTGACATCATCTTGATACAGAGTTAATGTTCTGATGAGACTTTATATATGCAAGGCCACTAATTTAACGAATGAAACACTATCGACTTTAAAAAAAAAAATCAAGCACTTCAATTACTGTAGTGAAAAAAACAACAATAATAATTATAATAATAATATTGTTGAATGAATTCTGTAACCATCCTTTGCGTTTGTGCGATAAGTCCAAAACCACGTGACGGTTCTTTCTCAAGTTTTATACCTCCATAGAACTTAGTGCGAGGAAGAACTGGCTTGATTTTTGTAAAGGTGGGTTTTAAATTTACGAAGCTGGAGGGAGCTTTCTCTCTTCAAATTTCCGAACCATTATTGTTCAACCACTATTTTACCGACTTGCGGACTTGTGCTTGAGCGGGTCGGGTCGGCCGAGAAAAAGGACTTTTAGGTGTTCTGACTCGGAGAGAGTGAAGCAGAAAGTGATGTTTGTAGTTCTTGAAGTCACTAACGGCCTCATGTTGTAATACCTGCTGCGGTGGTTGGAGTTTGACAGGTGTAACCCACAAATGTCACACAGACAGTCAAGTCAAAGGCCTTAAAGGTGAAATCAACCACCATAACTACAAACTCCACCCATCAGCGGCCCGTTAGCCATTGTTGGGGCAGAACGCCACTACCTACCAATGACGCCCTTCACTTCAGATGAAGGTCAGCGCAGCACCATCCTCTCCGTCGCCCATTCCTGGAGGGCGGAGTTTAACATCTGCATGCCGCGTCACACGCCTGACCTGCAGCAGGAAATGACACAGAGACCTAAAACTAAACTTCGTAAGAATTGGTTCTCGTAAACTTACAATCGTAGATGACTCCCCTGATAATCAGGTTTTCTCACCACGTGTCATTTCCCACTGAAACCCACTGCGCTCTCTCCAGGATGTGATTACTGCGGGACAGGAAGTGGTTTAATCTATGGGGCGCCGCTTGTAAAGTAACACATGCAGATTTTAACAGCGACTTTTAGCCACATTTAGCTCCGCACTACGTTTAAAAACCAGTGTCACATCTTTTAAAGTCATTTTTTTTAAATCACATTAACAGCAATATTTATAAAACTTATGCAGAATCTAAATGTTACGTTTAAATGTCGAAATAAAATCTATATATGAAGCTAATATGTAAATAAACACTGACATTGGCGAAATTACCAAAATAAAAGCAGGATGAAGAAAACCACTTCTATCCACAGGAAACGTGATGGGCTCCATATTGAACCAGTTGGTTCTGGACCAGTGCCTCACTTGGATCCGGTTCCTATTATTGCCACCACAGAAGAAATGGCCCCCGGCCCCTAACAACGGGTATTTAAGAGCAACCATATCTTTTCTTTCCTTTTTTCCCCCAAACTTTATTCACTGGTCAAACAGACATTCACGTTCAACAGATTAATAAAAATACAAATAATACAGAAGAACCAAGAAGGGTCCATCCGCCTGAAGGCGGGGGTTTAGGAGGAACCATGAGTCTGCTGGGTTAAAAGCAGGAAGTAGTGATGTCAGAGAATGGGGGCGGGGCTTTCGTAGCGAGCATGTTTGAGAAGTGAGTAAACGTCCGCCCACCTGAAGAACCAGAACAACATGAAACTTCAAAGAATCATTTCCAACATCTTGGTTCTTCGTGGAACCGGTCGGTGAAGTTACGTGTTTTTTGGTTCCTCAGACGGAACGTCACGCTTTTATTTTGGTACGTCCGCTGTCGTCAGTAAAAATGAGCATTTTAGCTTAATATTTTGTTTTATCCCAAAACATTTAGGTTCAACATTTATATTAAGATGTAATATTTAGATTTAACATTTAGAAGTAACATTTATTTATATATTTGATATTTAGACATTTACCTTTCCATTTATAAGGTAAATATGAGTAAAATCATAAATATTGCTGTAAATATGATGAAAAAACGTTTTGACACTGTTTTTCTACGTCGTTCGGAGCCAAACGTGACAAAAAGTCTCCGTTAAAATCAGCTGCTTCACAAACGGCGCCTCATATTTCCCTTCACAGGGAGATCATTCACTTTTCTTGTTGGCCATCAGAAGTTCACGGGAGTCAGAAGCAAACGTAAAGTATAATTAAGTTATACATGCATACATAACTTCATCGGTGGTTCTATTTCTCCTGCTCCCAAACTTCCTGTGGTCAACTCCTGCCGCGTCGCTGGACTCTGTTGTTTCTAAAGCTTCGGCCCAGAGTGTCTAAAACACCTGAACCTTCAGGAAGGTTCAGGTGTTTTATTCAACAGGCTTTCTGTTTTGAAGAAAAAAGGACGTGTCATAACTCACATTTTCTTGTCTTGTCTTGTCTTATCTGTCCTGTCTGTCTTTGTCCGTCCTTTAAATGTCTTTATGATTCTTTGAAACTTTTTCTTTTATCCCTTTAATTTTCATTTCCTCTTTAACTTCACGTTCATATTTTAAAACTATGCAACCGTCATTATTCATCACTTAAATGGATCATTTGTCATATAATGCCCCAAACACCAACTATTATTTACCATCTTTTATTTCCATTTAAAACAACGACATATAATATTATTAACTGACCGATGGTGAAATTATATCCTTAAAGCGACGAGCTACGAGAAATCTCGCAGTCTCACGAACGTGTCGGGAACGGCCGGGTCATCGCTGAGGCTCGCTCCTATCACTAGCCCACCCTTTCAACCCTATGAGACCCCGGCGCCGCTGCGCCGCTGTCGTTCCCCCATCCCCTCCATTTTGTAGCAGAGAGCGGCTCACGACCGGACGCTAGCAGCGGCAGAGCGTTAGCTGTGGACGGAACGCGGCGGAACCTGGTTCTGGACGGAACGGCGAGCAGAAACAATAGCAATAAGTGAAATGAACGTTGAATGTAGGAGAAGGAACTCTTGTCTTGTGAATTCCATGGTTTATGATGCATGTGTCGGGTTAGCTGACGGGCTCACGTACAAATATTAGCTTTAAGAATACACTATTGTGTACGAGGGAGTATTGGGGCCATGTTTCCGATGAAAATAAGAAGTTGACAATATGAGTTTAAAGGCATAATATTACGGGGATAAAGTCGGATTTTAAGGGGAAAAAAGTCGCAATATTACCACATTGAAAAACTTCCGTCTTGACAGTCATAAAGCTCCGACTTTATTCTGGTAAAGTTCCGACTTTACGCTCGTAACATTGGATTCTTTGTTTCTCCAGCTGGTCCTGGTACTCCCTCTTTCTTATTAGACAACATGTCAAAATAAAAGCTTCTCTTTTTTTCCCATTGGTGAGAAAATGTAATTGTGTACGAGAGAAGAAAAGGTTTAAAAAAAGAAGATGTGCACAACAACGTTTAAACTACGGTGTAGATGGAAACTCATTTTTAAAAGTTCTGGACCAAACAAAACTGCAGCGCCGTCCAGAGATGGACCTTGAAAGCGGATCCTTCTGTTCATTTAGCCAAAGAGAAAAAGACATTTGTAGATGATGTGGATGTTGATTACTTTCTACATTCTGTATCTGTGACTCTTGTGACTCTTGTGACTGTGACTCGTGTGACTCTTGACTCTCTGTACAATGTTGTTTTCGGTTCCTCTCCGTCTCTATTATGTCATCCTCCCATGGTGATGTCATCGACTCCTTACGCCGAGTGATGTCAGATGTTTAAAAGGGCGAAAAAAACCAACTCATCAGCTTCAATGAAATCCTGTGAAATGAGTGAAAAGTAATGTAGTTTGGAGAAAAGTCACCTGTGCAGCCAGACACGACCTCTGAACTCTGTTTCTACGGCGACGTTAAGACCCACGTGTGTAATCATTACCAGACAGGAAAGAGTTAACGGCCCGTTAGTAGCATGTTAGCGTTAGCATGTCCTCGTCATACGTCTTATAACCTCATGGAAATCATCTTATATGCAACCATAACAATCAGAATATGCAGAGGGGGGTGAGTCGGGGTAGTTAGAGACCCCCTATGGGCCGTTATGATGTGTTTGTTTGTTTGTTTGTTTGTTTAACCCCGTTGGAGTCGTGTTCGTTTAAAGTGCGTCTCCTCTCAGAAAAAATGCCTGCCTGGTTTGGACCACCAGAGGTTCTGTTCAACGATGGTCTTTCAAGGAGGCGGGTTCTTGCAAAAAACCGTCTTTAACGCCGCCGTCGTGTTTTCCTCCAGAGAAACGTCGTAAAGGTGTAAAAGCAGAAGAATCGTTGTCACATTTCAGCGCGTCCGTCTTCTCTGGAAATACAGTCCTGAACAGAACCGACATAGAACATATAACAGACTGAAGGAGGCGTACAAAGTTCTGTTTTCACTTCTTAATGTCTTAAAATCGGTATAAGAAACGCAAAGTATTTGTTTTAACAAGTCAGAAAAAATACACAATGCCGACCGACCTTACGTCAATTGTAATCCTTCAAAATAAGAGCACTTCAAACCCACTTCCCATCATGGCTTTAAAACCTATAAGAAAAGGAAGTGGGAATCGGCGGGTCGGACTTTCTAAAAATCGGTGGTAAAGATAGTTTCAACCGGAGAACCTTTAGTCAAAATACATCAATTATCTGAAAATATACTTTTGTGCTTTTACTGTCATCACCTAGCACCATGATTATTTTAATTCTGTCCTCCTGGTGGTTCACTTCAGGACGGGCCGGGACCGATCCAAAAAGATTCTGACATGCTAGCTGTGGCGCCCCGTGTCGTGAAGCGTCCCAGACGACGCATCGCTGTCATGCTTCCAAACGGACTAAACGGTCTTACGCGGCCGCTGACGTTAGCAGTGGAAGGAATTTTTTGTCAACGACCTACTTGTGTAGAAATAATTTGAACCCGGCGTTAGTCAGTTACACTGACCAACACATAGACCGGACCGACCCAGTTCAATCTGTCACCCATGAAGGCAAACGGCCACAGAAGGACCGCCGTTAGCACCTTCTTTACCTCAGTTCAATGCTAACTAGTTCCATGCTAACTAGTTCAATGCCAACTAGTTCCATGAAAAACTAGTTCCAGGCTAAATAGTTCCAGGCTAACTAGTTCTATGCTAACTAGTTCAATGCTAACTAGTTCTATGCTAACTAGTTAAATGCTAACTAGTTCCATGAAAACTAGTTCCATGCTAACTAGTTCCATGAAAACTAGTTCCATGCTAACTAGTTCTATGCTAACTAGTTCCAGGCTAACTAGTTCCATAATAACTAGTTCCATGCTAACTAGTTTCAGGCTAACTAGTTCTATGCTAACTAGTTCTATGCTAACTAGTTCCAGGCTAACTAGTTCTATGCTAACTAGTTCTATGCTAACTAGTTCAATGCTAACTAGTTCTATGCTAACTAGTTAAATGCTAACTAGTTCCATGAAAACTAGTTCCATGCTAACTAGTTCCATGAAAAACTAGTTCCAGGCTAAATAGTTCCAGGCTAACTAGTTCTATGCTAACTAGTTCAATGCTAACTAGTTCTATGCTAACTAGTTAAATGCTAACTAGTTCCATGAAAACTAGTTCCATGCTAACTAGTTCCATGAAAACTAGTTCCATGCTAACTAGTTCTATGCTAACTAGTTCCAGGCTAACTAGTTCCAGGCTAACTAGTTCCATAATAACTAGTTCCATGCTAAATAGTTTCAGGCTAACTAGTTCTATGCTAACTAGTTCTATGCTAACTAGTTCCAGGCTAACTTGTTCAATGCTAGCTAGTGCCATGCTAGCTAGTGCCATGCTAACTGTATTATTTTTCCAAGCCTCCTTTTGGCAAAGAAAAACAATAAAATAAAATGCATTAGTTTTGTTCCAAACCATTTCCATTTAAATGTAACAAACTTAAATGAAACATGAAATATACATCATAATAAAAATATATATGAAATAATTTAACAGTTACTAAACTGACAGTTATGTCAGAACATATAAGGTTAATTAAAATGAATAATGTAATTCAGTAATAGAATTAACTTACTAACTTTTATGCTGACGATATAAGACAGTATTTATAAAGATAATACAAGATAATTACAGCCAAACTAAGGACGACTCCGTTTATCTTCGTCTTCACTTATACTTTATATCTCAACAGTTCAAGTATTAATTAAAGTCATCCAACACAATTTCTTGTTAAATATATTAAAACATTAAAAAATAAGCTGTTTCTCTCGATAATCTTCAACGAGCAAAAAATCCTGCAGGTAATTTCCTTTAAAATAAGTAACTAAAATGATTGTTTTTATTTGTAATGGTTGAGGCCTTCGTCACACAAACATCCTCACAGCCTTAAGTTCATAGTTGAGAAAAAAGATTTTTTTAAATCATTCACATATGCAATAAACATGCAATATTCGTGTGAGCCTGGAAAAGAGGCGGTTCACGTGTAAATAGAGATGCAGATCTATTTTTAATGCTAGAGCGCACAGACGTCTGTCAGGAAGTCTGATCACCTTTGACGACACCAAAGGTGATCTTAGATTGACAGCCGTCATTTGTCTGGACTTTATTTGGGGTGGATGGGACCATTTTTAATTGTGCCACTTTCTTTTGTAATACTTCTATATTTTCCTCATTTGTAACTCTAACGTGTATTTCACTGTATGGAATGACTTTTCTGTACCACTGATTGTCTAAAATAACATTTATCTCAAAGACAAACAATGCTGTGTTGTGTTGAATGAACCTGTTCAGACGGAACCTCCAGGATCATCGCCGCCCTTCCTCCTCCTCCTCCTCCTCCTCATTCTGTCTGAGCATCCACGCGCTTCAGTCAGGACTTAGAGTCTTGTGGTGGAAGGTGGGAGCGGTGACATCATCAGTCCTTCAGAATAAAGATCTAGAAGTTCATCTTTTCTCCACGTGACGATAAGAATCTGCAAATAAATTGATTTAAACTAAGAAGCTAATATTTCACATCTACAGTCAGAAAAAACCTTTATTTTCAAATGTAGGATCACAGAAGCGGCGTTCTTCCTGGACTTCCTGTCGGGTCGACGTAAATCTGACTTAGTGGTAACTTGTTGTGGAAGAAAGTCACATGACGTAAAGGTTACGGCGGGAAACGATCAGGCGGGCGTCGTACTCGCCTCTATGAGGCCCTGAAGGCGCCGGTGACCCTTTAGCACATCAGGCAGCGCCGCTAGATTGAACCAGCTTCAGCCTCCAGGCCAACTTTCCCGTTATTATTGATCTGTTTGTTTCTGTAAATAAACTTGTAAACACATTAGAGTTAAATGAAGTTACTACTACATACACGTCTGGTTGTGAGTGTCGGGGCGAAGGTCGTCATCAGAACCGTGTCTGGTTTTATTCAGCTATACACCCGTCAGCCATAACATTAAAACCTCTTACCCAACATGCTGTGCGTTCATCTCTTTGAACTCAGAGCCAGAATAAACTTTGTGCTAACCTCAGCGTCTAAACACCTTCAGTTGTTCAGATGCTCTGATCCAGTTTTATAGGCGTCACAACTTGACCTTTTTTTCTGCTTCCCAGACATCAACCTCAAAGACTCCGTGTCCAGATTCATCCCCCCACCGGGTGGTTATAATGTTATGGCTGATGGGTGTATCTCAGAAACGACGGCCTTTATTTTAAAATGACCTGGTTACGTCTAAAACATCAAACCGGGGAGAATCCCCCTGTTCTTGTCTTTGACTCGGTCCAGTTCCTCCATCCGTTCTTTCTGTCACATAAATGTACATTAAAGGTAAAAATGTCCCTCATGGCTCCCGTGAGGCGTTTGCAGCGGTAGGAAGAAAGACTTTCTCTCTTTTATAGTTGGATTTAATAAGCTCGATGAATCTTTTCATTCATGGGAGGAAGGAGAAAAGATTCTGTTCCTTCACTTTTGACGAACGTTGAAACGGACTTCCTGTGGTTCTGACCGTTGACCCGCCCACTCCCTCTACATTAATGCCATAAAGATAATCTGGTACGGAAACGATTACTGTCAGACGTTAAAGTCTTTAAACTCTTCCTGTTATAACGGGAGACGTGTGACGGATATTTGTTTATTCTCTGGAACAACAGCGAATCGTTTCAACACAAACTAAAAGAACAAATAAAACATTTTCTTCAACCTTTTATCAGGATCAGACACTTTACAGGATTAACGGGTCGGGCCTGACAGAACTCTTCCACCGCTGTCGTCCCTGCCGGCTCAGGACATGTGATTAATAGATGTTTACTCCTCTTCATCATGTGAGACTCAGCTCTTCATTAAAGACCCTCACTCTGCCTTCATATAAGACCCTCACTCTGCCTTCATTAAACTTCCTTTGACCTCAGCAAAGCTGACCTCTGGAGAACACGCCCACTATAAGGTGGAACGTTGACAGGAAGTTGTGGGACGGAACGAGCTAATGTGGCTACATAAAGTCTGATGTTTGCGCTGGGACCACCACGGCGGTCTTTAAACCCTCATCTCCACCAAACACTGCATGATGCCAGCATGAGTGACACCAGAGCTGCAGGCCGACGACCCGCCCCTGAAACGCTCACCTGCGTGTGCATGAGTCATCGCCGGAGTTTCTGCTCAAATCCTGTTTGATGGTCACTCAGATTCTATGAGGACAAGAGAAACGTCTGTGTGTCCGTCCGTCAACAGTCTACTCCACTGTGTCTGTCCTCCACTGTGTCTGTCCCCCACTGTGTCTGTCCTCCACTGTGTCTGTCCTCCACTGTGTCTGTCCTCCACTGTGTCTGTCCTCCACTGTGTCTGTCCCCCACTGTGTCTGTCCCCCACTGTGTCTGTCCTCCACTGTGTCTGTCCTCCACTGTGTCTGTCCCCCACTGTGTCTGTCCTCCACTGTGTCTGTCCTCCACTGTGTCTGTCCTCCACTGTGTCTGTCCTCCACTGTGTCTGTCCCCCACTGTGTCTGTCCCCCACTGTGTCTGTCCTCCACTGTGTCTGTCCTCCACTGTGTCTGTCCTCCACTGTGTCTGTCCTCCACTGTGTCTGTCCTCCACTGTGTCTGTCCCCCACTGTGTCTGTCCCCCACTGTGTCTGTCCCCCACTGTGTCTGTCCTCCACTGTGTCTGTCCCCCACTGTGTCTGTCCCCCACTGTGTCTGTCCCCCACTGTGTCTGTCCCCCACTGTGTCTGTCCCCCACTGTGTCTGTCCTCCACTGTGTCTGTCCTTCACTGTGTCTGTCCTCCCTCCACTGTGTCTGTCCCCCCTCCACTGTGTCTGTCCTCCACTGTGTCTGTCCCCCACTGTGTCTGTCCTCCACTGTGTCTGTCCTCCACTGTGTCTGTCCCCCACTGTGTCTGTCCCCCACTGTGTCTGTCCTCCACTGTGTCTGTCCTTCACTGTGTCTGTCCTCCCTCCACTGTGTCTGTCCCCCACTGTGTCTGTCCTCCACTGTGTCTGTCCTCCACTGTGTCTGTCCCCCACTGTGTCTGTCCTCCACTGTGTCTGTCCCCCACTGTGTCTGTCCTCCACTGTGTCTGTCCTCCACTGTGTCTGTCCTCCACTGTGTCTGTCCCCCACTGTGTCTGTCCTCCACTGTGTCTGTCCCCCACTGTGTCTGTCCTCCACTGTGTCTGTCCTCCACTGTGTCTGTCCCCCACTGTGTCTGTCCCCCACTGTGTCTGTCCCCCACTGTGTCTGTCCTCCACTGTGTCTGTCCCCCACTGTGTCTGTCCTCCACTGTGTCTGTCCCCCACTGTGTCTGTCCCCCACTGTGTCTGTCCCCCACTGTGTCTGTCCCCCACTGTGTCTGTCCTCCACTGTGTCTGTCCCCCACTGTGTCTGTCCTCCACTGTGTCTGTCCTCCACTGTGTCTGTCCCCCACTGTGTCTGTCCTCCACTGTGTCTGTCCCCCACTGTGTCTGTCCCCCACTGTGTCTGTCCCCCACTGTGTCTGTCCCCCACTGTGTCTGTCCTCCACTGTGTCTGTCCTCCCTCCACCGTGTCTGTCCTCCACTGCTCCAATCATCCCACTGAGGACATTTACACACACACACACACCCACAAATACACACAAATACACACATATACACACATATACACACATACACACACACACACATAAACACACACACACACATATACACGCCCACAAATACACACGCACACGCACACACACATATACACACACACACATGCATACATGCACACAGGCATACACACACACACACACATATACACACACACACATGCATACATGCACACACACACATATAGACACACACATGCACACACACACACACACACCCACACACACACATTTATACACATCCACACACACATTAGATTTAAAACTCTATCATGTTATAACATCGTCTTTATAACGTTTTTTCAAACAATTTTCACATTTTTACATACAAACTTTAAGGTTTTCAGTGACATGATAATTTCATATTTTTATGTGATAACTTTAAGGTTTGTGCGTGACATCTTTAAAAGTCTACACACTCCATTGTGACACACACACTTAGCAGCAGTTTACCTCTAACGGTTATCTCGGACCGCCTTCATGTCGTTTACGGGGTTTATGAGAAACGGGCGTTTCGGCTGCCTGAACATGATTTCTTCTTCTTCTGTCTTTCTTTTCCCTGGGAGAACTCAACAATAATGGTTTCTGCTCTTGTGTCCACAGTGTTAAGTTTCTAGCATTCCTCTTCTCCCTCACGACGAGTCGGTAAGCGGTAAAAACTCATTTGGGCGGGACCAGGTCACCTAAAACCACAGGAAGGACAGTTGGAGGAGATCTTTGGGGTGACAGGAGGGAGACCAGAGAGGAATCACCAATCTTACAGGAATCTTACGGTCTGCTCCTCGTGTTACCAAAGCAGCCTCTCGGACCTCCAACCACATCTTTGACAGCGGTCTGTTCCGGACCGCCACCCCCCCCCCCCCCCCCCCCCCCCCCTCCCCACCCCCCCTCCTCCCCCCTCTTTCTTTTTTTGTTTCGGACAGACCGAGCATTGCACTGGCACACTTTGGGAAGTTGAAGGACTTCTGATGACACATTCCACATGACATATCTCCGACGAGACGATTCTGGCCATTGTGTGTGAAGACCAGCTCAGAACCATCTCCGCTGCCGACGGACTGGGCGGGTTTGAGAGAACCAGTAAACAAACACAAAAACAAAACTTTGGCTGAATGAACAATGTAGCACCTCTGCTAACACACTGTAGCATTTGTTGGCTGGGAATAACTTGCCTCGACCCAACAGCAGTTCAGAGGGAGAGGAAGTTCTGGAGGAGGGAAGGTGAAGGAATCTTCTAGATGTCATTTTTCTCTTCAAGCCGAACAAAATCAAAAAAAGTACATGAGAGAAAAATGATTGGTCTTACTCGTGGGAAAAAACACGTCACAAACGCATCGCGTAGAACTCAATCCATTCAACGGCCCCTCATTCAGGCTCCGCCCCAAACCTTTGTCTTCCATTCACTTCCATCGGACTGACACCTTCATCAGGGCGAGGAGAGGAAGAGGAACAGCACTATGAAGCCCGACTAACGAAGCACATGTAGCAGCTCTGACCGCTCACGCTCTCACCTCCACCTCCGTCTCAGACCCGTCACAAACATTGGACATGAGGAACCGCTGGGAGAAAAGACTTCTCCTTATCTCTCATGTACTGCCAGACGCCCGCCCAGAGGTCCGGATGGGGTACCGAAGGTCTGTGGCAGGCACCTGCCCATCGACCGGAAGTGTACAGTAGAATAGGAACCGGTCCATTTAAGATGGGGTCTGCACTTGACCCTCATTCCAGACCTTTAACTGCCACTAGAATCCCACCCTCATTTGCATATCTGAATATTAAGAGTATTTCCTCCTTGTTTAATCTCAGGCAGCGGGTCAGAACCGGCCCGCTGCCTCTTTACTACAAGTAATTACAAGCAAGAGAACTTTCATGCCCCAGGAACTCTTCTTCCGTCTCATGGATCGACCCATCAGCTGGAAACTCTATGTGGACCAATTAGATAAAGACCCGCCCCCAACATGAAGGCCTTCACTGCCAATGAGGCTCAAGAATTCCCCGTGGAGTTCTGCCCCGTCTCTCTCTTGCCCCCAACGACTGCCTCGCAGGCCAAAATTCCGCGTCCAGAAAAGGACGGCCCACCGGGGGGTCAAGGGTCGCGGCGGCCAGAGGGAGAGGAAACGGACCAAAAGTAGAGCAAGTGTACAATGGAAACAAATATATATATATATTTTGATAAACAAATGAATTTCTTTGACTCTGGAGGAAGTTTGTGAGCAGAAGAAGATTGGGAAACAAAAAAATGCGATCCAACGTTAGAACATACAATAAGAACTTTTGGCGTCATGAAATGACGTGAAAGTCCTGAAAAGATGGGAGATAAATCTTTTGTCATGGGGGGTCCTGAAGCTGTTGCCCCCACCAACACCAGGAAACGGCCTTTCTGAGGGACTTTGAGCAAATCCAGACTCTGACCTGCAGAGAAGGAGAAAAAAAAGAAAATGCATTTTTGTAACTTTGTTTACCAGCATGACTTCTTTGCATGACTGTCTTTTCTGCAAGCCCTGAGTTCCAGACGAGGGCGCTAGAGATACAAAAAAGTATATATAAAATGGATTTAAAAAAAATGTTATATGCAATTAATGTTAAAAAAAGATTCTACTGAAAGAAAAGAGCTATATTTTGTTTGAAAAGTGAAAATAATGTGAATATTGAGACATTTATGTTTGACAAGTAACCCCTGATCTGTGTTTCCTTTGATGGAATCTCTCTGCTACTACTGACCCGCGTTCCTCGTCCCAGTCTCCTCCAGCGCCGACATCCTTTCAGTTTCTTACGTTCTCGAAGCATCAATCAACCGCCGTCCTTCGCCGGAGTGTAGCCTCTGAGCGAAGGACGTTAGCGGTGGAAAATCAAAGTTTTCCCTACTTGAATCATTTGCACAACCAGCGTAGCAGCAGCTGCTTCGGCCGGCACTCCTAAACAACAACGTTTCTCGGCCCGCTTCAACCGGACTCGCGGTCGGCTTCTACTTTATGTTGTGTTTCTTTAGTTGGGCAATAATACCAGAGTCGTCACAGCGTTGTAGCGGGGCAACAGAAAAACCTCCAGAACCTCTGCGACGCCTCGGAGTTTAGGAGATCGGCGAAAGCAGGATTCTGCTGAGCTAGGCAGTTCTGTTCCGGCGGTCCTGAGGAGGAGAACCGGGTGGTCCCACGAAGACCAGTGACGGACTGAGAGCCCAACATTGGTGAACAATCAAAGAGAGATTTCAGGTTTGCATGGAACTCCAAAGTCTGTAAGTGGTTGAAAAAACGGCCTCAGGTGTTTTTGGATGTCGTTTTCTTCCCTACATAAATGCTAGTATATAGATGAGGATAATGTGAAGCCCCTAAAAGCCCCTCCCCTCACCGTGATGTGTGAAGACGCATGCATTATGACCCCCATCCTCTCCTGCGGGGAACCAGAGTCCTGGCAGACCCCCCACATGGTGGAGCGTGAATCCCGTCTTGATTACTATGAACACTGTGTCGTGTCTTAGAGCAGAAACGTCTTCCTCCGAGAGGCGACAGAAAACTACTCGCGCTCGCGGTGTCTTCATCGGCGCCGCTGTGTAGAGGTAGCTCATCTTCGTTTTCGTTTAGATTTCTCTGTTTTTAGACGGACTTGCCGCCGTCCAGCCGGTTAGTCGGCGGCTCAACGCCGGACGCAAGGCGGTGGTGTGAGCGCCAATCAAAGAGACCCAGAGCTTCCAAAATGATGTCAGTCAAGTGTTGTGAGGAAGAGGAGGAGAGCTACCAGTGTCCACCCACGGGAAGTTGGTGTAACGAGAAAAGAAAGAATCTCATGGTTGTGCGTCCGAACGCCGCACCTTTGGTTTGGTATTAAAGTGAGTTTCAGGCCCTGCTGGTCCGGGGCCCAGCTCAGGCAGCTGAATGGTTCTGTGTCCATTCCTATCACATTGCATTCGGAGGTTCTCAATCGTGCGATGATGTAGACGACATAGACTATTAAAGCTTTTCAGGTTCTTTAAGGTACTTTCTTTTTTTTGTCCTGGATCTTTTCTTCTGATCTTGGTTCTGGTCTTAGAAGGCGTGAAGCAGCTCCGAGGCTCACGGAGACGTTCATGAATATTTCAGAGGCAAACTTCTAGCAGTGGTGAGCACACCTGCAAAACTTTGTGCTTCACCCAGCTGTCAGTCTTCTCCCTGGCCTTCGTCCCACTGTTACCCTCTTTATTTATTTTGATTTGTTTTTATTGTTTTTAATTGAATTTAATTTTTTTCTTATTATATTTTATTTCTTATTTTTATATTTTTTTTAAAAAGTTTTTTTTTATTAATTAAATTTTTTTTAATTTAAAAAAAGTTTTTTCAATTTATTTGTTTTTTAATTTAAAAAAAAAGTCTTATTATGTTTTATTTCTTATTTTTATATATTTAAAAAAAGTCTTTTTTTATTTACTCAATTTTTTTTTATTTACAAAAACTTTTTTCAATTTAATGTCTTTTTTTCAATTTTTTATTTAATTAAAAAAATCTTGTTTTTTGTTATTAAAATGTATGTTTTAATTTATTTAAAAAAAAACACATACTTTTTCTCTTTTAGTATTTTCCTTTCTTAGTCTTGATTAACCTCCTGTTACATTCTTCACGTCTTTATTCTTCCTGTCTTCATTCTTCCTGTCTTCATTCTTCCTGTCTTTATTCTTCCTGTCTTCATTCTTCCTGTCTTTATTCTTCCTGTCTTTATTCTTCACGTCTTCATTCTTCCTGTCTTTATTCTTCCTGTCTTTATTCTTCACGTCTTTATTCTTCCTGTCTTTATTCTTCACGTCTTTATTCTTCCTGTCTTTATTCTTCCTGTCTTCATTCTTCCTGTCTTTATTCTTCACGTCTTTATTCTTCCTGTCTTTATTCTTCCTGTCTTCATTCTTCACGTCTTTATTCTTCCTGTCTTTATTCTTCCTGTCTTTATTCTTCCTGTCTTTATTCTTCCTGTCTTCATTCTTCACGTCTTTATTCTTCCTGTCTTTATTCTTCCTGTCTTTATTCTTCCTGTCTTCATTCTTCACGTCTTTATTCTTCCTGTCTTTATTCTTCACGTCTTTATTCTTCACGTCTTTATTCTTCCTGTCTTCATTCTTCCTGTCTTTATTCTTCCTGTCTTTATTCTTCCTGTCTTCATTCTTCCTGTCTTTATTCTTCACGTCTTTATTCTTCCTGTCTTTATTCTTCCTGTCTTCATTCTTCCTGTCTTTATTCTTCACGTCTTTATTCTTCCTGTCTTTATTCTTCCTGTCTTCATTCTTCACGTCTTTATTCTTCCTGTCTTCATTCTTCCTGTCTTTATTCTTCCTGTCTTTATTCTTCCTGTCTTCATTCTTCACGTCTTTATTCTTCCTGTCTTTATTCTTCCTGTCTTTATTCTTCCTGTCTTCATTCTTCACGTCTTTATTCTTCCTGTCTTTATTCTTCACGTCTTTATTCTTCACGTCTTTATTCTTCCTGTCTTCATTCTTCCTGTCTTTATTCTTCCTGTCTTTATTCTTCCTGTCTTTATTCTTCCTGTCTTCATTCTTCCTGTCTTTTATTCTTCACGTCTTTATTCTTCCTGTCTTTATTCTTCCTGTCTTTATTCTTCACGTCTTTATTCTTCCTGTCTTCATTCTTCCTGTCTTTATTCTTCCTGTCTTTATTCTTCCTGTCTTTATTCTTCCTGTCTTTATTCTTCCTGTCTTCATTCTTCACGTCTTCATTCTTCACGTCTTCATTCTTCCTGTCTTTATTCTTCACGTCTTTATTCTTCCTGTCTTTATTCTTCCTGTCTTCATTCTTCCTGTCTTTATTCTTCCTGTCTTTATTCTTCCTGTCTTCATTCTTCCTGTCTTTATTCTTCCTGTCTTTATTCTTCACGTCTTCATTCTTCCTGTCTTCATTCTTCACGTCTTCATTCTTACTGTCTTTATTCTTCACGTCTTTATTCTTCCTGTCTTTATTCTTCCTGTCTTCATTCTTCCTGTCTTTATTCTTCCTGTCTTTATTCTTCCTGTCTTCATTCTTCCTGTCTTTATTCTTCCTGTCTTTATTCTTCACGTCTTCATTCTTCCTGTCTTCATTCTTCACGTCTTCATTCTTCCTGTCTTTATTCTTCCTGTCTTTATTCTTCCTGTCTTCATTCTTCCTGTCTTTATTCTTCCTGTCTTTATTCTTCCTGTCTTTATTCTTCACGTCTTTATTCTTCCTGTCTTCATTCTTCCTGTCTTCATTCTTCACGTCTTCATTCTTCCTGTCTTTATTCTTCCTGTCTTCATTCTTCCTGTCTTTATTCTTCCTGTCTTCATTCCTCCTGTCTTTATTCTTCCTGTCTTCATTCTTCCTGTCTTTATTCTTCCTGTCTTTATTCTTCACGTCTTTATTCTTCCTGTCTTTATTCTTCCTGTCTTTATTCTTCCTGTCTTTATTCTTCCTGTCTTTATTCTTCCTGTCTTTATTCTTCCTGTCTTTATTCTTCCTGTCTTCATTCCTCCTGTCTTCATTCCTCCTGTCTTTATTCTTCCTGTCTTCATTCTTCCTGTCTTTATTCCTCCTGTCTTTATTCTTCCTGTCTTCATTCTTCCTGTCTTTATTCTTCCTGTCTTCATTCTTCACGTCTTCATTCTTCCTGTCTTTATTCTTCCTGTCTTCATTCTTCCTGTCTTTATTCTTCACGTCTTTATTCTTCCTGTCTTCATTCTTCCTGTCTTCATTCTTCCTGTCTTCATTCTTCACGTCTTCATTCTTCGATTCTTCATCATCGCTCTGTCAGAACCGGGCTGAAGAAGATGTCTTTCCTGTTTCTATCGCGTAATACTGCCGTTTGATTGGGTCGCGTTGAACGGAAGGAGTTACAATGTCAGGAGTTCTAAGTCTGTTTTATTTGATCGACTTTGCAAAAGATTTCACGATAAACCAAAATAAGAAAGATGCTTTACACGGTGAGGAGGCGCCACTCTGTGTGACATCATCCTGACCTGAAGGTGGTGAACATCCACAACTGTTTGACTTTATTTGTGTGCCTCAGTTTCCGTCGATCTTTGTTTTGTCTTTTTAAACCGAGGACATTGTATGCAATCCGCACCACGAATGCCGCTGATGGACACTGACTGTCCGCTCGCCGAGACGCAGATGTTCTGTCATCAGCTCAGATGATTGCACCCACATGTGTGCTGGCTTCCTGGCGCTCCATAGAGGCACTTAGCAATCACTAATCTAAAAGAACATTTTATTCAGTTGTGTTACATGAGA
>JBBDHG010000453.1:42500-101494 GCA_037951165.1 Lophius americanus
ATCTAAGTCTAAATCTTAAATCTATAATTAAATGTTAAATGTAAGTCAGAATATAAATGTTACATCTAAACGTTAAATCTGAACATAAATGTTTATTTGAATGTAAATGCTTAATCTAAATATTAAAATTCATTGTGAAGTCTGAATATAAATGTCAAATATAAATGTGTCAAACCAAGCATTGATCAGATGAAGTGATGGACCAGCTTGGACCCAGTAGACCTGTAGATGAGCAGAAGAGGACATCCAGGAGTTAAATGATGTTTCATCCACTGGTTTTGTAAAAAAGATTCCATCGCTTTCTTCCATCTCTAAACCAACCAGTAGGAGGCAGCAGAGGTGAGCGTCGACAGAGACGCAGGTTTGCTCTGTTCAGTTCTTCACAGCGCTTTAGAACATGGTGAATCCAGAACTAGATGTTTTAGGGAGGAACTTTAACCTTTGACCCTGCACAGGACTTATTTGACAGGAACTGAAAACCAGGAAAACACTTTCCAAAAATGCTTCCAGAGTTTCCAGAGCAAAGCTGGAAACCGGCTGCTGGTTTTAAACTTTGATTACAGAAAATGAACGGATCAATCTTAACAGAATTAAAAATGACAGGATGACATTTAACTTTGGTCTTTTGGGTCAGGTGACGCTGAAACTGATGTTTTTCCTCTCTGTCAGGATTCTCCCCACAGAAACGGCCCCCAGGCGAAGAACTCATCCGAGACCTCGCCTTCCTCGCCCCTCGTCTTCCATGACCCCTTCTTCTTGGTGGAGACCATCTGCATCTGTTGGTTCTCCTTCGAGCTCCTCATGCGCTTCGCTTCCTCGCCCAGTAAGACGCACTTCTTCAAGGACGTCATGAACATCATCGACTTCAGTGCCATCCTGCCTTATTTCGTCACCCTCGGAACGGAGCTGGCCAAAGACAACGACGCCTCCCCCGCCACCTCCCTCGCCATCATCAGAGTCATCAGGCTGGTGCGAGTGTTCAGGATCTTCAAGTTGTCTCGCCACTCCAAGGGCCTCCAGATCCTCGGTCAGACGCTGAGGGCCAGCATGCGTGAGCTGGGCCTGCTCATCTTCTTCCTCTTCATCGGCGTCATCCTTTTCTCCAGCGCCATCTACTTCGCAGAGTCCGACCACAACAACACGGCCTTCATCAGCATACCTCACGCCTTCTGGTGGGCGGTGGTCACCATGACCACGGTGGGCTACGGTGACATGTACCCCGAGACGGTGTGGGGGAAGCTGGTGGGATCCATGTGCGCCATCGCCGGTGTTCTAACCATCTCTCTGCCGGTACCGGTCATCGTGTCCAACTTTAGCTACTTCTACCACCGGGAGAATGAGTGCGAGGATCACACCGACTACACCCACATCAAGTCGGGTCTGTGGGAGGATGAGGAGCCGGAAGGAGAGGGAGCAGAGGAGGGCCCTGGGAATCCTGAGGGAGATTATCACGCCATGGGGGGAACCTGGGACCCTTCGGATGGGACCCTTGTTGGTGGGCTGCGTGCGGTCCAGAACACAGAGTCCAGAGCAGGAGATGTTTATCCGAGGGAATCGATGGTGACTCAGGTGTAGAGAGGAAGGGTGGTTCTGTACTATTGGTATGAATCTGAGGTCAGAGGTCAACAGCTCCTGCAGGAGGAAACAGAAGGTGCCTCCTAAAGAAACGCTGTTTTCCTCCTTTGATCGTTTCATATGAGGAAAAAATGTTGCTGAAAGACTTTTCTACAATTAAGCTTTAAAGAGTTCTTCATTCTCGGGGTTTTGACTATCCAGCGATGAAGAGGAGGTCTCCTGAACCTACGAAGTCTTACTAACGTTTGGTGTTTGAAGTGGAAACAGGCGGATTGTTGTTGTTACGAGATCTCGTGAAGACACCGCCCACATTCTCGACATTCTTCTGTAGGTCATGGACAAAGTTCACATTTGTGTAGTTTTTCCTCGTGTGACCGACTCACACGACCTTTAACCCGCTGTGATATGACATCGCAGCATTACTTAATGATTAGGCGTTAGCGGTGGCGGGTCGTGGGTTTTCCAGCGGGGTCCTCAGCGCTATACTCCTGCAGTTACGCTGCCCTCAAAAACAGAACCAGGCCGGTGTCAGACTCTGTGACGGGTCCATCCTCCCAGAAACAGAAACATTGATCTGGTGGAATAAAGATGTTAAAACCAGGTTCAACATCATCAAAGGAAAACCAAGACAGAAAAAAAAGCCTCAGCCGCGTTTCTGCTGGAGTAGAACTCTGGTATCAGACTTAAGGGCACCGTCAGAACACTGGATCTGGACCTCTTTCACTCTCCAGCACCAGCAAACATCGACTGCCAGCAATAATCAGCAGCTACTTAAGAAAATTAAAACCTAGACTCACCAAAGTTGTTCCTCGTCTGAAGATAAAGTCTCCCCCCTTTATTTCTTGAATAAGAGGTCCGATAACCCGTTCGCAGACGACACCGGTGCGTTTCAGTTCCAGTAGCTCCTTTTCCTTTGGCATGGAGGTCCTAGTCCTCCAGTGAGTCTGAAAGCAGCAGCAGAGGATATGAACGAGGTGCCTTCCTCATACGTAACACTGACACAGGCCTACCTGAAGACAGGCCCCGCCTACTCAGCATACCCTGGTATGTCAGAGGACACGCCCTAAATGACTACGGCGATTCTTACTGGTTTAGAAAACATATCTATATACCCTATATAATCGACAACACCATCCCCGTTATTTTCAGCCAGACGTCCTCAAAGTGAAAGTTTCTGCCCAGCACAGACGTTTGACCCGGAGACGCCACGGAGAAATCTGAGTGGACCTAAAGAAGTTTACTTATATGAAGTCACACGGAGCAGCAGGAGGAAGAAATGAAATAAATGAAGTGGATGTGAACTAACTATTCAAGTACATGTCAAATGTTCATGGAATGATGATTCTGTTAATGTTCTGACAGATTCTGGACCAGCAGAGAAGTCCTTGCTGGCCCAGACGGTCCGCCACTGGTTATTTCAACGTTTTGAATGCTACGGCAAAAGTTCTGTATTCAAACGCTTAATTATGCACTTAGTGCTTTTTTTTTTTTGTTTTTCAAATAAAGATTATATTTTATTATTTTCGTAAAAGAAGCCGAGTTTCTTCATCGCCTCCAGTCTTGAGTTATTCATCGCAGGAGTGTTTTGAAGGGAGTCGTTTGTAGTTCATCCCTCGCTCCTGAGGCGCCATCATCTCCAAACACAACATGAAGTCATGGAAATGTACCAGACTGCATCTGTGTGACTGACCTTCATCACTTCATCACTTCATCTCGGCTAACAGAACTAAACTCTTAAAGCTCCAACGACGTCGTTCTCCCTTCCACTGGATCGATGAAGACGTTCCACATCCCAGCCATCAGCTGCTGAGACTAGTTCAACCATGTGATGGTGAATGAGCAGAATAAAGTCTGAATGCGCTCGTTTACCAGTTATAACAGGGAAATTGACTTAAATGAACTTTTTTCCTGGGGCAGAAACATAAACCAAAATTACTGGTACAAACAATTTATTACACAGAACCAACAAAAATATGCATTTAACTTCCAATATTTCAGGATAAGAAATTGCTTATCATCTAAAAGAAACAACTATTAATGCTGATTTATGGTAATGTCCCTCTACATCATTTAGAATCTGGTCACAATCCAGAAAAAACACCAAAAAAACGCTGAATCAACAATTAAGGAGAAAAGTTCACCAAAGCAGAAAAGTTGAAAGTTTTCCTCCGAGGTTCTTTTCTTTATAATATTATCTGATGCATTCACAAACCAAAGGCCTTAAAACATAGACAGGAAACGTCCCTCTTTGTGTACAAATAAATGTCTTTAACTTTAATTTTCTTTCAAATCAATGTCTTTGATTTATTTATGAAAATCAACGATTTTCTTCAAAGGCCTTTATAGTCTATTAAATACATACAAAAGCTTCTGTCTATGAATAAAGAGAATAAAACTCTTTACTCTGTACACACAAAGACACGAGACTGAGATGACGAGCAGGAGAAAGCGACCACGTGACCAGGGTCTGCTTTCCACTGTTTCACGTTTCACCACTAGAGGGCGAACTGACGTCATTCTCCTCTGACCTCATCGAAGAACCGTTCACATTCTCCTCTTCCTCAGAATGGATCCTTTCAGGAACTGTTTTTATTACTTTGTTGTATCAAATACAAATATATATCTATAATATAAATATGTCTATTTGCATAAAATAAGAGAAAACATAAATCATCTCACTAAAACTTTCACAAACTCAACCAGGAAGTAGAAATACCTCCAACAGTTTAATTCAAGTGGCACAGCTTCTACCTACAATAAATATTTATTCAAAAAGTGTTTGATCAACAGTTAAACAGGATATTAAAGAGTTAATAAAGACAACTCCGACACAAACATGTTTACAAAAACATAAAAGTGTCTTTAATGATCTTAAAAGTTGATTCATTAAGAACAATAAAATATGAAAAAGCATGAAAACTTTGGACACATAAAACCTTCCAAAGGGACAAATAGACAAACAAACAAACAAACAAACAAACGTTCTCAAACAATATTAACAATAAATTCAGTGGACTTTTATTCAAGTAGAAGAAAACAGTCAAAAACCAGAATAAATTAATAACTTAAAGGAACATGAGAAATAACCAAGTTACTCGTTTCTGAACAAAACCAAGTCTGCCGGTTCTTTCTGCTCCGAAAGAAATAATGGTCCAGAAGGTTCTGCTCAGCCATGAATACGTTTGGGTTCTATTCCCCTGAGAACTGAGGACTGACCACAGAATCCAGACTCATTCCGAAGAGATCCCCAGAGTCCATGTCCAAACGTCTCCGTCCGTCCGCTGGCTCGGTGGCACTCGGTTCTCCGGACGAGTCCCTGAGCAGCAGGAATCGGGTGAAGGGGTTCACGGGTCGGTCGAGGGGATGTCTGGAGGCCAGGGACACCAGAGATCCATGGTGGGAGGACAGGAACCGGGTGTATCCGTCTGCCAGCAGAAGTTCTCTGAAGAGGCAGTCGGCCTCGACGAAGAGCGCCTGGAAGGAGGGCGGATGTGAACCGGGAGGAAAGACGGGGAGTTTAGATTAGAGTTCACTTTGCTTACAGTACCTGACCCCTCAAGTGACCTCCTCCATCCGTGCAGAGAAACCGAGACGAGGCCCGGCCCACGATGGCCACGTGGCCCGGTTTCACGGACTTCAGCTCCAGCACGCCTGGAAACAGAAACACATGAATCCTCAGGAGAAGTCTCCAGATGGTTTCTGCTCTTTTATCCTAAAGGGTCCGTAAATCTGCTGGGTACTCACTGAAGCGGGTCTGAGCTTCTCCTCCTGAGACCCTCCCATCCAGAGTCACCTGCAGGAACTTCTGTCTTCTGTGATTGTCTGCAGGAGGCAGTCAGTGTTTGAGTGGAACATCCAGCATTCATCTAGTGTGTGAGAGTGAGACCAGGGTCGTACCTGTGTAGAGGTGCACCTGTCTGACTCCACTGTGGAAGGACAGCAGGGGGTTGGAGTCAGGAAGACCGAAGGACAGAGAGAAGGGAAGCAGGACCACCAGCAGGAGAGGAGAAGAAGTTTGTGGGAGGAAAAACATCTAGAATGAAGAACAAATAAACCTCCGGAGACAGAAAACAATAAATACAAATAAATAGATGAATAATAATCTAGTAGAAAATAAAAGATGTTCAAAGATAAAGCATCTGTCAATCAAGTTCTGTTCAATGGGATTCTGCAGGGAAGCCGGTTGAGGGTCTTATAAAGGATTCTGGAGAAGGAGGTTCTTCTGAGTCAGACCTTCAGGATGAAGTCTGAACTCGACGTTTGGACTGTTTCCGTTTCATTTACTGTAAAACTCTAAACCGTTGAAGAGGGTTTCATAAATCAGCCTGACTGCACTGTAAAAAGAGAAATGTGTGACAAACGTAAAAAAAATCACTTCAACTGGTAACATTCAATTAAATGAAGTATTTACAACTAAAAATAATCAGTCTGAATCAAAAATACTTCATGTAATCCAGGTCCATCAACATGTTTCTTTTTACAGTGTAAAGAGAATATCTCTACTATTCTGGATTCTTCATGGGTGTAGATTTAAAGGGTGTATATTTTATTGTATGTACATTAATGCAGATTAACAGGCTCCATATTTGCATCAATAAACTCTTTTTTTATCACGTTTGACAACAAACATCGACGAGAATCTCGGGGGGATTTTACCGTCTGACCCGTAAAAGAAAAACACGTTTCACAACCAGAGAGGTTTGAACCCAAACAGACGACTGAGTCACAGGTTCACACACGTGTGTTGTGTTGTGTTGTGTGTTGTGTGTTGTGTTGTGTTGTGTGTTGTGTGTTGTGTTGTGTTGTGTGTTGTGTTGTGTGGATGAATTTGTTGTGTCTGTAGATAATTATATAAAGAGTTTGTTCTAGACCTTATCTTTCTGGAAAACACCTTCAGACAACTGTTGTTATGAACTGGCGCTATATAAATAAAGATGTGTGTGGATGTGTTCTATGGTTGTGTGGATGTGTTGTGTGGTTGTGTGGATGTGTTGTATGGTTGTGTGGATGTGTTGTGTGGTTGTGTGGTTATGTGGTTGTGTTGTGTGGTTGTCTTGTGTGTTGTTTTGATGTGTTGTGTAGTTGCGTGGTTGTGTTGCGTGTTGTGAGGATATGTTGTGTGGTTGTGTGTAGTTTTGATGTGTTGTGTGTTGTTTTGATGTGTTGTTTTGATGTGTTGTGTGTTGTTTTGATGTGTTGTGTGTTGTGTGGATGTGTTGTGTGTTGTTTTGATGTGTTGTTTTGATGTGTTGTTTTGATGTGTTGTGTGGTTGTGTTTTGTGGATGTGTTGTGTGGTTGTGTGGATGTGTTGTGTGGTTGTGTTGTTTGTGAGGTCCAGTGACGGAGGCAGTGGGTGAATCTTCTTTACGAGCAGAGGGCGAGTGTTTATGTGACTGCAGCTGTGCAGCCAGCATAGAAGAAGCAGAAACGAAATAGAGAAGAAGAGATGAAGAAGAAGAGACGAGAAGAAGAATAGAAGTAGAGATGAAGAAGAGAAGAAGAGATGAAGAAGAAGAGACGAGAAGAAGAACAGAAGAAGAGATGAAGAAGAGAAGAAGTAGAGATGAAGAAGAGATGAAGAAGAGAAGAAGAAGAGATGAAGAAGAGAAGAAGAAGAGATGAAGAAGAGAAGAAGAGATGAAGCACAGAAGAGGAAGAGAAGAAACATAGAAGAAGAATAGTAGAAGAGAAGAAGAAGAGATGAAGAAGAGATGAAGAAGAGACGAGGAAGAGAAGAAACAGAAACTGAAAACACCTGAACCGTCTCAGCGCCAACAAGATCTGAACACTAAACATTAATATGGACATTCATTAATTGTCTTATAACTTATAAACCAGTTAAATAAATATGTTAAATATAGACAGAAAGTATTTGTTTTATAACTCATGAACCGCAGAGACAGATTTGAAGGCGAGGAAGAGGATGACAGGATTCGAGGTCTGCCGGTGGTTTTGTCATATTATTGATTTTTCATCGTCACTCTTTCCCACCTTTAAGTTTCCTGTTGAAATAAAGAGACGATCCGCTGCGGCGAACGGCCGGAGGACGAAGACGAAGAGGAAGATTGGATAGAACTGATTAAATCCAGATGAGATAATAGATGTGATTCAGTTTAAAAGCCTGATGGGAGTCATGAGATGAAGACTTGAACACTGACGTTCACACTTCTGAGGAGTTATCGTGATAAAAATGATTTCTGTCCCTTTGATGTGATTCAAACAGAAAACCTTCCGGGTTTGGATCGACTCTGTTTACGTCCGCCGTGAGAACGTGACACACACTGATGTCCAGAGTTCTCTGCACACAAACATCTGACAGGGAGAGATAGAACAAAGATTCAGAAAGAGAGTTTATGAAAATGTCTGCAGCGCCTCAGGGAATCTAGTAAAAGTCATAAAAGTGAGTAAGAGGTTGGAGATGATGAAGGCCCACCAAATAATAACAAGGATGACATTTTACAGGAATGTTTTTGTGTTTTTTTTAATGACAGCCTTTACAATCATTATCATTGTTATTATATTATATTCAATTGTCATCAATAGTATTCATTTTAAATCTTAACACAATTTGTTTTTGTTTGTTTTTATCCCCAAAATGTACACATACAAGTAGCATATCGTAATTGTCCATAAATGAAAACACATTTCCTTTCTCAAGCCAAAACTTGAGAGGTATGAAATGAAAAGACAGTTTGAGACACACACACACACACACACACACACACACACACACACACACACACACACACACACACGCATAAGCAGTTATCAAAAAGAAAGAGTTAAAAGTAAGATACACACGTTTTACAAAGTCCTGACGGAGGTCTCTCATGAGTGGATGATTGAGATCACTCTACAAGGTTTTTTTTATTCTGGCATGCATATTAACACGGTGGCTTAATTCTTCTTCCCCACTTAAAACAGGATTCAGTCATTAAGACTTTGCAAATTGTCTCATTGTCGGACTTCTTCACGTTTGTGCGTCTCATTTCTGGTATGGCTTTAAATCAAACATTTAACTTCTCCCCTCCCTGCCCAGACTCTCTGCTTCTCTTCGGTTCTTCTTCTTCTTCTACGATGAGTCTTACTCATCCTGTTTTTAACTTTGTACGAACAGGAATGTCGTTTCCCCCTTTAAAAAAACTATAAAATCCTCGAATCCGTTTTGCCGTCTCACACTCAGAAACAGAATATATTCACAAATAGGCAATGGTCACTCTCTACAGGCCACTTTCTACGGAATCAAACAGCGTCATGCCACAACTATGGATGGAGATGGCGTGAGAGAAACAGACGGTTAAACACACATTCTCTCCTGATCTTTAATCCTCTTTTTAGAAATCATTCACTCAGTGTCTTTGAAGGCGTTGTTCGTCTTCTGGACTTTACTTTGATCTTCAGTGTAGTTTTCTTCAAAAAAAGTCCTTTTTTTCTTCCCTTCTGAGAGGTTGGAGGTGGAGGTTCTGAAAAATAGAATAAAACAGGGTGAAAGGACGTTTGATTGGACGCTGAAGCTCCGCCTACCAGCCGTCAGACAGGAAGCTCTCTCCTTACCTGGTGTGCTTTTCTTCAACAGGAATATGTTCTCACAGACGCTGACTCTCCTCTGGGCCCAGAGTTCACTGAGAGAGAGGGAGGGAGAGGGGGAGGGGGAGAGGGAGGGAGGGAGAGAGGGAGAGAGGGAGAGAGAGGGAGAGATTGAGAGGGGGAGAGGGAGAGAGGGAGAGAGGGAGAGAGGGAGAGAGAGGGAGAGATTGAGAGGGGGAGAGGGAGAAAGGGAGAGAGGGAGAGAGAGAGAGATTGAGAGGGGGAGAGGGAGAGAGGGAGAGAGAGAGAGAGGGGGAGAGGGAGAAAGGGAGAGAGGGAGAGAGAGAGAGAGAGGGGGAGAGGGAGAAAGGGAGAGAGGGAGAGAGGGAGAGAGAGAGAGAGGGGGAGAGGGAGAAAGGGAGAGAGGGAGAGAGAGAGAGATTGAGAGGGGGAGAGGGAGAGAGGGAGAGAGAGAGAGAGGGGGAGAGGGAGAAAGGGAGAGAGGGAGAGAGAGAGAGATTGAGAGGGGGAGAGGGAGAGAGGGAGAGGAAGGAGTGGGAGAGAGAGGGGGAGAGAGAGAGAGAGAGAGAAAGAGAGAGGGAGAGAGAGAGAGGGAGGGAGAGTGGGGAGGTGAGAGGGGGAGAGAGAGAGAGGGAGAGAGACAGGGAGAGAGAGAAGGTTTTCAGTTAAATAAACATATAAACAAATGTAAACAGAGAGCATAAATCTTCTGTGGAATGCCCTCCCCGACCATCTGAGGGCTCCACAGACGACTGAGACTTTTAAAAAAGGACTTAAAACTTTCCTTTTTAGCAGAACCAATAACTTCTAATTAACATTGCTGCTTTTTGGTCATATTTTTATATAATTGTAGTTTTATTGATACTTTTATCTGCTTTTACCTTCTAGTTTGAGATTTCATCCAAATATAAAGTGGATTATAAATAAAATGTATTATTATTATTAATATACTCAACTAATAACAAACTTAAAACACTCTTTATTAGATTTCATGGTTAATTTTCATGTATTTATTTATCTGCTTGTTTTTATTAGGCTTTTCTTTCTGATGCTAAAAGATGCAACACTTGACTGAAGAAATATTGGAAGACCCTTAAACCCAAATCTGATCGCTTCTATTCCAATAAACCTAGTGGTAAATCATGTAAATAGAGCTTCAGCGGCTTCCTGTTGACATCAGCTCTCTCACACGTCGTCATCAAACCCGTTTGACGTTGGATTGAGAAACCATGACTGATAAAACAGCTGCTGTACCTTCTGCTGGCTTCCATAAACTAAAACACACAAAGATCTGGATGCAGGACAAAGTTCAGGAGTTTTCAAGGAAGTAGAAATCATGTTAACTTCTCCTTTACGTCTGCTGCTCCTCACCTTCACTCTGGACCTTCCTCAGGGTCACCGAGGGGGTCGAGATGGCAGAGGCACGGAAGTTGGCAGGTAATGTTTCTGAGGAGTCGGAGGTCACGCCGCGGAGGTCCTTCTCCCTGAACATCTTCCTCCATGACGGCGAGCGTGTGAAGGTTTTCGTGCCGTCCTGTAAAACCACGTTATAATCAGTCACCAAAGATAAGTATGAACATATAATGTATGTAAAGACTAAACACTGATGGTAAAAACTCTCATTCATCTCTTTTCTCCTGGTTGTTTCAAAGAATCCTGAAAATACCTTCAAAGAATCAACACCAGGATTTGCAGCTAACTTAAACAGATATTTGATCTTAAAACGATTAAGTAAGATTCTCTCTTCTTGTTTCAATACATTCATTATTAAAATTATCTCTAACAGCTTCTCCTCTTCAGGGTCTCAGAACCAGAAGAGAACCAGAACTTTAGTGCAGAAACCACAAACAAACATTTCTTTTCTAATCTTAGTCAAAAATAGTCCAAACTCTTTCCATTCCTCCTGTATCGATATTTCACGTCTTATTTCCTTTGATCTTACCAAGTGAGTTTATATTTGTTCTATTGGGAGAACTTGAATTATGCTAAAAGAAGAAAACCTGTATTCATAAATGTTCTTAACACATTTAACAAAAGATGTGATTAAAGGTCATTTTGTAAAGTTTGTAGAAGAATCGTAGTTGCAGTGATGAGCGGTGAAGATGAAGGGACCGGCGGGTCGGTACCTCGTCGGGCCTCCTCTCTGTTCCCATGGTGATGAGGGTGTTGTACTCCTTCTCCAGGAGCTGCCTCGCCTACAGAACACCAGATCACAGACCACAATCAAGATGGTCCATAGTTAAAGACGACAGCGGAGGTCCAGTAGGACTAGAACCAACGGTGGAGGACTGGGTACCTGTGGGTTCTGATTGGGTATCTGGAGAAGGAGGGCCAGGTCGGTGTAGTCGAAGGTGTCGTCCAGCGCCAGCAGCGCCCCATGGACGCCGCTTTCTAACAGGTTGTCAGCAAACTCTTTCAAACCGATGGACTGGACCCAACACATGACTCGCTCATTGGACCACACCATCACGTCTGTGTGGGCGACACAGATGGACCGGTCCACACGGGTCAGAACACACGTCATTTCATTTCATTTGGTTCCTTTCCTCATTTCTCTCTATTTCCGACACAAATTTCCCCAAATAAAAAAAGTTCTACACATTCCATGATTGAAGGAGCAGGAAGAAGAACATTTTAATAAACCCGCCCCCTTCTTAATAATAACAACATAAATACAGATAAACACGTGTGAGTTAATAAACACGCGTGAGTTAATAAACACGTGAGTTAATAAAGTCATGTGAGTAAATAAACACGTGTGAGTTAATAAAAACACATGTGAGTTAATAAACACGTGTGAGTTAATAAACACGCGTGAGTTAATAAAGTCATGTGAGTTAATAAACACGCGTGAGTTAATAAACACGTGAGTTAATAAACACGTGTGAGTTAATAAACACGTGTGAGTTAATAAACACGTGTGAGTTAATAAACACGTGAGTTAATAAACACGTGTGAGTTAATAAACACGTGTGAGTTAATAAACACGTGTGAGTTAATAAAGTCATGTGAGTAAATAAACAGGTGTGAGTTAATAAACACGTGTGAGTTAATAAACACGTGTGATTTAATAAACACGTGTGAGTTAATAAAGTCATGTGAGTAAATAAACACGTGTGAGTTAATAAAAACACGTGTGAGTTAATAAACACGTGTGAGTTAATAAACACACGTGAGTTAATAAAGTCATGTGAGTAAATAAACATGTGTGAGTTAATAAAAACACATGTGAGTTAATAAACACGTGTGAGTTAATTAACACGCGTGAGATAACGTGAGTTAATAAACACGTGTGAGTTAATAAAAACACGTGTGAGTTAATAAAAACACGTGTGAGTTAATAAACACGTGAGTTAATAAACACGTGTGAGTTACTGACCATAGGTCTGACCCTGGTTCTGGTGCTGACTCTCGTCCCGCCTCCTCTCCAGCTCCTTCCTGTCGTAGTTCAGGCGTTTCAAGCACATGATGCCATAATGGAGACTCACCCTGTGAGCGACAAACACACACGACTCTTCATCCTCAGGAAACCTGCCAGCCTTCAACAAACACCAGACAACACCAGAAACAAAGGAGTGGAATCTCCGTGTTCTGAAACCTGTGGAAGCTGTCCACCATCTTCAGCTGCCCCCTCAGTTCTTTCTTCGTCAGGTGGTCCAGCATGCGGGCGTCCACCAGAGACTCCATGAAATAGGAGCGGTACTGGGGTAGACCCAGGCTGGGGAGCCATTCGTTTCCCACCCACTCGTGGTTCATGTCTCCGTAGGCCAGGATCTGAGGGAGGACCGGGTGAAAGAGACGCAAAAACAGGAGAGAAGGTCACGCAGGTCCTGAGAGACCCTCACTACAGAGAGAAGGTCACGCAGGTCCAGAGAGACCCCCACTACTCTAACAAGGAAACACGAGATCCACCAGTCACCCCCCTCCAAAAATCTGCCAACATCTCCGGCCCACGAGCGGAAACGTTCGGCTTCAACAGCAGGAATACTTTATTGTTGGTGGTTCCATCCAGTAATATCTTAAATTTTCTATTTGTTATTTATTAAAAACACGTTTAAGTATTATTTACACGAGTAAACACTCTTATCAGTCTCAGTCTAACAGAAGTCGAATTATAGGTGAGTGGTTAGACTGAAGGTCATTTGACTGAAGGTCGTCTGATGTCTGTCAGCGTCAGAGTCCAAACAGTCCCGGCCGGGTCAGAACGGTTCCTAAGGCAGCGCTGTCAGAACTTAATGCAGGTGATTCAGAAAAGAACTATCTAGTTCAACTGAACGATAAACAGGATGTGTGATGATGTGTGTGACATCACATGTGTGATGATGTGTGTGACATCACATGTGTGATGATGTGTGTGACATCACATGTGTGATGATGTGTGTGACATCACATGTGTGATGATGTCTGTGACATCACATGTGTGGTGATGTCTGTGACATCACATGTGTGATGATGATGACATCACATGTGTGATGATGTGTGTGACATCACATGTGTGGTGATGATGATGATGACATCACATGTGTGATGATGATGACATCACATGTGTGATGATGTGTGTGACATCACATGTGTGATGATGTGTGACATCACATGTGTGATGATGATGATGACAGGATCATCTCCAGAAACTGACCTGGTCCCAGCTGAATTCTTTCTGCTCCTTTTGGTCCAGGCAGAAAAGAAATGGAAGAAAAGGGAGGGAAATATCATCAGTGTGTGTGTGTGTGTGTGTGTGTATTTGTGTGTGTGCGTGAGAGTGTATGTGTGTGAGTGTATTTGTGTTCGTGCGAGTGTGTGTGAGTGTGTTTGTGTGAGTGTATGTGTGTGAGTGTGTGTGTGTGTGTGTGTTACGGTGAATTGACAGTATGGAGAGGAAGAGGAGGGGCATAGGGAGGAAGAGTTCTGTTAGTTAGTGGGCATTAGTGGGAAAAACTCTCAGCTAAACAGATTTTGAGGGAATAGTCAGGGAAAGATGTAGCAAACATTCCTAATCAGAGACAAAGAAGAAGAAGAGAAGTTTATCGATGTGAGACTTCTGGTCACATCGTGACACTTAAGACAAATCAAGAATGAACGAGTTATTAATCATTTTTATTATTAAAGGCCTGAACGCTGAAAGAACTGAAGTAGAACTGATCTGAGTGGAATAAACTTCACAGATAAATATTATATTGAACTTGTGGAATTCAATCTTCTTACTGGTTTGGAGGCGGAGGCGAGGGATTCCATCTCAGCGTGAGTCATCCAGATGTTACTGGTGGACTGTAACGGCAGTAAGCAGACGCCGCGTCACACGCGTGATTGACACATGAGCTTCACAGTCACATCCATCATGTTTCCACTCAGCCTTACAGAACGAGTGCTCGCCGGCGCCGATGGACTGGTGAGGGAGACCATTTCCTGGATGGCCAAGCGGAGTTTGAGTCGGTGCAGCGGGTTGCTGATCCCGATCTCCCGCTGGATCTCCGTGTCGGACAGGTTAGCCATGATGGCGCCGCTCTTCACGTTGGCGCGACATGCTGCCACATACCAGGCTGGCATCCCCACCCACAGCTGGATCGACAGAAACAACAAGAAGAGGAAACTATCAGGTGTCACCTTTGCATCCGTTACAGGTGAGGGTGTGGCGCGAACCCTAACCTCGTTATAACCCCGAAGAGTCGGGGTTATTATGGAAATACCACGTCTGCAGCTGCTCCAGATCCCTCTCACAACGCCTTAATACCCCTCTACGGCCTTTACACCTTCATAGTCCTTAGTGCGAGGAAGAACTGGACTGATTTTCGGGTAAGGTTGGTTGATTATTCCCATCACTAGGGGGAGCCGAATCTACAAAAGTATCCAGGGCCATTACTTCTCAACAGTTCGTCCGATTTAGTCCAAATTTGGTGCAGATGAATCAACTCAAGGGGATCTATCATATATATATATATATAGATCTATATCTCTATATAGAGATATAGATCTATATATATCTATATATAGATCTATATATAAAAGTTCATATTTTACCCAAAAGGTGGAGCTTCTTGTAGAAACACAGTTTCTGGTCCGTAACTTCCAGACGATCAGTCCAGTTGTGTTTAAATTTATCTCCTATGTTATTCCTGAACTCATAGAAACTAGTTAACTGTATTTACCTTCATCACTGAGTCACTATGGGATCTGATCCTAAAACAGACTGCTGACATCATAGAAATAGTGCGGTTGAATCACTATGGACTACTTGAGATTATTAATTAGTCGCATTTAATCAGAGTTCAATCAGGTGAATTGCTGATACAACGCAGGGGTTTAGGGGCTTCTACCAGGGATAGACCCTTGCTGTCAGGGACAACAGTGTAGACATAGTTACGCTTATATTACTGCTGAACAGGAAGTTGTGTCAGGACGTACCTCCAGCCACGTAACAACAGTTGGACCATCCCACGAGGCGAAGGGCAGACCCTGGCGACAGGCTTCCTCTAGCAGGTCATGTCTTGTAAGGAGATCGGAAAACACACTGAGTTTCAAAAACTAAAAACCGTGACATTTCCGCTAAGCAGCGCCACAAGGTGATACAGTCGATACCATGAATGAACAACATCAGTGTCAGCTTTGTGGGGGAGGAACTTACTTCTTTTTGCTACGACGGTCTTTTTCTACTGTTCCAGTCCCAAGTTTAGTCAGACCTAACGGGTCTGCAGAACCCAGGTCATCAGAGGGCGTTGAGGCTTGAGACATAAAAAGATAAAAATTAGAGTTAATGACAAAACACGGATATTTAAGATAACAAAATGTCATTTTGAATGAGTGACCCTCCAATTTCTATATCATTATTATATTTCATGGATCAATTACAAAATTTTCAGTTGTACATTTCTGACAGGAGGGGGAGGATTTAATGTTTTCAGGCCATCGTTGTTCAACCGTAGTTCTCATTTACTCCACATTTGGTGCATCTGAATTGAGTAAAGGAGATCTATCCATCATACACTAGGCTGTATTCTCCCTAATATAACACATTTAACCCTCTGGGTTCTTACCAGAAACAGTTTTTTCAGACATAACTTCCTAATAGTTGGACCGATTTAATGAAATGGATGGACGTGAACATGAGACTATTGGACAGTATAATTGTCCATATGTACCCGATGCGCTTGTTTACTTGAGTTTAGTATCTCATCATTTACTTTAAAGGTTTGAAGGGCTTCAGAGGCTCCGCCCACTGCTCCGTCAGGGGTGGGTCAAGCGCAGAGATATGATTTCACTATGTTGTTCTGTGTGATCAATAAAGCATTTCTTCTTCTTCTTAAAATATGACACCATTATCTAATTTTATATATTAATTTTATTGCAACTTGTATGGACATTTGTTGTATTTGTACACTGTTTAATTTATGAAGTGTTGCTTGTACTTAAAACGCAGCGGATTGGAAACTTTTGGGATGTACACGGTCTGTTTGTGACTGAGGATTCTAATCAACCTTTGAGGATTAACAGGACCTGTTTGAATCTACACAAAAGTTTGAATGAGTCATTCTCAGTCCTCACTGACCCAGCGAGGCAGATTCCCGTCCCGTTGTTCCCATCCTTCCCTTTTCCTTTTTGCCAAAGAGACGCCCAATGGACGACTTGATGCTCTTCTTTTTGCTGGCTTTGTGGAGGGAATCCTGGCTGGCGGTGGTGACACCATCAGCGGAGAGACTAAAGGGAAAACAGTGACACAGAACCTAAAATACATCTGAGGGAAATCTGTTTCACAAATAACAAGGTCAAGTTTCCGGAGAATACCTGCGAAATTCCCTGTGATCATCCAGACCGGCCCCTGGGTGAGTGTGTGTCAGACGATCCAATCGCAGGCCCCGAGGAAGAGTGGGAGGGTTGGAATCGATCAGGGCAAGGGCTCTGCATTCTTCTCCATCTTTGCTGTTCTGCATGGGGGAAAGCTTTTTGGTCAAAATGGGCCAACATTGCCCAAATGTTGAAGCGTGTTTATAGCTTTTATGATGTTACCTGTCTGTCAGTCTCCCTGGCGGGGGAATGTGGCAGACGAGGAGTGGAATGTCCAGAACTGGGAGGCGAGGGAGATGCCAATGTGGAAGAGGTGATGGAGGGGGTCATGTATCCCCTCCCGATGCTGTCCCGCCCTCCCAGAGAAGAAGGTGGAAGGGAAGAGGAATCGAGGGCGATGCTGCTGACCCGACTCTCTATTTCCTCTGCCCTAAGCTCTGTGCTCTCCTTTTCCTCCTGAATCAGCCTGTCAGACGGGAGGTTGGGGGTAGTTGCTTCACTGTAGGCCAAATTAGACTCATAAAAGTCAGTAAGGGACAAATACTCACTTAATCTCTTTGTTGATTGCCTCAAGTTGCTCCTGTAGCATGATGGCCAAAGTCTGTACATCGGTCTGTCCGCTGGGAGAAAGCAGCTCCGACCCAAACAGAGTCTCTCTGTCATCCTCATCATCCGAGCAGCCTCCCTCCACACCCCCATCAAATCCTGGACCTAGCATTGTTCCGCTATCCCACTCTCCATACTGGGGGGAGGGAAGGATGCAGGAAATGATTTTTCTAAAAACAAATTACTATTACATCATTATCTCAGCGTAAAAACCACACCTTGTTGCTATCGTCTCTAGGAGACCCCCAGCGGCCGCGGTGGGACCGCCTCACCACCATCCCGCTTGAGGAGCTGCTGTAACCAGATGGGAGCGAGCCGCCACCCTGGGGGTAACGCAGTTCTGAGGCGCTGCCTGGGAGGGATCTTCGGAAAAGGGTTGATGGAAGGGAGCTCACGCTGCCCGCCCTATTGTCAGATAAAGGATTCAACTGTTACGCCACAGTACCTGAAATCTACAGGTGAATTAGAGTTTCTGGAAAAATTTGCTCCATTAGAATAATTGAATCTATTTGAATTAATGATGTTCTAGTATTTAAATTTCTGTCAGCCAGAACAACAGCCTCTGGGTACGTCATAAATAATCACTTTTTAAGGATTCTAGAAGAGCCTTACAGCTACACAGGGAAGTAAACACTGACTTATATTCCACACATGTTCAATAGGTAAATGTTTTTATCTGGTTTAATCAATGTACTCTGGTTGCCCATGACCCGGTCATCTCTTCAGCAGATGTTTTATAAAATACAGTTTGTATAAAACTGCTTTCTGCTATTTGCAAATCTGCACCAGGACTGCTTTCATTTAATTTAATTCAAATTTATATTAGTCTTTGTAGATCGGACTCCTTTTCTTTAAATGTTCTGGATTTTATTCCTATTTTTCATTGTATATGTGTATTTCTATTTTCTTTTCTTTCTTTATATATATATATCGATATATATATATATATATATATATATATATATATATGTCTATAATAAGTCATTAATATTTCCTAATACATACTATATGTTACGCTTTGCCACCTTTCAAATGTCTGTATATTGAATCTGCCGTAACAACCAAATCCATCCATCCATCCATCCATCCATCCATCCTCACAATGAAAGCTAGCATTCACACATTCACACAGTGAAGGAGTGGGGGGTTACCATGCCAGGGACCACTTGCTCATGGGGAGCAGTGACAATTCAAGCAATCAGGAGACCCACTCATCTTTAATCCACTCATCTAGCCACTCCAGTATGGTTATTCTCAGAATTACTCATCTCTTCAAACTTTTCACCCATTTTTTTTCCTTCCCTGCTTCAACTTTGAGTAAAGGTGTTGACTTGCTGTGTGATATGCCCCGCCCACTAACAGGTACCATTGCCACAAGACAATCAATCTTATTCTGACCTCCCTCGTCCGTGTTTGTAACTTTATGGCGGATTGGTGTATGGTATAATCGGATTCCTGTGAATGTTCAGTGTAACTCACCTTGAATAAGAACCGGGTCGGCCTCTCAGCTGATCCAGCTCCAGCTGGGTTCGCTCCAGCTCAGCAAGGAGCTGCTCCTGTAACACAGAAAATAAGACTAATATTTCTTTTGATTTTTTTTTTCACCTCTATTTGTGACATATTACTTCTCATTTGGTAGTAAAAAAACAAAGTTCTTGATTAATGAGAAGATTTTGATGTTTAAGATTCATAAGCAAACATTTTAGAGAAAACAAAAAGAGCTGTTATAAAGTAAATCTGAGACAATACTGCTGAAATTGAGTCACGCACAATTTAAAAACACACCAAATCAAAACATAGCTGAAATGATGAATACCTTATTTGCTAGAAGATCATCTTGGATTTTCTTCATATTCGACAGTTCTTCTGACAGAGCATTCTATCAGAGCAGGAGAACAGATACACAATTCTTAGCCAACTCCAATTTTCCGCTACAAGACAAAATATTCTCTTCCGATGTTTAGCCTCCTTCTTACCTTTTCCTCTAGCGCTGCCATCCGTTCTTTGAGGTGAAGCTGCAGTCTCTCATTGGACTCAGAAAGAAGCTTGTCCACCGTATCTGAGAGGCGTTTGTTGTGTTCATCATTCATCTTCTCCCTCTGCCTTGCCTGAAGCAAAGGGGGGGCATGAAAGAGGTCTTAAGGTACAAAGTGGACAAATACAATTTCACAACTACCATCACAAAATAAATGATATTACTCTCTGTAGCTCCTGGTTTTTCTCCTCCAGCTGAGACTCCATTTGCCGTAGTCGCTCCTCAAAATTTCCATGGCGCTCTTCTGCCTAGAAAAAAGAACGATAAGATAAGATGATATACTAACACTTAATTAATGTAGAAGAAGCAAGAATATTTCCACATCACCCTAAAAAACTGTTTCTAATGTACAAATGGATCAAAAATTCACCAAAATACAAGCTTGAAAACATTTGCTGAAAAGTAGAACAGCTGATCTTGATCTTTGTGTACATGTTTTAGTGACGTTAAAAAAAATCTAAATGTTTTTAATGGAACGATCACCTCAGAATATATTAACAGGTTGTCCAGACAGTCAGGCAGGTGCAGTGGAGAATGTTATCATCACTGACTAAAAACGTTCCTCGTACGTCTGGAACACCCTTCTTAGCCCAGATCAGCGGAGGAAAATGGACGGATGGATGAAGGTACCTTGTTGAGAGCAGCAACTCTTTGGGCAAGCTGGGCCTCAATCTCAGGTAGAGTCTCTGCCCTCTGTAGGGTCTGCTGGAGCTTCTGCTTGGCTTCATCCAAACGTTCTTGTAGTTGCCTGTTCTTCTCCTCACTCTGGAAGCAAGGACAAAATCCTGCATGTTCATGCTACTGGCACTCGTACAGAATCACTGTTAGATCTTATTATATCGTCATGTGACTCATCAAAATAAGCCAATGCTCCAAAGTCATTAAGACTGTAATTATGTGCTGGACTGTTTGTGAGATCTCCCACCTGTCTGTGCAATGATTCCTTGCTGGCGAGCTCGTTCTCCAGCTTATCTTTAATATCATGGAGAGAAGTCGCCTCCCTCTGGGCGCTGAGGTACCTGCACTCACACAAAACAAGTATTGGATTATAAATACAGCTCTTGCAGTTCAGTGGGATTGGTGGAAAATAGAAGGGCCATGACGGTCTTTCAGGAGGTTGTTTGATAAGATGTCTGATAAGCCTGTGAGGAGACCTAAGACTAGATTTGTTCAAATGTAAACACAACTAATGGCAAAGCCTCCAATACAACATCACATTTTGAACTAAATAGCAACAAGTAGCTGCTCTGAGTCTATGCATCATTTTGATATCAAATCCATAACCCCCTAAAAAAACTATTTACTACTTTCCAGCAGCATCAAATAAGCAAACAACATATCAACACTGTTTGATATGTGTGTCTCAGCTTTATGCTTGATTTTAAACATAGAATTGGCTGTTTAACAACAATCATTACAACCATAACAAAACTAATTTTTCTTCTGTAGTTTAATATATAAAATATATTTCAGTTTTTTACCGAAGTTGCTAGAGAATAGGTTAGAAAGATTTGGATTAAATTCATATATTGTATCTTTTAATAAAATTTCATAATGTCACTCAATTCATTACTGAAAGATTAGTCAGCATCGGTAACACTGTACATCTGATCAAAAAGGAGTAGGACACGCATTTACGTTCATGATTTAAAGCATATTTAATCCAGCAATTCAGATATATTTTTATCTCAATCAGCTGACTTTTTAATAAGAATGTAAAGGATATGTAATTCATTAAAACAAATTCAAACTGTACTTGATTTGTCATGAGGGCTTAGCATCGCAGTGCCTGGCGACACCAGAAACATATGCTCCTTCAGCTGTGTACACATAGAGTTGGACGCCAGAACCGGTAAACCGGGTTAAACAAAAGAATGGTTACCTGCGTTCTAGTGTTGTGATCCTTTCCTCCATGTCCTCCCTTTGGCAAAGGGCCTACAGAAGCAAATCACATCATTTACATTATACATTAGATTATATATAAGATATATATATATATATATATATATATATATATATATATCTTAGATGTCCAATATATATTGAAGATTTAAATGAAATTTGAAGGATGAGCAAAATAATCCAACTCATAGGTGGATTAATCTTAATTTCCCTCCCATTAGATGTAACGTAATGCATATTAATTGTAGTTAAATATATATACATTAATGATCTAAGGGTTTTGGCCAGGAAGAGACATACTGGCCCCACAGACCTCTTTCACTTCCCTTTGGAGCTTCTGATTGGCCTCCTCTGACTTTGTCACCTCCCTCCTGGCGGCCGCAAGCTGTTCCTCTATTTCCCCAACCTGACATGACACCATAGAAGGACACAATATGGCACAAATTGAAATCAAGACAATCAGTGATACCCTACCACAGCCAAGAGTTATATAGACATCGCAGTGATTCATCACTGTCTGGCTAATTTAAGACTCCTAAAAAGCATCACTGACCTAAGTGTAACACAAAAAGTCAAACCCTTCACATCAAACACAAAGAACAGAAGAGAGCACAATGAAAGTTTCCTCATCAGTTCTCTCGTACTGTTACCTTACTACCATGGTTTTTGTAGAGCAAAATATTTATCAATAAGTTATAGAAATATGCATTCATTAAAAATTGGACCAATAAGCCAAGATCTTGTGGCACACAATTTGTCAAATATTACAGTGAAACAGGGTCTTACAGTGGACCATAGATTATATGAGTATGACTTTTCAATTGGATTGCAATAGACTAAGTGGCCACATGAGGGAGGAAGTAGACCAGTAGACTGGTGATGAACACACAGCTCTAATTAAAAAATTATAAAAATTAATAAATAAAACACAACAGGTGTGAAATATTTATAAATTTTGAGCTTGTAAAGACTGTTGCTATCTACTAAACACCAACTTATACGTAATTTGTTGACACTTTGGTATATTCCAGTTATTTACTTTCTTGCTGAGAATAAGAAGAGTAGATCCATAGACAGCAGCCATGTATTTTACCTTACCCTGAAAAGACTGTAGACAGGGCAGCACGCCTATTGTATGTAGTAGTTCTTTATGTTAATATTGTGTGTGTGTGTTTGTGTGTGTGTGTGTGTGGGTGTGTTCTTACATCAAACTGCTGCTGCAACAAATTAATTTCCTGATTTGGGATCAATAAGATACATCTGAATCTCATTATGTTGTGTCCTCACTTTGCATAACTGTCCTGGCTCTGGAGTTTCAAACTTGATACCATGGTCCCCGTTATGATAGTTAGAAAAGCCCACTGTACACTCGCCTGTCGGCACATGAGGGCCAGCCTCTCCCTCAGCTGGGAGAGTTCAGCTCTCTGCCGCTCTATTTCTGCTTCTCGTTGTCTTTCCAGCTCGCTATCCTCCAGGCCAGAGGAAGGGCCATTGGGTAGTCGCTGGAATTATGACATTATAGAAAAAAAAGCACAGTGTAAATTAGAATCAGCTGAGTTAAGATGACATTAATTCTCTATGCTACCCATGCATATATTTTAAGCTGACTTTCTGGATGCTAACACAAACACATAAGCAAATGGATCCAACAGGCATAAAACCTTCCTTACATCTTTCCCGCTGTCCACCCCTTGTTGACGTCTTTTAATTTGGTCTTTTAAAGAGATCACCTGAAGAAGAGGAGAAGAAATGGTCAAGCAGATGATACAAATGAACGTTTTTGTCCTCACACCAAACATAGCCAGGACACAAACCTCATTAAGACTGATTTTACCTCTTGAGAAGAAGCTGCAAGTTGTTCCTCTAACATGGACACCCTCTCCAGGGCAACGCGAAGCCTCTCTCGAACCTGTAGATGAGACGTCATATAAATAAACTGATCATCCCAGCTTGTAAAAATTAAAGTTTCTTAAATGGTCTTGGCTTTTATGATATATTCTCCATTTTAATAACCTTGTTGGCCTCTTTTTAGAGAAAACAAAAAGTGTTTCTTGTCAGTAATTGAGCAGTTAAGAAAAGACCACTTATATTTCTGTGCTAACAGAATTGTTCCATATGAGTTGCATAAGCTGCTCTGCTATGCCATTCAGTTGAAAACAATTTGAATATTGGTGGAAAGTATTGACATGTATTTCATAAAAGCCTGTGGAAGTGAGAGCTAGTACTTTTATTCTGCTGGTCACTTCAGCCTTTATTTACAAAATGATGATGCTGTCCAACATCTAATGACATGTTTGGAACCCTAGAGATTTAATCTCTTGAAACTACAATGTATGTTTTATTCATTTCATATAATGAAACATACATATATATATTTTATTCATTCATAAAATCTACTAACATCCTGGCTGCACTCAATACATTAAGAGCACTAACAAAAAAAGAATTACAAATTCTGCTCTCTCTCACATGCCAATAAAAAACCCATCCAATCATTTCATTTAGCCCTTATGAAATTATTGGACAGCTACTCGCTTGTGCAGCTACATGATGCACTCTGTCCATTTCATCCATTACTCATTCATCCATATTCTCTAGCCTTATCGCCCCAAGGCAGATTTAATGGTGGAGCTAGTGGGCTAGTCCAGCAAGAGTAACAGCTACTAAAATGAGTTGTTAGGATAGCCACATACTCGTGAGCGCTAATCGATAAACCAGGAAGCTTTTCTTCTCTTATTTTTAGTAGTTTATAAGATTATGTCATTGACCATAGACAAATTAGATATTGAAATACAAAAAATAAGAGATTTTGGGATGATGCAAAGTTCCCACCCATACCGAGGAAGGTGGCTGGAGCTATTGGGCCGGAAGTCAGGCAGTTGACCGGAACCTGAGATTTTAAGTTTGGAGGTAAGTTTGGATGTTAGTAAGTTTGGATTAATTTGCTTACTCTTGCTGATTTTTAGAAGTTTAAAATGCTCACTTGTGTTTAACCCTGTTCCCGAGCTAACACTCACTTTATTTGTAAGCTGCTTGCTGGTGCTAACAAAACATTACACTTTTTTTAAGCTTTTTTCTGTGACCCAAAACAGTAAAGAAGCAGACCTGATGACTGAAAGAATGAGGTGAAAGACATTTTAAAGTTTCTGCAGGGTGGGTATTCCACAACAACCAAGTCAACCCAGTTCATCTATGACCAGGCCTACAGCAAGGATTTAATCCTGAGAAGCCCCCAGTTCCCTGAAGTTGACTATTCCCACAATCACATCCTTGCACTAAGGTTTGTGACGGTAAAAAATTTGAAAATGATCCATTAAACAGTTTTTGAGTAATTTCTTTAACACGAAGGATCTTGGGCAGACGCGGCAGCAGTTCTATAATATCGCCGACTTTTCTGGGATACAAATAGTTTTAACATGAATATAAAATGTTAACAGCTTTTATTTTTTTAAATTATAAATTAGTCTTTTTTTTCCTTTCAAAATATTACTTCCATAAGTTTTAACACGAACATCCCTAATATCTACAACGCAATGGTTTGACCCACCTTCTCATCCAGGGCCTTGTGGTGCTCAAACAGAGACTTAAGGGCCTTGAGGACTTCCACCTCACTGGAGACCCCTGCTGGGGACTGGGCTTGTCTCTTCACCACCGTCATCCTCAGACTGCGCTCATGGCGAGACACCAAACACTCCAGGTGTTCCAGCAACAACTAGTGGAGAGGAGGAGACGTGCAGGTGAGCAGAAAGAGGTAAAATAACGAAAGGAGGTAGAGCGATAGAAAACAGATGCAGAGGAGGGTTTTAAGGGTGACAATGACAAAGTAAAGCATTGAGAAAAACAGATATGGACATAAAGAAGAGTCACAAGGAGAAAAGAAAGCGTTAGAAAAAAGAAAGAGAAACTATAGAGCAAATAAAACCGAGTCTCACCCACACAACCTCAACGGTGAGGAAGCTAACCAAAAGGCTATTACAGTGCTAACATGCAAAATGGCTGCTTAACAACTTACACGCGTGTTGTTTCTTTCCGCCTTGAGCTCAGCAATCTCCTCCTCCCTCTCCAGAAGCTGCTCCCGGCAAACATTTAGTTCTTTAGTCAGTACAGCGAACTCCTGTGGAAAACACAAGCTGCGTTCAGGGTCACACAAATAAACGGTTTAAATGGCTGCTGCAGTGAGAAAAGAAAACTCTAGACTTGGAACAGAACCCCTCCAGAAGTAGACTCTTTGAAACACCTGAGTCCATGAATGGAGGAAGCTGTAGATGATGTACGTCGATGTTTGAGACGGTTTCCAGCAGCGCTCCTGCTAACTCATCCTCCGCTGGCGACTTGCATTCATGGACGCATTACATCACAGCGTTACACAAAGGCTCCGCGCTGGAATGTACCAGAGAGACCCCCAAACACAACGTTCATGTGTGATTAACAGCCCCGCCGGAAGTATGTGTGTGAGCTCTGGCTCCTGTAGGAGTCCAGGAAGGAACCCTGGAAGACCTGATGGTCAGTGAGGTTTTTTAACGTAAAGACATTAATGTTCAGATGTCAACAACCTGCTTTATGATGGAAATCATCGCATTAAAACTTCTGCCTATGTTTCATGGAGGAGGAGCCAAGAGAGATCTATGCAGATGGCGACACAGTGGGTCCATTGGCCTGTGGGATTATGGGATCTTTTCTGGTTTGGATGTTGCTCAGCGTCTCAGTGGGCTTCCATTCTGGCCTTGTATTTTCTTCTCTATTTCATATTTCATATGTTTCAGGTCTTTTATGGCCTCCATTCATTCGTCTGCAGTAAACAGAATACCAGAAATACCAACTACGAATTTCAAAAGGAGTGTCGGAGACTAATATATCGATAGTTCCGTAAATGTTATTAACTCTTTTAAATTCAAATGCAATTGATTGTAAGAACAAATACGTCGGATTTGATAAAGTTCAGTTGTTGAAATTGAGGATTCAGCTCAACTTTTTTGTTATTGGGTAATCTGGAGGAGGATTAGGACAAAATATGACCTCATGAATAACTATCGGGAATTCTGAGTTTAAAATCAGAATACTGAGATTAAAGTCAGAATCCTGAGAATTAAATCAGAATTCTGAGTTTAAAGTCAGAATCCTGAGAATTAAATCAGAATTCTGAGTTTAAAGTCAGAATCCTGAGAATTAAATCAGAATTCTGAGTTTAAAGTCAGAAATCCCACAAATGTTGACACAGCCTCTAGATTTGGTCCTAATCCTCTTCTGTAACTAAATGAATACGTTTTGAATCTGTAAAATATAACAAGAAAGTCAAAGATGAATATAAAGGTTTTGATTTCTGGCAGCCTAAGGAAACAATTTAAAACAGATTGTTTTGTAGTTGAATGTCTGACAGTTCTGCTTGAACAATAACGTAATGGATCCAGAGTGACGAAGGTGACTTTGTTTCCATGTTCACTGTAAGTTCAAAATAATCTCATCACTTTTCTGTCTCCTTTCATTTAAAAAAAATCAGAATTGGATTAAAAAATTAAACTGAAACAAATTTTGGACTCATTCCCATTACATTTAACATTTCACACTGTAAAACACACACTTAAAACACACTCTTTAAACACACCGTTATCACACACTTTAAGCACACACTACAAACACACACTGTAAACAAACTCTGTAAACACAATAAATAAACACGCACTTAAAGCACATACTTTAAACACACTGTAAACATACACTGTAAATAAACTCTGTAAACACACACTTTAAACACACTGTAAACACACACTGTAAACACACACTGTAAATAAACTCTGTAAACACACACTTTAAACACATACTTTAAACACACTGTAAACACACACTGTAAACACACACTGTAAACACACACTGTAAACACACACTGTAAATAAACTCTGTAAACACACACTTTAAACACACTGTAAACACACACTGTAAACACACACTGTAAACACACACTGTAAATAAACTCTGTAAACACACACTGTAAACACACACTGTAAACACACACTGTAAACACACACTGTAAATAAACTCTGTAAACACACTGTAAACACACACTGTAAACACACACTGTAAATAAACTCTGTAAACACACACTGTAAATAAACTCTGTAAACACACACTGTAAACACACACTGTAAATAAACTCTGTAAACACACACTTTAAACACATACTTTAAACACACTGTAAACACACACTGTAAACACACACTGTAAACACACACTGTAAACACACACTGTAAATAAACTCTGTAAACACACACTTTAAACACACTGTAAACACACACTGTAAACACACACTGTAAACACACACTGTAAACACACACTGTAAATAAACTCTGTAAACACACACTTTAAACACGCACTTTAAACACACTGTAAACACACACTGTAAACAAACTCTGTAAACACACACTTTAAACATACACTGTAAATAAACTCTGTAAACACACACTGTAAACATACACTGTAAACACACATTGTAAATAAACTCTGTAAACACACACTGTAAACAAACTCTGTAAACACACACTTTAAACACACACTGTAAACATACACTGTAAATAAACTCTGTAAACACACACTGTAAACATACACTGTAAACACACATTGTAAATAAACTCTGTAAACACACACTGTAAACACATACTGTAAACTAACTCTGTAAACAAACATCACAAAACAAGAGGAAGGTCGCAGATGCCTGAAGACAAAAGGAGGCGGAGCCTCTGCAGAGTGAGGACAGCATCAGGAGACTACACACACACACACACACACACACACACACACACACACACACACACACACACACACACACACACACACACACACCTGTGGGAGAGCGATAGATAGCTGCCTCTGCAGCGACTCCTTCTCGTGTCCCAGCTCGCGGAGGCGGAGCTGGGCGGTGCCCAGGCTCTCCTGAGTCTCCCTCAGGTTCTCCAGGAGCCTCTCCCTCTCCGTCAGCATGTTGACCATTAATGACTCCAGGTTCCCGGTGCTTCCTCCTTCGTCTCCTCCGCCTCTCGTCTCCCTCCCGCCGAAGCCTCCTCCTCCGGTCGCACCTCCGGCGCCTCCCACTCCCGCCCCGGCGGGTGAGGAGGGCCCCCCTCCAGTCCCGCTTCGCCCATCCTCAGAAATGGTGGGCATCACCTCGCACATCATCATGAGGCCGCGGCGTGTGAGTCAAGTGGAAGAAGGAACTGAACAGCAGATTGAGCGAGAACGTTGTCTCCTGCCTCCTGGGTGTCTCCTACGAGCTTCTACTAAACATATAAAATATACATATTTATATTTTCATTTTTCCAAGAACGTTGTTCCTTCGCTCTGCATGACTTCCTGTTTATTGCCTCTAGGTTTCGTTTCTGCAGCTCATTTGTCTTGCCTCAAAAAGAAAGAGACCAGAATGCTGATGTGCTCCACTGTTAGAAGAGGTGTCTGTGGGGGGCGGGGCTTATCGCTGGCAGCTCAGACTGCTGGAGGTAGAGGAGGGGAGGGGGTCATGAGGAAGGAAGGTGTGAAGGAGGACTGATGCTCCAAACTTGGGTCGAGGCGGTAGAACTCCTCAAAGCATCAGCGGAGAGATCTGGAGGAAGAGGTCAGGTGTGAGATCATCGCTCAGAAACATCAACGTAACAAAGGTGTAAATAATGATCAGCTGTTTTAAAACAACAACAACGACAACAACAACAGGCTAATACGAGTTTATGGATAAATGATGGCGTGGAGTTTGATTATTTGACAAACACAGAATATGTTGACGACAGAAATAAAAAGTCTACATCCTCTGAGGTTACTGTGGTTGAAACGAACACCATCAGCCATAACATTATAACTACTGACAGGTGAGGTCAGACCAACATCGATTATCTCGTTATAATGTCACCTGTTAGTGGGTGGGACGGAACAGGCATCAAGGAACATTTCTAAATTCCTGGAACCAGGAACAAGGGCAAAGATCTGAGGAACATTGACCAGGGAAAATTGTGATGGCTAGACCACCGGATCAGAGCATCTCCACTTTAGGTCTTTAGGTCTTGCTGGGCGTAACCAGCCTACAATCGGTCTAAGGAAGGACAACAGGTGAAACTGAGTGATGCACACGGGGAGCAAAGGTTAGCCGGCGCCGTCTGATCCCTCAGAAGAGCTACTGTAGCACAAAAAGCTGCTGAAGTTTCTGCTGGTTCTGATAGAAAGGTGTCGGAATGCAGCGTCCATCACAGAACTGCTCAGATGTCAGAAAGGCAGACCTACACACTATTGGACAGGTGGTTTTAATGTAATGGCTGATCAGTGTATCTGAATAGCATATAAAGTGAATCGTGTAACTTGAGAAAACTGACTATTAATCCAAACAATCGAAACTCAAAAAGCATCATTTTACATTCTGGTTTTTGAGGCTAAAGCCAGTTAGCACAACTTACCACGAAGACTAGAACCCCAGTAAAACAATACATTATAACCTATGAAACATGTAGAAGTCTAAAGTGCAGGTAGTTGTTTCTTCTCCTCACCTGCACACGTTTAACTCCTTTACTGTGTTTGAGCGACGCTACAGGCTGCAGTAAATCAAAGAGACAGATATGAGAGCGAGAGTCTGAGAGAACGTGAAGATATGAGGAACGTAAAAAGGGTTGGTGGAATAAGCTGCACCTTCAGACGACACCGTTTTATAAATGAATGAAATAAGACCACCAGAACATGTGTTTGTTATTTGTACGTATGCAGAGTATGTGAACGCTGGTTTGTTGTACACCTGTGAGAATGTATGTCTGCGTATGACAACGACAGGAAGGTAAATATGAATGAAATCTATTTTCCCAGTATTGTGACATGGATGTCCAGGTCCAGGTCCAGGTCCTGGTCCAGGTCCTGGTCCTGAGGCTGAGTCTGCTGGCCCGTAATGGAAGCCTGATACAGCCGCTGATTTATCTCTTCCTGCTGAAGAACGCTTGGCAACCTCACTTTATGTCCCACTAAAAAACAAACGATTTCCTTCCCCACTCCACTGATGGATCATCGCTGATGCGGGACGGAACCGGCACCGACGGCATTTCCTTAAAATACAGTTTAAGAGCTCCGCCTCCACTCGGGTTTGTCTGCCACATTGATGACTGCATATACAGAAAAACCCAACAACGTATCCTAAACTGTAAAGAAGGAGTAGAGAGTGATGGACACGGCAGAACCAGCTTTTACAAAAGTTCTTCAGTGGTAGAAGAACCGGGGGTCCAAAAAAGCTCATATAGAAGAAACCCAACAGGAATAAATCTTTCCAGAGATTGGTGCCGCTGCCTGCAGCCGCTGGTTCTTTTCATGTATGCTCCTATTTCAAAGTCTAGAATAATATTCCATAGAAACTGGATCTTAATGTAATCAAAGCGTTTATTATTAAAGAATCTAAGTTTAAACTTCTTCTACTCTGTTTTGACCCGACAGGCTGGAGCCTCGGCTTCTTCTGTGGTTTATTTAAAGGTAAAGGTCTTAAAGGTAATGACATTAGCTTTAAAGGTAAGTCAGGTCCAAAGGCCCTCCTTGTTTCTTCTTCGTTGGTATATATATATATGTATATATGTATATATGTATATATACACATATGCATATATACACACATATATGTGTGTATATATGCATATATATATATACATATATGTGTGTATATATACATATATGCATATATATACACATATATACATATATATATACGGTGAGAAAGAACTGGGTGCAGGTTTGTGTTTAATGCGTGGAAAAGGGCCAAATATATTAATAAACTTAATTTACCTTTTACAGGTAAATTCCTTAATTTAACATATATTTGACCTTTAGTTCCTGTATTTATGTACATACTAGAAGTAATTACTCAGTTATGTACTATAAATGACCAGATATGGACTGGGTGAGTACTTTGTACTTCAGATAGAGTTTCTCTGTATTTAAATATAGATAGTATTAGAAAAGAGCCAATAATATTGTGATTGTTCTCTTATAAATCACCCACAGCGCAGAAACCTGCAGGTTCTGAAGGTTCCGTCACACACAGACTGTTTCGGACCTTCTTAGATCAACCACATTAAACATGGCCGCCTCAGAAACAATTATAATAACACTAAATATAGAAACAAAGACGATCAATGTCTGTTTCTTTAATTGTGGAAAAATGCCTTGGCAGGAAATGATGTCTGCTCAGAGACTGCAGAAAGTTCTTGTAGACTAAAGACTACAGCCGGTTCTGACTGCAACCTGGCGAGCCCAGAACATCCTGAAACTAAGTGGACCAGAGGCAGAACTGGGAAACAGGAGAAACAGGAGAAACTCTAAATACATGGAGGAAAACTTTTCAGCTGGCAGCTTTTGAAAATCCTGGAATGAATCACTGCCATTGAACTGAAGCGGTTCTGGAGTACGGCAGCAGCAGAACCGGATCTTCTGCCGACTATACGCAGATATTGTGAACATAAAGCTGACAGGAGTGGACTGTAGTTTGTTCTGGAGAAGAACGGTTCTTCAGTACGTGTGTGTGTGTGTGTGTGTGTGTGTGTGTGTGTGTGTGTGTGTGTGTGTGTGTGTGTGTGTGTGTGTGTGTGTGGAATAAAGATGGAGATAAATGGATCCATAAATCCACAGAGAGCGTTTGAAGCGTCTAAAATGGATTTGGACTATAGTTAGAGGAGAACTTTAGTTTTCACCGGTGCTGATCGGGTCACAGAAATACGTGAGAGCTGCATGAGATGGTTGAGAACGCTGAAGTCATGAGTGTGCACATCATCATCATCATCATCATCATCATCATCATCACATGGGGTGCTGTTTAGCTCAGTTAGACTGCAGTTGAGCCATCATCAAGCTGAGGTCATGGGTTCTATTCCACTGGTGGTTCTGAATGTGTCGTCTACCTCTGCTGCTGTCCAATCAGTGAAGACCTATGAACCCAAGTAAATAATATATATATACATATGTATATATGTATTTATATGTATTTATATTGTCATACACAGTCCACTGCTGTCAGCACCGGACCCCCTTTGGACCCCCTGTAGAGTTTCTCTGTGCCAGATGACCACTTAGGTCAAAGCCCCCGATTTTGGCCGAGTATCAGGTGACTAAATATCCAAGATCTGGCATAAGGAACATGTGATAGCCTTTTATATGAGAGGGAGGGGCTCTCCTCCACCTGCTCCTCCACCTGCACCATACAGAGATGGGGGGGTCAGAGCTAAAGGAAGGGGGTCTTTTACATCCAGCATGTTAAATCAACAACCCAGGAAAGAAAATGCATTCTTGACATTTCTATAAAGCAGAGCATATACATGTAATAAAGCCCCCCCTCCTCTTCCTCCTCCTCCTCCCCCTCCCCCACACTGATTCCATCAAGCGGTACCCCTCTACCCGTCACTGGACTCGATCCACGGTCGGCAGATGGGTTTACCGGGATACGGCCTCACGCTGGGCTGATGGGAAAATGACGAGGCTCGTCTCCAAGGGACCGGTTCTGTTGTGGGTACCGTTTGGAGGAAGAGACCGCTCGATGGTAAACCTTTGAGCGCGCGCTCATCTACATTCTTCGAGTAACGGGCTCGTGGGTCGGAGTGAGAAGAGAGACCATGATCGACGGAGTCACTTCAGGGTGGTCCAGATACTGGCCGGCTTCAGTAGAAGCCGTCCTCTCCGTAGAGGCTAGAATCAGAACCAGCTCCTGTGGGCCCGTGACAGCCGCGCGACGAGGCGCGAGAGCCTCCGAACTACAGCCGCGATTCATTACAAGCAACAAATAGTAGGCCGAAATACACAGACATCTTCATCTCATGAGAACTACCCCCACCCCCACCTCCACCTCCACCACCACCAGATCTTCAAGGAGCACCTAATCTCACCGTATGCAAACGCGCGCGAGCGAGCGCGCCCCAAATAAATCGCACCACCAACACACCTGTCAAAGCCGGACCCTGATCCAGTCTGCAGTCCGTCCCATTATCCAAACCTAACCCCCGCGAGCACACACACACACACACACACCACCCTCAGTCCTTGACAACTCTTGTTTTCACGCACGTGCACGCACGGACACGCCAAATTCTCCTATCTGTCCTCAGAAGGAATAATCCCCCCCTCAAAGGAAAAAGGGCTTCGATCGGTCGGTGTGAAGGATCATCCTACCACAGGCTGTCATCGGCGGGAGCCCCTGGTGTCCGTGTGTGACGGGAGGTAGTCCTGAGGTCCATTTCCGTGCCCCTCGTCCGAACCGGAGCAGAGCTGCAGTATGTTGTATTATTTCGTTCTTTCTCTGCCACATGGAAACGGCGAGGAGGAGGGGGGGCGGAGAGAACCGATACGCCACCTTACCACAGACTCCCCCTCTGTCGGATCGGAAGGTAATGGGTCTTAAAGAAACATTCTCTCAGCAGCCTCTGCGTCTCTGTGATTTACACCTGCGCACGCGCTCACGCGCACGCCGGCCAATCAAACACCTGATTAATTATACAGAATGTATTTATACCGGTGCAAACTAACCTACATGCACCGCACCTGCGGCTGCGGCTGAACTCCTCACATGATGATGATGATGATGATGATGATGGACATCCATGATGAGGCTTAAATGCCCGTTTATCATAAAGTCTGTATCGTGTAGCTGCAAAACAAGCCCGAGTTAAATGCCCTCCAACATGAGCTCCATCTTCGAAGGCACACACAATCAGTCACACCTTGTTTCAGGTATAATGTCGAGCACAAGTTCTGCAGCTCATAATAGATTCCAAATCCGGCTGCAGGCCCGCAGAAGGTCTGATTTCTGAACATCTTCAGTCAAAAGGAAGAAAAGCTCAAATCAAATGTCAAGTTTAGAGGAAAAAGCTGAACAAAAACGTCCAATCATGGTAAAGATGTGTTATATGTGATTTATCTCAGTACCAGGTTGTAGTTTTTAACACCTCGTTGATGATTTTATAATATATATAAATATATATATATATATATATATATATACACATATATATATATGTATATATATATGTATATATATATGTATATATATATATTTATATATCCAGGCTCTGCATCTGATTCGAGTGCAAACGTTATTAATATGAATGCTGATATGAATATCACATTTGTAAACACGTCTCTCTGTGTGCGCGTGTGTGTGCACGCGCGCGCGTGTGCAGCCCACGAAACATAAGGTGGTGCTGTCTTTAAGAGAGAGAGCCTGGGAAGGGGTGATGTAATGTGTTCTCAGACAATGATGTCATCGACTGAGACACGGCAGGGATTTAAAGTGACAAAGGTATTTTCTGTGGCTGCATGTGATTCTGCACCAGGGCTCGTCGGGGAACAGCCGAGCATCCAGGGAGCAACATAGAAGACAACAACAACAACAACAACAACAAGAACAACAACAAGAAGAGATGTTTGTAGGAGTGAGAGGGGGATATCTGCTGCAGCACACATGTCAGAGAAAGCCTCTCAGAATCTGTCAGACGTACAGCTTCTTTATTTTTCTTCATTTTTAGACACCGAAAATGTAAAAGCCACGCTAACAAGGTTATGCTACCAGTCACAAGCAGCTAGCATGAAATATCTCTCTTAAGATCTCGTGTACGGTGGCCAGCAGGAGCAAACGCACTGCAACTGAAGAAAACACAGGCAAAGAGATTAAACACAGGCAAGGTGATAAAACATCTGCAAAGAGATAAAACACCTGCAAAGAGATTTTAAAAAAACAGGCAAAGAGATAAAACACATGCAAATAGATAAAACACCTGCAGAGAGATAAAACACATGAAGAGAGATAAAAAACATGCAAATAGATAAAACACACGCAAAAAGATAAAACACCTGCAAAGAGATTTAAGAAAAACAGGCAAAGAGATAAAACACATGCAAATAGATAAAACACATGCAGAGAGATAAAACACATGCAGAGATAAAACACATGCAAATAGATAAAACACCTGCAGAGAGATAAAACACCTGCAGAGAGATAAAACACACGCAGATAGATAAAACACATGCAAATAGATAAAATACCTGCAAATAGATAAAACACATGCAGATAGATAAAATACATGCAAAAAGATAAAACGCATGCAAATAGATGTAATACAGGCAAAGAGATAAAACACATGCATATAAAGAAATCGTCTTCATCAACCTGACGGGACAGGACAACTGAAGCGTTTAGGAGGGACCCTTCAAAGTTACATTTAGAGAATAAGACAGAATCCTAAAGCTGAAACGAGATGGCGGTGGTACATGACGTTCTGAACCTTGTGTCAGGATGCCATGGCGACACCACAGGTCAGAATGAGTTTCCTGAAGCAGGTATGACACACCTTGATTCCTGTAGCTTTGGCTTCGGTGCATGTTAGTGTCATTTTGAAGTTTGTCTGTTGTTTTCATGATGGTTGTATTCTAAGTCACCTGATCACACAACCCTGATGTTCGTGTTATGTTTTCTCTTTTAAACATCAAAAACATCGTGTTATGTTTTCTGTTTTAAAACACGATGTTAGTTCTGACTGCGATCTGTGTACCGATCTTGATCTACATGTTGACGCTTATTTGCTTACAGCATGTTGTAGTTGTGTTGGACATGCTAAGGCTAATTTAGCACACTTATTCACATCAGAAGCTAAAGTTGGTCGACTGCGTTCGCTATAATTAAATCTGATTTATCCACAAATGAAGCATTATAAAAGGCGTCGGGGTCGCGTCACGTTTAAAGCTCCTTCATAAACGCTTCTGTTGTGTTCTTGCCTCGGCGCCGCTCCTCTATTCTCAAATTGATTATTGATTATTTATTTGCTGGTGTTTTCTCTGTTTGCGTGGGTTTTCTCCCGCTGCAGTGCGTCGCCCCTGTGGGCCACCGTAGATGTGAGGGTAAACCTCACGTACTTACAAACATCTGATCTGGTACATGGTTACCATCACAGGTGAGAAGGTCACCATGTCTGCACACGACTGAGTCCATCAGATCTAGGTTTTACCACAGACACGTTACAATAATGGAAATGTTCAAGTTTACCAAACAGGGATTCTTTCTCACACTTCATGCTCCCATTTGAGCATTTCTGATTCAAAGTTAGGTCCAGTTAAAACCTCCAAAGTCCTCTTCCTCACACTTTTACTGCGCTCTCGTACTTCCCAGGATCCTTCACTTCGTCTCCCGAAGCCTTCGCCTCTACAAACTAGTCCTTATCACTGTAACCCGCGACTTCCTGAAAGAGGCGCTCCGAGCCACTGTCCCGCCCTCCTGCCCGGCGCTGGAGTGGTGGTGGTCCTGGATCCCCTCTCTGTGGTCTTCACGACGTCGGTTGGCCTCTTGGGTTCCATCTCGCTCCACTCTGCTACTTTCTGACTCTTTCTCTTCGCTCTGATCCCAGCCTGCGTCCTGAGCAGGAGCGCCACCATCGTCTTCACCCTCCATCTGAGAGATGAGCTCGTGATGACTCACTTCTTCTGACGGTCTGGCTGAGGTGTTCCTGGCTGCTTCCTTCTGGGTCTCCACTGTTGAATCTTTTGGTTTCGTATCCATTGAAGGAAGGTTTTCATTCGACTCCGAAGTCTTTCTTCCGGATCTGAAATCCTTCACATCCGGTCTATCAGCTCTCCCACCATCATGGGTGGCGTCCTCCGGCACCGACTCAGTAATCACGAGCTCCTCTTCGTCTTCAGGCCCGGCTGATGTTGGGGCGTCTGGATTCCCATCATTCTTAGCGATGTCTGTGTCTGAAATACTGAGGTCACAGGAAATCTTATAGAAGAGCGTGTGATTCATTTTCTCCAAGCTTTCACTGACCGCCGACAGTATTTCACTGGAATCCGCCACATCCTCAGAACATGCGTGAAGGTTCTGGGTGTCTGATATCTCTTCACTGAACAGTGAGTCCGTTCCAGAGTTCTGTACCGGTCTGAACCCCCGCCACTGTCTGGTGGAGAGGAACCATTTCTCCCTCAGGTCAGGCCATGAGAAGTCACCGTCGTGACCATCGGTGGGAGGTTCTTCAGGCTTTTGATGCTGTCCATCTTTGCAACCCGTGGTTCCCTGGCCTCTGTCTCTGTGGTGGACGGTCATGGACGAGACATGATAGGGAGAATCTGGACGCCTGGTTTTAGTCTTGGCGACCCCTGACCTTCCGCTGTGTTCCTTTTGCTGTGTTCTGCTCAGAAGTCTGACTTGACATTTAGACTTTTTCACTCGTCCAACATCACCTTCATCTTTCTGAGGTGTTCTACTAGCAGCTCGAAGTTCTGCAGAACCTCTGAGGATGTCCCCATGGGTTCCGTATCGATGATAAGCTTCATGGTCTGAGAACAAGAACAGGAAAGCAGAATTAAGAGATATAACTCCCCCCCGGTTTTATAAATGAACTGGCCTTTCCCCAAATCAACCCAGTTCTTCCTCGCTCTAAGTTGTAGGTGGCTATTACATTTGATAATGATCCATGAATGGCTTATTGAGTTATGGCGTTGACAGAAAGGATCTGCGGCGGCGGACGTGGATGTGGACAGACTCAGTGAAAACCTGGACATGAAGTCAAATCTTGTCGTCGGGCTGACGAGACTTTTTGTTCCGATCTGTTTGCAAAGAGGAACAACCAACGAGAAAACTCCAACTGAGTACCTGATCTTATCATGTTCTTTCTAGCTGTGCTTGTGGGCGTCCGATGAACTTCCTGTTCCTCCCCACTGATTGACAGCTGGCTGTGTGGCGTGGCACTCGCTCTGACTGCACTGATGGACAGACAGGAGAACCCGTTAGGACAGAACTTCACGAGAACATCACATTAATCCAGGTATAAATGTAGTATTTAAAACAATCACACCTTTTTAAAACCCTCTGCCGTATTCGCTCCACTCTTCGCAGTTTGGCGTCTCGCTGCTCAGGGGTTAGACAGAGGTCAGGGTCCATGTCAGGCGCCGGATGGAGCCGTTCTTCTGCCTGTCCAAACAACTTCATGTTAGAGTTGGTTCTGATCAGCGAACCTCTGATAGGATCCCCTCGTCACACCTTAGCCTTCATCCATCCTTCATCAACCCAGCAAACAGGCGTTATGTGAACGTAGGGCGATACGACGGTAGTCAGTGGTCCGGTCGGGTCAGGGGTCAGACAGGGGTCAGACAGGGGTCAGACAGGGGTCAGACAGGGGTCAGACAGGAGTCAGACAGGGGTCAGTTAGGAGTCAGACAGGGGTCAGACAGGAGTCAGACAGGGGTCAGATAGGAGTCAGACAGGGGTCAGACAGGGGTCAGACAGGGGTCAGACAGGGGTCAGACAGGGGTCAGACAGAGGTCAGACAGGGGTCAGACAGGGGTCAGACAGGGGTCAGACAGGGGTCAGACAGGGGTCAGACAGGAGTCAGACAGGGGTCAGACAGGAGTCAGACAGGGGTCAGATAGGAGTCAGACAGGGGTCAGACAGGGGTCAGACAGGGGTCAGACAGGGGTCAGACAAGGGTCAGACAGGGGTCAGACAGGGGTCAGACAAGGGTCAGACAAGGGTCAGACAGGGGTCAGACAGGGGTCAGACAGGAGTCAGACAGGGGTCAGACAGAGGTCAGACAGGGGTCAGACAGAGGTCAGACAGGGGTCAGACAGGGGTCAGACAGGGGTCAGACAGAGGTCAGACAGGGGTCAGATAGGAGTTAGACAGGGGTCAGACAGGGGTCAGACAGGGGTCAGACAGGGGTCAGACAGGGGTCAGACAGCGGTCAGAGTTTTCACTCTATTATATTACTATTGTAATGTTAAGGAAGTGTTTGGCAGAAAAACTGGAGGAACATCGTTATGAACTCTAGTGATACGACAGAAACGTCGGAGCGATAACTTAAAAACTGTTTCATGGATCGTTTACAGTATTTAGACCCACATAGATTTTAGTGCGAGGAACAACTGGATTGATTTTGGGAAAGGTTGTCTGTATATGTACAACACTAGGGGGAGCTTTATCACCAAAGGTTTTCGGTAGTAGTAGTTATAATAAATGTAGTCGTAGTACGATTAGTATTATTATTATACCCCAGAATCATCGGGGCGGTTCTGGAAACGCTACCGGCGCCGTAGATCCTTCCTGTTAATGCCAAAACTCACAAACTATTTTAAGGATCATTTTCCAATCTTAGATCCACATAGACTTCAGTGTGAGGAAGAAGTGGATTGATATCTATCTGGTTCTTATCCTTAGAATATTATTGTTTGGTCAGAACTTCCTCATCGCTGGTCCGATTGGATCCAAATGAATAAAATCAAGGGTTTACTCACCAGCGGGAAACTTAACTACGAAACACAGTTTTCTGGACAAAACTCAAAAAGTACTTCATTGGTCGTTTTCAAATTTCCTACCATCATAGATCTTCATGCCAGGAAGAACTGGATTGATTTTGGGAAAGGTGGACTGTATTTTTAAAACACTAGGGGGAGCTTCATCTCAAAGGGTTTGGGTAGTAGTCGTAATAGTAAAAGTCGTCGTCGTACGATGAAAATAACCTGCTGCGTCTGAATTTAAGTTCTGGATTTCTTTCTTACGCTCAGGTCCACGCTTCCGTTTTCTGAACCCGCTCTGTGAGGTACTGGACCGCGTGAGGTCTCTGTGGATCCATCCCTGCTTGTGTCTGACCGTGACTCCTTCCTGTTGGACCTCAACCCTCTGCTGGTCATTACAGCCGCGTGATTCTGGTGCGTCTCGGCACAGGAGCGGTCCGGATCGGCGCTGTCCAGCACCAGACGCCTGGGAGGCTCGTTCAACAGCTTCTTACTTCGCGCGGCCGATCTTTGAGGCGACTCTGGTTGGATCTGCTCAGGCAGTGGGTTGTGGAGCTCGGCTGGGGGGTCTTCCACGGAAACCCGTCTGGCCATGAGAGAGGAAGGCAGCAGAGCGGTAACCACGCGGGTTACCCTGAGAGGAAAGGGCGCCTGAGGAAACACCAGAACAGATTATTACACGTCAGCTGTCCGTCTGCTGTGGTGGTGATAATAATCTTCCTGCAGACCTCCTCTGTTCTCTCTGAGTCTTCAGTCCTGGTTGGAGGGTCTGGAGAAGACAGAGGGGCTTTCCTATTGTCCGTCGACCTCTCTTGATTTCTCCTCATCCGCTCAATCTGCTCCTCTTCACTCATCTTCACCTTCTAGGGTAAAGATATTGTCCATTTACAATGAGTGACTGACAAATTTCAGCGCAGCATCAATCTGAACGAAGGATCAAAGAAACGCTTCGATAAGGGTTTATATAATAACCTTTGACCTCAATAAACATTCACTACGACTTTAAAATAAAGCTACCATTACAAAGAATGAATAAATCATTTATAACTAGGCTATGAATTATGGTATGAACATGTTATAAGTCATTAGTTAACGTTTATAAACAGCTTATAACACAGCCCTCGGTTTTTCAATCTGGGTCACTATTTGGCGACATGGAGTCAGCAGCACAAATGAGAGGGCTCACTATTTGGCAAGCGTCAGGCGTCTGACAGCCTTAACGTCTCATGAGTTATTAATGATTTGTAAAGTGTTTATAATCATTACAATACATAGAAACTACATAGAAACTACATAGAAACTACATAGAAACTACATAGAAGCCTTTTTTTTGAACCTTTCATAATAATTACGATTATGCTTTGGCATCTTTTGTGCAGAGATGTGCGTTTGCATGGATGCACGTGTGTGTTAGGCTGCTTGATGATGATAATGATGATGATGATGATGATGCACGATGCTCTGCCTCCTCCTCTCGTCTACAGTGGGCTCTGCATCCCGGCCTCATTACAACCAGGGAGGGAGAATCAAAGGTTTGGAATTTGGCCGGGATTGAAGGGAGGGATCATGTGTATCTGGGGGGTTTGGTGTCACGTTACGTCGTTCACACGTCATCAACCATAAAACCTGAGCGCTGGAATCCCACCTTGGTCGGTTGTCTTGTTGTCTCAGGTGGGAGCCGCTTTGACTCAAAGGTAGATTCTAGAGGGCAAAGGTGAAGGAGGAGAGAACACGTGAATACAAAAGTATCAGCAGGCCGTTAAACATCCTCCTTCACAAAGATGGAGAGAATCTGTTCCAACCACACGCGTCTCTGCCAGGTTTCACATCCAGGAGGTCCGGCTGGATGATCCTTCTTCTCTCTGCCGGATCAACGGCGAGACCGAAGACCCCCTCGGACGGCGACTCCGTCCAGCCGACGTGGGGATTCCTGCTGAGGTGGTTCTGGAGCTCCTGGGGTAACGGAGGACGAGATGGAGGACGCTGATCTCCATCCTGCAGGAACAGAGATGTGATGATGAGATCATCTCAACCTTCAAACTACACCGACCCACCAGAACATTACAACCACCGACTCATGACACCAACAACACGGATCATTTCATTGTCATGGCGTCCGTTGGTGGGTGGGATATATTAGAACTATTACAGGGTTGATGTGTCGGAACCAAACTGGGTCAGCCTAAGGATCTGAGTGACTTTCAGTCAAAGAGTCAAATTGTCCAGATGACTGGGTCAGAGCATCTCCAGAACTTCAGTAATGGTTGGGTGTCCCTGGTCCCCAGGGGGCAGCAGCTAACAAAGTGGTCCAAGGAGGGAGCCCAGGTGAGCTGGACCGGGTCACGGTTGCCTGCGGTGTATTGGTGCACCTCTGGGAACAGGAGAGGTAATCCAATTCCACAGAAACGTACGGACCCTGACCTTAAAGGAGAAACATCTCATGACACGAGTCGACATCTTCTCTGGTACATGAAGGTAATCCATGATCGGGTTTCCTTCAGCAGGACGAGACCCGCTGCCACGCTGCGTACGAGCTTCAGGAAGGCTTCCAGGAACTAACGCTGTGCAACCTGCAGAACCTGAAGCATCGGCTGCTCAGGACTCGCTGCCAGATGCCACAGAACTTTAGAGGTCATGCCTCGACAGGTCCGAGGTTCTTTGGTGCCAGTAAGGGGGGTTACCTGAACAACATTACAGGTGGTTATAATGTTATGGCTGATCAGTGTTTGTCTGTTCAGTTCTGTTCATCCACTAGTTTGAAATGAGGAAAAATGTCCCAGAGGGCCAAAAGAGCCGAGTGGTACCGTCAGCAGTCCAGCCTGCAGCCTCTCGTCTGGACCAGAACCAGGATGTGCTGCTGTGGACTGGAACGCTGGGGAGGAGTCAGAAAAGGTCATGGGGTTAAAAATCCTCCTCAGGTTTTCTGGTTGCAGGTGAAAGATGAGATGAAGCGACTTTTACTGAACATTGATTGATTGATTGATTGATTGATTGATTGATTGATTGATTGATTGATGAACTTTGTGTTTTGTACATAAATGTAGGATGCGCCGTGTTTTCATTCATTCATTCATTCATTCATTCATTCATTCATCTCCTTAACTGTTTATCCTGTTCAGCTGGGATAGACCCCAGCCCCCGTAACCCTGGATAGGACAAGTGTTTTCAGATAATGAATGAATGAATGAATGAAAGAAATGAAAGAATTAATGAATGAATGAATGAAAGAAAGAAATGAAATAATGAAAGAAAGAAAGAAAGAAAGAAATGAAAGAATTAATGAATGAATGAAAGAATGAAAGAAATGAAAGAATGAATGAATGAATGAATGAATGAAAGAAAGAATGAAAGAAATGAAATAATGAAAGAAAGAAAGAAAGAAAGAAATGAAAGAAATAATGAATGAATGAAAGAATGAAAGAAATGAAAGAATGAAAGAATGAAAGAATGAAAGAAAGAAATGAAATAATGAAAGAAAGAAAGAAAGAAAGAAATGAAAGAATGAATGAATGAATGAAAGAAAGAAATGAAAGAATGAATGAAAGAAAGAAAGAAATGAAAGAATGAATGAATGAATGAAAGAAAGAAATGAAAGAATGAATGAATGAATGAAAGAAAGAAATGAAAGAATGAATGAAAGAAAGAAAGAAAGAAATGAAAGAATGAATGAAAGAAAGAAAGAAATGAAAGAATGAATGAATGAAAGAAAGAAATGAAAGAATGAATGAAAGAAAGAAAGAAAGAAATGAAAGAATGAATGAAAGAAAGAAAGAAATGAAAGAATGAATGAATGAAAGAAAGAAATGAAAGAATGAATGAAAGAAAAAAATGAAAGATGAATGAATGAAAGAAAGAAAGAAACGAAAGAATGAAAGATGAATGAATTACAGAAATTAAAGAATGAATGAATGAAAGAAATGAAAGAAATGAAAGAATGAATGAATGAATGAAAGAATGAATCAATGAATGATTGACAGACAGACAGAAAGAAATGAAAGAAAGAATGAATGAATAAATGAAAGAATGAAAGAAAGAAAGAAAGAAAGAAATGAAAGAATGAATGAAAGAAAAAAATGAAAGATGAATGAATGAAAGAAAGAAAGAAATGAAATAATGAATGAATGAATGAAATGAAAGAATGAATGAATGAAAGAAATGAAAGAAATGAAAGAATGAATGAATCAAAGAATGAATCAATGAATGATTGACAGACAGACAGACAAACAGACAGAAAGAAATGAAAGAATGAATGAATGAATAAATGAAAGAATGAAAGAAAGAAAGAAATGAAAGAATGAATGAATGATAGAAAAAAATGAAAGAATGAATGAAAGAATGAATGAATGAAAGAAAGACTGAATGAATGAAAGAAAGAAATGAAAGAATGAATGAATAAATGAAAGAATGAAAGAAAGAAATGAAAGAATGAATGAATGAAAGAAAGAAATGAAAGAATGAATGAAAGAAAAAAATGAAAGATGAATGAATGAAAGAAAGAAATAAATGAAAGAATGAATGAATGAAAGAAAGACTGAATGAATGAAAGAAAGAAATGAAAGAATGAATGAATAAATGAAAGAATGAAAGAAAGAAATGAAAGAATGAATGAATGAAAGAAAGAAATGAAAGAATGAATGAAAGAAAAAAATGAAAGATGAATGAATGAAAGAAAGAAATAAATGAAAGAATGAATGAATGAAAGAAATTAAAGAAATGAAAGAATGAATGAATCAAAGAATGAATCAATGAATGATTGACAGACAGACAGACAGACAGACAGAAAGTAATGAAAGAATGAATGAATGAATAAATGAAAGAATGAAAGAAAGAAAGAAAGAAAGAAATGAAAGAATGAATGAATGAATGAAAGATAGAAAAAAGGAAAGAATGAATGAATGAATGAAAGAATGAATGAATGAAAGAAATGAAAGAATGAAAGAAAGAAAAAAATGAAAGAATGAATGAAAGAAAGAATGAATGAATAAATGAAAGAATGAATGAATAAATGAAAGAATGAATGAATGAATGGTTTCATTCAGGAGTCTTCATCATCCCCAGAATGAACTCCTGCAGTGGAGTGAAGGTTGGAGTGATGAAGAGGACGGTACTCACTGTGGTGCCTCTGAAGTCCCAACAGGAAGTGGAAGTGGTCCCTGTTGACCTTCAGACCGGCGAGGATGTCCTCCATCATCCACAGCTCTCTCTGGGCCTGAGATTGTTCCTGACATGAAGAAAGATGTTCTGGTGAAACATCTTTGGGTCCAGCAGATCCTACCAGAACCTCCAACCGACCATTTTAAACCTTCAACCACACAGAGTCGTTGGAGCGTCGGATTGGTACCTGAGGAAATCCAAAGTTACAGATGTGCTGAAGTTGTGAATGTGAAACGGACAGTTCGCTCTCCATCCGCTGGTACTGAGTCCAGACCCGCTCCATCTCCTGCAGGATGAGATTTAGAATATTTGTGAAGAGTGAAATCATCACTTCATCAAACATGGAGAATTCAGCTCTTATTAAATATCAGGCTCCTCTCGCGGCTGAAATTCTGTCCCTGGTTCTGGTTCGGTGATCCGTAGCCTTTGACCCACCAACGATACGTCGCACATCCTAGCCCGGATCGTGACCAGCTCCTCCTGGAGCAGAGCCTTCTGGATCAGAACCTCCTCCTGGGCTCTGGGCCCCTGGTTCTTCCAGTCCTCCAGCTGAAGTCTGGAAACTTCTAAGGCACAATGGACGCTGTCCTGCAACAGATCAGCCACAACATTACAACCAGGAAGGGATTACATTGATCCTCTTCATTCAGCTGCCTGTCAATCATTTTCTCCTCAAAGCTGATCTGTCGGAAGGTTAAAGATCTGAGCGCCATTGAGGAATGACAAGTGGGCCTAGAGATGGACAGCCAACTGGGCCAGAGCAGCTCCAAACTGCAGGTTTTGCTGGGTCCTGGCCTGCAGTGGTTATCAACGACGAAGGTATTGAACCGGTGACAGGGTCATGGGTTCTTGATGCTAAAGCCCGCATGCCTCGGTTCCACAGAAGACCGCTGGAGCACCCATTGTTGAAAACGCTGGTTCTGATGGAGAGGTGTCAGAACCCATTCCATTTGACACAATATTAAGGGAGAGGTTTTAAAGTTCTGACCGTATGACCGTAGTCTCACTGTGGGTATTTTAGTGAGACTCCACCGGTTCTGTGTTCCTAGAACCGAAAACTTTCCTCCTCAGAGTTTTTGCTTCATTTGTTTGAATCGCGGTTTCACCTCCGTTTTCACCGCAGCGACGCCATGACAGTGATTTATAACTCACGACTCGTGGGTTTGATGACTGACCTTATCCATTTGTAACTGGGCCAGTTCTACAGACAGAGACTGCAGCAGCTTGTCACATCCACACAACCGGGTCAGCACAGCCTGAAGAGGGAAAAACCCAAATCACACCAGGCTCTGCTCAAAGAGGAACATCATGGCGGCTTGAGAAAAAACATTTATCTTCTGCACACAAGATGTTTCCTGTTGATCCGTGAGCGTCTCCTGATGAACAGCGCCGACATAATAATAATAATAATAATAATAATACAGAACTTATAGAACTTATGATGGACTGAATGAAGCTTATAAAGTTTCATTTTCACTTCAAAACGTCAAATAATGTGTCACATTATAAGTTATAATTATATTACAACAGTTATAATCACATTATAACAGTTATAATGTGATTATAACAGTTATCATATCATAACAGTTATAATCACATTATAACAGTTATAATGATACTGTAACTGTTATAATCATATCATAACTGTTACAATCACATTATAAGTTATAATGTGATTATAACAGTTATGATATAATTATAACTTATAATGTGACACATTATAAGTTATAATTATATTATAACTTATACACCTTATATATGATTATATAATCACATTATAACTGTTATAATCACATCATAACTGTTATAATCACATTATAAGTTAGAATTATATTCTAGCAGTTATAATCACATTATAACAGTTATAATCATATTATAACAGCTATAATCATATCATAACTGTTATAATCCAATTATAACAGTAATAATCACATTATAAGTTATAATCACATTATAACAGTTATAATCACATTATAACTGTTATAATTACATTATAACAGTCATAATCACATTATAACAGTTATAATCACATTATAACAGTTATAATCACATGATAACAGTTATAATCACATTATAACAGTTATAATCATATTCTAACAGTTATAATCACATGATAACAGTTATAATCACATTATTACAGTTATAATCACATTATAACAGTTATAATCATATTCTAACAGTTATAATCACATGATAACAGTTATAATCACATTATAACAGTTATAATCACATTATAACAGTTATAATCATATGATAACAGTATTTATCACATGATAACAGTTATAATCACATTATAACAGTTATAATCACATGATAACAGTTATAATCACATTATAACAGTTATAATCATATTCTAACAGTTATAATCACATGATAACAGTTATAATCACATGATAAGAGTTATAACACATTATAACAGTTATAATCACATTATAACAGTTATAATCACATTATAACAGTTATAATCATATGATAACAGTATTTATCACATGATAACAGTTATAATCACATTATAACAGTTATAATCACATGATAACAGTTGTAATCATATTCTAACAGTTATAATCACATGATAACAGTTATAATCACATGATAACAGTTATAACACATTATAACAGTTATAATCATATTCTAACAGTTATAATCACATGACAACAGAATACTCACGTCTGCGTCACATTCAAGGGTTCTGATGGGTGGGGTCTCCCGGGGGTTGGGCTTAGGGGGCTGAAATGCATCATCACAACATTTGTTATTCAGTATTTATTTTAATATTACCTTTTATCAATATAATTCAATAGATTTGAATGATTATAAATATAAATATAAAATTTAAATAATAAATAATAAATAATGTTTAATTTTAAATAATCATTTCTTATGATATAATCATAATGGAATTCATCATAAATAGAGAAAATACACTCACACAAAAACAATGAAACACAGTTTATATGTTAGACACACAACTTTAGTGACACTCTCACAAATATATAAACACTAAAAACGCATAAAAAATGTTTTATCCACGAAAAATTATTGTGGAATCATCGACCAATAACTCAAAAACTATATGGGTAGTTTCCCCCATGGACCTCAGAACGAGGAAGAACTGGGTTGACTTTGAGAAAGGTCAATTGCATATTCCAGCCACTAGGCGGAGCTTCATATCCAAAAGTTTTGGGCCCGTGGTTTCTCCACCGTTGGTCCGGTTCAGTCCAGATTTGTTGCAGAAGAATCGACTCGATGAGATCTATCTTACTGTTTTACTCTTATAGTTTTTATTTTACTCTTTACGGGGGATCTTTCGTTAAAAACACTGTTTATGGGCGTGGATTGACATTTGATCTGAGGAGTTCAGTCGGGGGGTTTCTTGTACAGCGCAGGGGGTTGGGGGCTCTTCCTGGGATTAACCCTAGCAGCTGGTGACGACGGTGTCGATTTAGTTATTCAGAGTTTTTATCCGGACGTTTGGAGAAAACACAAAAACTGTTACACAAAAACACACTTCAGTACTTCAGTACTTCAGAACTTCAGTACTTCAGTACTTCAGAACTTCAGAACTTCAGTACTTCAGAACTTCAGTACTTCAGTACTTCAGAACTTCAGTACTTCAGAACTTCAGTACTTCAGAACTTCAGTACTTCACACCACAGCCTCAAACCGGGTCAGAGACACTGAGAGACGGACAGGTGTGAGGATGTGGAGGGGCGGGCGGTACCATCACTGGAGGAAGCACACAAACAGACACATTGCTTCGGTACTGATGATGATGATGGAGGTGGTGAGCATGTGTTGATCTGGATGAGGGGGGCAGTGGGGGCAGTAAGTCTGTGTGCGGCCCTGAAGAGAAGCTCTGAAGGAAGAGACATTTGGTTTTTATCAAATAAACAAACTAAAGTTCAAACAGCAGAGGAAATTCCATTTAATAAAGTTCTGATAGACCCAGAATGCGTCGTTACTCTCCTCAGTGGGCCTGATGATGCTCACCTTTCCTAAAGGTCTTCTATCCGCCGAGACTTGATGGACGGAACCGTAAGTGGGCTGAAAACAATAAAACAGAGTAAAAGTCAAAGCTGAGGTCCAAGTGGTTCCAGAACAAGTTCAGATAAAACGTGATTGTAAGTTTTATAGTTCAAACACACAGCGGCGGCTTAGATGAAATATTAAAGGGGGCGCTGTAGAGTAATGTTCGCAAACCCCCGCCCCTTACGTCCCCCGACCGGTGATCCGGTATCTGTACACCTTCAACCGGGTCCTACCTCCAAACACAACTTCCTGTTTATCATTCTTCGCTGTGTCGCCGTGGAAACAGGGTTGATCAAAAATACAGAGTGTAAACAACAACAAGGCATCGCTAACGGTGGACAGATCATCGGAACAGATCTGAAGTCGGACCAGGAAATCTTTGAATGATCGGTTTGTGATCCAGACACAAATATTTAAATGAGTACTTTAAAGTATTAAAGGTTTATTGTATTCAACAATAAACCTGCTGTATTATTGTGTTACACTGTAAAAACCCTCTGCAGAACTTTTGGTAAAAAGAAAGTGTCAGTTGGTAACTAAATACAGAAGCAGTAACTATTACTTCTGTAGTATTCGTTAGTATTCGTCTGTGTACTTTATATCAACGATTAACGAAAACATTTCAACTTGTTTTTAACAGCAAAACTTCTACAGATCATATTTTACAGTGTAGGAATATACAAGAAGGTGGTTTTGACGTGTCGGATGGGACGATACTGCAAGTTCTGATAGATGAAGTCATCCGGACCTGGCTCAGGTTCTGCCACCTCTCTGTGACCGGGGTGTTGGGAGTGGATTTAAACTCCAGCTCGGGTGAGGCGGGTGCGTAGAGCAGAATCTGGGGTCCCAGGATTGAGTCGTCGTGGGGCCGGATGTCGACCCTCCCCACCGGCGTGTGAGGTCGCGATGCCAGCTGACCTCTTGAGAGCAGAGATCCGGTTCCCATCAGTTCTGTTGGCGTCAGTGGAGGGTTGTGGCATGGAAGAGGCTCTTGCTCTTGACGTGGACCGTGGGCTCGTCCTCTGCTAGAACCAGAGGGGCTGGGGGTTCTGTTTGAGGAGAAAGCAGAGTAGAACACCAAAGCTGGGACCGATCCAACAGGACGGGTCCATAAAGGGGAACCGCTGAGATTTACATGATTCGACAACCTGCTGTTTCTGTGACGAACGACCCGCCTCCCCCTGAGTTCTGAGGGCGACGGGCCCGTTCCTCTATCCCCGATGTGACTGGGTTCACTCAGAGTCCTGCTGATGTGTCTGTGTCTGTGGGGGGCTCCCTCCCCACCAGAGGGGGGTTTGGGGAAGTCCACCGACTCGTTGCTTCCACCCATCTGTGTGAAGTCCTGGTAACTGCAGCAGCGCCTGAGAGGAGAGGTCCGACAGCAACGGTGAGGAAATGGAGATCAAGGCTCCTATTAAGGGTCTCACAGAGAGAAGGGGGCTCCACCTGCTCAGGGTGCTGTCGGGCTCCATGGTAGCGGACCGACTGAGGGCCCGGACCCAACCCAACATGTCCTCCTGAGTGTCGGCGCTGAAGAAGTAGGATCGCATCCCCTGGTGGACCACCTGGTACCAGAGAGAAGTTCATGTTGTCTTTAGCCCGGATTATTTTCCTTCAGTTCTTTTTCTTTTTCTTTAACTTTTCATTTATTTCATTTTATTTCATTTTATTTCATTTTATTTCATTAATTTCATTTTTCTTCTTGTGTAATTTTTCGGACGTTTCTGCATAAAAACCGTTCAGGGACAGAAAGCCGATACCTTGAAGGTGAACTTCCTGTTCTTACATTCCCGAGGAGAGCAGAAGAGGATCTTGTAGCTGGGCAGAGGGACGCTGCCCAGAACCGACTCCTCTCTGCTGTCTGGTGGAAACGATGAAGAGGAGAGATGAAGAGCAGAACCGCCGTTGGACGGTCGAAGCAGGAGAAGTGGGGTTAGAGTAGAAAAGTACCTTTGTAGTAGTAGAGGCAGAAGTTGGAGAGGACAAACCAACGTCTCTTCCACAGCTTCAAACCGGCGCTGTCCTGCAGGAGGAAGAGTCTTTAGGAGCTTCAGTCTGTGAACACACTCGTCTTCACTTCATCACCTCTTTTCTGTTTTAAGAAGATGTTTATGTAGACGGGTATCCTGCATAAACGCCACTTCCTGTTTTATATCTTCTACCTGTGAACCCTGGAATACATGCTGCTTCTTTAGTGATCAAACAAACAAACAAACACACAAACAAACACACACAAAACAACAACACACAAACAAACAAACACATAAATCTGCATGCAGCGCTGAAATGAGTGAATAAATAATGACTGAATAAATAATGACTGAATAAATAATGAGTGAATAAATAAATGAGTGAATAAATAATGAGTGAATAAATAAATGAGTGAATAAATAATGAGTGAATAAATAATGAGTGAATAAATAAATGAGTGAATAAATAATGACTGAATAAATAATGACTGAATAAATAATGAGTGAATAAATAAATGAGTGAATAAATAATGAGTGAATAAATAAATGAGTGAATAAATAATGAGTGAATAAATAATGAGTGAATAAATAAATGAGTGAATAAATAAATGAGTGAATAAATAAATGAGTGAATAAATAAATGAGTGAATAAATAATGAGTGAATAAATAAATGAGTGAATAAATAATGAGTGAATAAATAATGAGTGAATAAATAAATGAGTGAATAAATAATGAGTGAATAAATAATGAGTGAATAAATAATGACTGAATAAATAATGACTGAATAAATAAATGAGTGAATAAATAATGAGTGAATAAATAAACGAGTGATTAAATAATGAGTGAATAAATAATGAGTGAATAAATAATGAGTGAATAAATAAATGAGTGAATAAATAATGAGTGAATAAATAAACGAGTGAATAAATAATGAGTGAATAAATAATGAGTGAATAAATAAATGAGTGAATAAATAAATGAGTGAATAAATAAACGAGTGAATAAATAAATGACTGAATAAATAAGTGAGTGAATAAATAATGAGTGAATAAATAATGAGTGAATAAATAATGAGTGAATAAATAATGAGTGAATAAATAAATGAGTGAATAAATAAATGAGTGAATAAATAAGTGAGTGAATAAATAAATGACTGAATAAATAATGAGTGAATAAATAATGAGTGAATAAATAAGTGAGTGAATAAATAAATGACTGAATAAATAATGAGTGAATACATAATGAGTGAATAAATAATGAGTGAATAAATAAATGAGTGAATAAATAAATGAGTGAATAAATAATGAGTGAATAAATAACTGAGTGAATAAATAATGAGTGAATAAATAATGAGTGAATAAATAATGAGTGAATAAATAAATGAGTGAATAAATAAATGAGTGAATAAATAAATGAGTGAATAAATAAATGAGTGAATAAATAATGAGTGAATAAATAAATGAGTGAATAAATAATGAGTGAATAAATAATGAGTGAATAAATAAATGAGTGAATAAATAAATGAGTGAATAAATAATGAGTGAATAAATAAATGAGTGAATAAATAATGAGTGAATAAATAATGAGTGAATAAATAAATGAGGGAATAAATAAATGAGTGAATAAATAAATGAGTGAATAAATAAATGAGTGAATAAATAATGAGTGAATAAATAAATGAGTGAATAAATAATGAGTGAATAAATAATGAGTGAATAAATAAATGAGTGAATAAATAAATGAGTGAATAAATAATGAGTGAATAAATAAATGAGTGAATAAATAATGAGTGAATAAATAATGAGTGAATAAATAAATGAGTGAATAAATAACCAGATAGAAGAGGAAGAAGGCGCGGAGGAGATGTTTGGACCTTTTTGTTGAGCCACCCTCTGATGACCACCGGACAGTTGGGGTCTCTCCTGGCTGCTTGGCATCTTTTCCCAAACGTTTGAACTCGTGTGTAAGTGTCCTGTTAGAGTCAGACAAGAAACCATCATTACGCAGAAACAGGGTCTCAGGATTCACTCAATCACTGGGATTAATAAAGTTAAAACAACGAGGATGAAGGTGGAGCTGCTCGCTCCACTGAAGAGAAAAGAATCATTACAGCAGTAATATGACAAGAAACAAAAGAACTTTTTATTATTAGGAGCTTTTATTCATGAATTCCTAAAAACATTATTCAAATAATAAAGAATAAACACGTATATTTTACATTTAACAGTTTTCCTCTGATTCATCACACAGTTATTACACAGAACCAAAACACGTTTACTCTTTACGTTTTTATCATGACTTTAGTTCAATCAGTTTCCTCTCTAAATAATATTATTCTTATTTCATGTTTTTAGACACATATTTTGAACGTTTTTAAACTGAGTTCATTCATATTGTTAAATCCACAGAGGGGGGGATCCTGAGACCCCAGGAATCATCTGGTTTTCCCTGTTTTTATTCACATGTAAGAAGTAGAAATAAAACGTTATCAGAACCATAAAGACTCAAGAAAAGTACGTGTCAGCTATCATCTGAGTACTGAACAAAGTACTTAGTTACTTCTCAATTCTGCTCCAAATAAAACTTTCACATTTAGACAAAGTGAAATATAAAGCTAAAACAAACCTTGGTGACAGGAAAGTAAGAAATGGTGGCGGCGCTGGACGCCTGGCTCAACCGGTCCTGCTCATCCATCCTGTGGGGGAAACAGAAATATTATTTATGTTATATATCTAACATATATGACATATATAACATGTATAACATGCAGAACATGCATAACATATATAACATGTCTAACATGGATAACATATATAACATATATAACATATATAACATGTATAACATGTATAACATGCATAACATATATAACATGTCTAACATGTAGAACATGCATAACATATATAACATGTATAACATGTATAACATGTATAACATATATAACATATATAACATGTATAACATGTATAACATGCATAACATATATAACATGTCTAACATGTAGAACATGTATAACATATATAACATATATAACATGTATAACATGTATGACATGTATGACATGTATGAGATATATATAATATGTATAACATGTATAACATGTATAACATGTATGACATGTATAACATGTATAACATGTATAACATGTATGACATGTATGAGATATATATAATATGTATAACATGTATAACATGTATAACATTTATAAAACATGTATAACACGTATAACATGTATGACATATATATCATGTATAACATGTATGACATATATATCATGTATAACATTTATAACATATATAACATATATAACATATATAACATGTATAACTTATATAACATGTATAACATGTATAACATATATAACATATATAACATGTATAACATGTATAACATATATAACATATATAACATGTATAACATATATAACATATATAACATGTATAACATGTATGACATGTATAACATGTATAACATGTATAACATGTATGACATGTATGAGATATATATAATATGTATAACATGTATAACATGTATAACATTTATAAAACATGTATAACACGTATAACATGTATGACATATATATCATGTATAACATGTATGACATATATATCATGTATAACATTTATAACATATATAACATATATAACATGTATAACTTATATAACATGTATAACATGTATAACATATATAACATATATAACATGTATAACATGTATAACATATATAACATATATAACATGTATAACATATACAACATATATAACATGTATAACATGTATGACATGTATAACATATGTAACATGTATAAAATGTATAACATGTATAACATGTATAATATGTATGACATGTATGAGATATATATAATATGTATAACATGTATAACATGTATAACATTTATAAAACATGTATAACACGTATAACATGTATGACATATATATCATGTATAACATGTATGACATATATATCATGTATAACATTTATAACATATATAACATATATAACATATATAACATGTATAACTTATATAACATGTATAACATGTATAACATATATAACATGTATAACATGTATAACATATATAACATATATAACATGTATAACATATATAACATATATAACATGTATAACATGTATGACATGTATAACATATGTAACATGTATAAAATGTATAACATGTATAACATGTATAACATGTATGACATGTATGAGATATATATAATATGTATAACATGTATAACATGTATAACATTTATAAAACATGTATAACACGTATAACATGTATGACATATATATCATGTATAACATGTATGACATATATATCATGTATAACATTTATAACATATATAACATATATAACATATATAACATGTATAACTTATATAACATGTATAACATGTATAACATATATAACATATATAACATGTATAACATGTATAACATATATAACATATATAACATGTATAACATATATAACATATATAACATGTATAACATGTATGACATGTATAACATATGTAACATGTATAAAATGTATAACATGTATAACATGTATGACATATATGATCCAAATGTAAATACATTATAAATTAAATGTATTATTATTATTATTATTATTATTATATATAACATGTATAACATGTATGACATATATAACATGTATGACATATATAACATTTATAACATATATAACATGTATAACTTATATAACATGTATAACATTTGTAACATATATAACATGTATAACATAAATAAAATGTATAACGGATATAACATATATAACATGTATAACATGTATGACATATATAACATGCATAACATGTATAACATGTATAACATATGTAACATGTATAAAATGTATAACATGTATAACATGTATGACATATATGATCCAAATGTAAATACATTATAAATTAAATGTATTATTATTATTATTATTATTATTATATACAACATGTATAACATGTATGACATATATAACATGTATGACATATGTAACATATATAACATATATAATATAATAACATATATCATATATGTAAGACATATAACATATAGAACATATATGATATATATAGAGAAAATATAATATATATAACATATATAACATGTATAACATGTATAACATGTATGACATATATAACATGTATAACATATATAAAATGTATGACATATGTAACATATATAACATATATAATATAATAACATATATGATATATATAGAGAAAATATAATATATATAACACGTATAATATACATAACATATATAATATATAACATATATAATATATATATTTATAACACAAATAACATATATAATATATAGAGAGAATATATAATATATTTAACATATTTAACATATATAATATATAACATATATAACATGTATAATATAAATAACATATATAATATATAGCCTTTATAATATATATAACGTGTATAATATATAACATTTATAACACATATAACATATATAATAGAACATGTATAACATATATGTCAGTTAGATATATCTACCAAACTCTGAACATTTAGAAACATGAATAAATTACTGGCAATCACTTTCCTTTTGTTTTTCTTTTCTAAACTCAAAAGTTTTAGAACATCAAAGTATGTTCTCTAAAAGTAAATTAAATTAAATTAAACTGAATGAAATTTAAGGTTAAGTTAACTCAATATCTACTCAATTAAATAAAATAAATTCCATAAGATTCAGTTCAATAATTCACTGATGATGATGACGATGATGACGTCATCGTAAACCAGCGTTTGAACCAGGTTAAAAGTGTGTCTGTAATCGACACAGCAGAGAGTCAGTGCTGCTGCCAACCTGCACCTCCCGAGATTCGGACCCACCCCCGAATGATCCGGATGCAGCCGGTTCCTCTGAGGGTACGGGGGAAACGCGAGGCCCCGCCGGTAACGACGCGTGACCGAGGGTCTCTGTGGAGACAGGCGGTCACTCCCACGGCCGCCACCTTCCAATAAAGGCGAGATCCGTTCCTCGGTAGATTTTCATCCTCTGGACGAAGAGGCGTCTGCTCTCCCGCTCACAGCAGAACCTCTCCACCATTCTATTCTGAGCCCGACCCGGCCGCCCGCATCCCGCCACCAAACTGACAGGTGACAGCTGCGCGCCGCCAGCGGCAGGGTGGAACCGGGACCGCGTGAAAACCAATCTGCTGGCAGGGATGGGCTGGAATGAAGCACCGAGAGGGTTTGGACATCAGCCCAAACTGCAGAATGCAGCACGTGTGGACGAGAAGAGAAGAAGTCGGAGAGGTGGAGATGGAGGGGAGGGTCGTTCACGCTGTCACAGGTCAGAGGTCAGAGGTCATCCCCTCAGATTTACTACCAGTCTTTTATTTTCTCCTGCATCCCAGATTGAGATTCTTCTGTTAAACAACGGAATGATGTTCCTGCTATAATCCACATCAAATATATAATATATATATATATATATATATATATATATATACATATATATATATATATATATATATTATGTATATATATATATATATATATGTATATATATATATATATATATATACATATATATATATATATATATATATATATATATATATATAATATATATATATATATATATATATACATATATATATGTGTATATATATATATACATATATACTATATAATATATATATATATATGTGTATATATATGTATATATAGTGTATATGTACATATATGTATATATACTGTATATATATGTACGTATATATATGTATTGTATATAATACGTGTATATGTACATATATGTATATATACTGTATATATATGTACGTATATATATGTATATATACGTGTATATGTACATATATGTATATATGTACACTTGTTGTAAGTGAATAATCACTGTTACATTTTAAGGCTCATCTAAAGTCAACATTTATTTTATTGCTGATCTTCATGAAACTGCGACAAACACAAATTGAATGATGTGGAACTTCTCACCCTCGTCTTCCTCAGCACCCGTGGGTGACCCCCAAAGCTAGACTTGTTTTAGCTCCCCGCGCCGCTTCACTGTAAACCACAATCAAGCGAGGCGGCGAGTTAACCAACATCAAACAACGGCGTCTTTGTGACAGAGAGAGGGAGAGAACGAGGGAACGAGGGAACGAGAGAACGAGGGAACGAGGGAACGAGGGAACGAGGGGAACGAGAGAACGAGAGAACGAGGGAACGAGGGAACGAGGGAATTAGAGAACGAGAGAACAGAGAACGAGAGAACGAGGGAACGATGAGAGGAACGAGAGAACGAGGGAACGAGGAGAACGAGGAGGAACGAGGAAAGAGAGAACGAGAGAGACGAGAACGAGAGAACGAGTGAGAACGAGGAACGAGAACGAGGGAACGAGAGAACGAGGAGAACGAGGGAACGAGAACAGAGAACGAGACGAGACGAGAACGAGGGAACGAGGGAACGAGAGAACGAGAACGAGAGAACGAGGGAACGAGAGAACGATGGAACGAGAGAACGAGAGAACGAGAGAACGAGTGGACGAGGAAGAGGACGAAGGGAACGATGGGAACGAGAGAACGAAGGAACGAGAGACGAGAGAACGAGGGAACGAGAGAACGAGAGAACGAGGGAACGAGAGAACGAGAGAACGAAGGGAACGAGAGAACGAGGAGAAGAGAACGAGAGAACGAGAGAGAACGAGAGAACGAGGGAACGAAGAGAACGAGGGAACGAGGGAACGAGAGAACGAGAACGAGAGACGAGGGAACGAGGGTAACGAGAAACGAGAGAACGAGGGAACGAGAGAACGAGGGAACGAGAGAACGAGGGAACGAGAAACGAGGAGAACGAGGAACGAGAGAACGAGGGAACGAAGGGAAACGAGGGGAACGAGGGAACGAGGAGAACGAGAGAACGAGGGAACGAGAGAACGAGAGAACGAGGGAACGAGAGAACGGAAGAGTGAACGAGAGAACGAGAGAACGAGAGAACGAGGGAACGATGAGAACGAGGGAAACGAGGAACGAGGGAACGAGAGAACGAGAGAACGATGAACGAGGGAACGAGAGAACGAGGGGAACGATGAGAACGAGGGAACGAGAGAACGAGGGAACGAGGAGAACGAAGAGAACGAGAGAACGAGGGAACGAGGG